>CM076570.1:1523586988-1523902877 GCA_034641835.2 Pinus albicaulis
AGAGTCCTATGGAAGAAACCAAGCCTTAGAAGCTAAAAATTGCACCAATATTCATTATTGAATCAATCCAAGTACATCCATACAAGAAAATAAAGTGGAGCTGCCAGAAAACAAGTTTTCTCCACAATAAGACTAAACAATACCTACCCCTAGAGGCCAATTCGAATTGGTACTTATATAAAATTATGAGGAAGAATTCTCCTTGAAAGGAGGAATTTGTCCCCTCCAAAATCCCTCAAATAGTGGATTTGGTTCCCTACACTAGGAGTTTGCAGTAAATGATATGGAACACATTCCCAGATTTTCTCAATCATTGGAGTTCCAGAATATCTCTAGAATTTCTCAATTATTTCATGATATTTTGTTAATTTATTCTTCAATCTTGATCCTCCAGTACTAGGAAGCAAGTCCCTAAATTATCTCCTTCTCCAAATATTCATAATCTACCCAATATTCTCATAATATTCACCAAAAATAAATAATATTATGCACAAATATGCAATTATCTTTAAATCTTCCTAAGAACATATTAAAGCATAAAAAAAAATTATTAAGTGTATAAGGAGATATTTAATATAACTTTTATGTGTGTAAGAAAGGTTATATGGGCCTTAATTTATGTCTAATTTAGAGGCCCATCACATATATCAAGAAAATGTAAGACTAGACAGAGCTTTGTTGTTATAGACAACACTCATGTATCTCATCCAGACATTTTGAAGTAGATTGATGAACATGTAACACAGATGGATTTGATTTTTCTCTTGTTTTAGCCATGAACTTCAAGCTTGTTAGCACATGACTTGGAAGCTCTATCTATATTTTCAAGAATATTTCCATGTTCTAAGTGCTCTTCTACCACTAACTTTATCTCCAACATTGTTGCATAAGAAATTAATGTCCAATGTGATAGCAATTTCTATTATTACAAAGATGAATGGTCATAGTGGAACTGTTTCTAATTTTAATAAAATTAAAACATAAACATAAGATAATATAATCATTATATATCATTTGGAGAATTTGACTTTTCATAAGTAAAATTTTCTTCCAAGATTTCCTGAGTATGCTAGGATATATCTCAATCATTTCCAACTTCTTTGTAAATCCCATATTTGCCACAATGTTCGATGTGACTAAGGATAGGTATAACTTACAATTCATGGCTATCTTCTAGTGTTAAATGTGATTATTAGATGATGAAACTGATTCTAGTAGATATAGGGGCTTTGGCTTGTCATATAACTTCAAATGGAGTTATGATTATAACACAAGACTTGATACAGATCACTAAACACTATCCATCTTGATATAGTCCTTTAAGCCTCCTAAAAAATTGTAGTAAGGTTGAAATAGATACTTGTGTATATTCTTTTGACTATGGACATATTTTTGAAAGATTTGGTTGGAATGTGCTAATTTTTCAATGTTTTTGTTCGTGGTGGAAATCAACACCTATAGACATAGTAAATGGAACTTGAAGCAATTAGAGCACAACCTATGTTAGGTGCAAAGCAATCCTTAGTGAGATCTCTTCAAAAAATTAGTTGTTTAACATTATTGTTATGATATTAAATTCACTATTGAATAGTTCTTTCCATTATAGTTGAGCTCCAAACAACCTTTATTCTTCTTTTACGTGCATATTATTGACTCATTTATGAAACCATTAGAAATAAATCCAGTTGGAGAGTGGAAAAGTCACTATTGATGTCAAATATATACAAATTAAAATGAAATACAAAGAAATGAATCTTGATCAACCTTATCATAGCTTAATGGCAGAATAAATAGCTGAAGAAATTGCATAAATGAAGGAGTTAAAAGGTGAAATATGTATTTGATTTGTTTACGAATGTATGGGGTATTTTTTCTTGTGATATATGCTTTTATTAAAACATTTTTTCTCCTACTTATGATATTTTATAGCTATCAAAGTGAATGTGATAATATTGGAAATTAACCTTTGATGGAATTACTCATGAAGAATTTTAGTGCATTACTACATGTTGTGACTATGCGATTTCTAAAAATGGGGCTAATTGATTGGAACTTTATTCATTAATTTCATCCAAGACACTCTAAGAACTTGTAGGCTCCTAATGATATTTTAAAATAGGAACAAGAAAGTTGATTGTTTGATAATCCCAAATTTGTAGCAACTTGAATTTAGCAATTTAATCATTACCATTAGGGGCTTTCCTAAATTTTTCTTTTGATTTTGAGCTATGAGAACCTATATTATTAGCATGGTTTGGGAGTTCCACAGTGGTAGTGACTGAGGTCTAACAGATTTTGTTGTTTGAATCATAAAAAATAGAGTCTATCAAGCATACCTTTTGGGATATTTGGAGTCACATCTAAATAATAGTTACCCTTGAATTTGACATTCTCTATATGAGCGATTTCCATTGAATAGGGCCACTTCTAGGGAAAAATAGGTGACTAAACAGTGTTGTGGACAATATATAACTCTATAAGGTTGAAAAGTATCTCATTTATATGGAAATGTCATGCAACATTCAATATGGATGCTTTTCATTCATCTGTCTGGGATAAGAACAATTACAACAAAGTTCACAACTGATATTTCATGTAGAGTTAGCAGTTATTCACAAGGATTTAGAGTCTTTTGAGATCAAGGACAAGGTATATACACTAGCACTATTATTAAATGTAGGTAGGAGATGTTTGGCAACGTAGGCTTCAGAAATCGTGTTTCTCTCATAAGAATTTTCACCTCCAATTAAAAAACTTGTATTTTAGGTCTCCTTTGTTTTAATCCTTGTTTCTGTACCTTTAATGTTTTTCTGGCTTGAAACTTCTACCAACGCTTCTAAATCCTTCTAAATTTAGTATATTTTAAACTTCATATATTTGAAATGATAATTTTTTCCCTTTTCCTTTGTCATGTTTTCTCTTAAATACGTAGCTTAAGGATCCCCATTCTCCAAGAGTACAAAACTTAAATGGCCAAGATCACATTACAAAGGAGTAGCAGATATTTCTAAGATTTGTCCACAAGATTTCTAGGGTAAAATTTCTTCTCTAAGAAATGATGGAAATCCCCATTTGTGTCTGAATTTCTAGAATGAGAATATCATTGTCTATTATGAGGATTCTGTTTCATAGGTCCATCTATTTTATGTCTTGAAAATAGTGTTGAAACAACCACTAGGAAGCCTAAAATAGAAATAGTCCAGACTCCATAGTGCAACCATATAATACCTTGGAATGACAACTAAAAGATCATGAGTAGCATCAATTTTTAATACTCTTTCATCCTCTTGCAAGGAAATTGTTCCCTAATTGAAAGATTTTCTATTCCTAATTGTCTACTTTGTTATCTTTAGAATTTCATCACTTTTATCATGATTTACATTGTCATAAGACTTTATTTTCTCCAATGTGATGTTTTGTGTGTCCTCTGGATATAATCTCGCCATATAGAATTTTTTTTTAAAGATGAGTGAAAAGGGAAATAATGAAATAATGGGAAAAAATTTAGATATTATTTTCAATATATGTTGAAGTAGACATCTTCGTGCCAGTGTTGCTTCCTTACTTATTGTTAGATGGACTGTGACAACATTACTAATTTTTAGTGGTAGCTCTTTTGGGTGCTATGCTGATAGGTATTACAATTTTTTGTGATGCTTCATCTTTTGGATATACCAATGGACATAATTGCAAGATCCGCTCTAATCCATGCAAGAGGTTCACAGACATTTCATAACAAGCATTTTTTTTTCTTTCCCAATTTTTCCCATTCACTCATCTAATGATTTTTTGTTTCCCCTAGGTGGTGACTCTATTTTCTCCAAAGATATTTGTTTCAAATTTTCAAAAAATATATGTTTAATATGGTCTTGATCAAATAAAGCTGGTTTGGTTTGGACATGTAATACATTAACATTGGACATAAAAAGTAAGCTTAGTCACATTTTTCCTATTGTGAAACGTCTTCAATGGGAATTTGTGAGTGTTCTAAGGTAACTTCATCCCCCTAAAGAAGGTTTTTGTGCTTATTTGGGGCTTGATCAATTTTGTTCTCTAAAGACTCTAGGGGTTTGTTTGATTCCCAAAGGTAAGTTTTAGATAATATAGTTTTTATTGAAAGTCCTTAGATACTTCCCTAATCAACATCGGATAGAAAGAGTTAGTATAAGAAACTAAGCCAGATGAGAAACCTGAACCCCCCGATCACCCAGCTATAGTTTCTTTTTTGGAGCATAGAAAGGAACATAGATCACACCACCGCTATCGTGCAGTGCAAAAAAACTCATGTTGATTAAAAAATGAATAGGTGAGTTAAAAAGGAATATTTTATTAAATGGATTAGAGCGAACAAAACTCTTTTTGAAACTATGGGTAAACATTGAGATCAAGGCTAGGTTATTGGGACCCCCCCTACTAATAGAGATTAGTTACTGTAATATCACTTGCTCAGCCATACAAGGATAATCATCTAGGAAGACCATATTACTCACAAGGCCAAAACATGAGGAATTTAGAACAAGTATGGATTGGCTTAATGAAAACAGGTATTACCAGAGTTTCTATAGTAGAAAATAATTAAAGCTTTATTGTTAAAATATGGAAATATCATGTAAGCAGGAATTTTGTAGAAAAAAATGAAATTAGGGATATTAGTTGTTTACACCACCATATATTGAGAAGTAAAAATTGAAATAGAAGAGGGTTACCTTTTCCCACTCTAATCTACATTCACTTCAAGTTGATCCCTTAGAAAAAGAAAATAATTTTTTTTAGAACGAACACTAAAAACCATAGAACGAACTCATGAAATAATATTTATTAGAAATTCATGAATATAAACAAATATAAACCTATAAATCCAAATTCTGTGTGATTCCAACTCCAAAATTGCAGGCTTCAATTGTGAATTTGTTCTTGCCCACCTCTTCAATAGCCTCCGAGTTCTCTCCAATGTTTTTTTATCCATGAAAAAAGTTGTAATTATATAGAAAAATTCACAAGACCTAAAAATATTCAACCACATCACAAATTTATCTCAAAATATACCAAAACCCTCCCTCAAATCGCAAAAAATTGGTGCCAAAGAGCCAAAACATCCAGTTTTAATGGAAAATTTAAAACTAGGGTAAACCTCTTCGTGGACCTCTTCATCAAAGTAGAATAATTGGTTTGCACTTAGCGGGGTAAGAACAACATGTTTTGGCGTGTGGTAAGGATCTCAGTTTGAATTTATTGGGGTAAGAACAACAATTTTTCACGTGGGGTAAGAATCTTGAATTTTTTTCTTGGGGCTTTCAGACCCAATTTCAACTTTCATATAGTCATTTTTCGATTTCATAGCTAATTTAAATTTTAATGAAATGGGCATTCGACTTAATCTATTCACTATTAAAAATAATTAAAATATATTAACATTAATGTTTACTACTTTAATTATTAACCAAATATAAAACCTATAAAACCAATAAAACCAAAATATATTATTTTATTTAAAGCTTACTTTCATATAATCTTGTAAATTATGTATTAAATGGAACAAATATATTCATTGGTACAATTCTCATAAAAATCGATAAAACTAAACACTTTTATCCGTTATTACACAATAAACCATATTTGGCTTATATATTATTAAAAAAATAAATAAGGTTCATAACTATACAATTAAAAAAATTTCATAAACCATTAAAAATTAACCAAGGTTCATATCAAACAATTAATAAGTTCATACACCATTAAAAATTTAATTAAGGTTCATATCTAAATTAGGAAAGGTTCATACACTCTTTGATGGGGGTGAGGTTTGAGCAACACGTGGAAGGTGTATTGGATGAGTAAATACAAGTGGAACGAGGACAAGGGAGGGTCCTCCCGATCCCTTCACTATAACACATGTAGAGGGAGAGTTATTGGCTTCAAGTGGGAAATTCGTGTGAAAAATAACTACGTGTTGGTGTTCGGGTGTGGTAAAAGGTTAAGGAAAGGGGAGATGAGGGAGCCTGGAATTTGACTCCTCACTATATTTTGGTGTTGGTCTTGGTGGAGGCCTCCAGGGAGGAAGCGTAAACATCGCAAGAAGGTTTATGGAGGGAGTGGATTTTTTGCTTGTCGTGGAAATTTTTTGTTGAGGTATGTTCAATCAGTCCCTGTTTCTGAGTTTCTTAGCCTTTGTCTAAGTTTGGGTCAAGGACAGGAAGTTGAATGGAATTGAGCTCACCCATTTCCATTTTTATTGGCTTTTGGTGAGCCTTTTTTTTCATGTTAAGAGAGGAAGTGGGAATCTGCAGTCCAGGAAACCTCGAGGGTGGTAGTGGAAAAATAGTTTGTTTTCCCAATTTCATGCCCTTCGACATGGGTGCGACAGTGTTTGGTGGATGTGTGTGTGCTATCTGTGTGTGGAGAATTTTGAGGTTGGTAACTACCTTATGGGAAGTTATGCTCAGACATCGACTACTTTGTCCTCGTTTTTTGTTCAATTTCATGTGTTCATTTGGTGGGTGGTGGTATTTGGTTTTCCTAGTGGTGGTGGTGTTTATCTGGTAGTGAGAGGTAGCTTTGTGCTTCCATGCTGTGGTGGGCAGTGATATTTGGCTCCTTTTCTCGTTGTGGTTGTTTTATTTAGTGGGGGGTCTAGTCTCTTGAATCTACACGTGGCGAGGCTCCTCTATCTTGATGAATTACGAAACCTCGGTGTTGTGTGGGTGTTCTCCCTCCCTTTTCATCCATGGCCCTCTAGGGGTGGGGGACTTAGCAATAAAAATGGCGTCTCCACGCGAGGCTGAAAATAATATGGGGCATGCGCGGCTCGCTAGTGTAGGTGTCTGTGAAGGCCATGGAGGAGGTAAGCGGGTGGCTAGCAGGGGTGGGGGTTCAAGGGTTCAAAAGCAGAGTCAACAGGGTGAAGGAACCTGTGGTGGAAAGGGGAATTGTGGGTCTGATCACTCTAAGGTAAATGAGGGCCATGGTATCCAGCATTGCTTCTTGGAAAATTATCGTGCACTTATCAAAAACCTGAAGGATATAGTGGACACAACTGAGACATTCTATGATGAAGAGCATGCAAAGGAGATGAAAACATTGGACCGAATGCAGTATTTATAGTGCCAATTCTGGGAGAAATTGATAGTGGTTTGGTGAGGTCAAAATCAAGTCACTCATGAGAAAGTAGAAAATAGGGATACTTGGTTGGCACACATTGAAGGGCACATTTAGTGTAACTTCCATCCTCCACCACCTCCATCAATAACCTGAGATCACCCTACATGCATCACATCAAATGACTATTATGCTATCTGGTGTTCTTTATGTTTTATATGTGTTTTGGTGCCTCTGGCTCAACTGTTTATGGACAATGTCCCAACTAGTCTCTCTTTTGATTTTTTGTCATCTGGTGCAAATTTTGGTCAAAAAACCCAGTCGATATGATACCTCCTGTTTTGTAAGTGGCTATATGTACTCCTTTTTTCCTACATGAATAGGACATTGTCTTAAAAAAAGCAAAGGTTCATACACCATTAAAAAATCAATTAAGGTTCATACCTATTTACTAAATAGGTCTATAAATATACATTTTAGGTTTATGTATTTAGTATTTTTCAAATGTAAATATGATCATTTATTACTATATTTAAATTAACTCACACTTTTGACATAAGCAATGTTATAATATTTATCTATTTATTAAATGTAAATATGATGATTTTACCTTAGATTTAAAACAACTCACACTTTTAACATAAAACAATGAAGTTTAAAAATGAAACTAATTTATGGCCAAAGATTAAATATAAATATTACTAATAATCTTACTATCTAAATTTTACATTTACTAAAATTAAAATGAAGGCATTAGTGTAAAGTATAAGATAGATGATACATTCAATTATGCTAATTGTAGATGAATCCATCTGAAGGGTTAAAATTTAGAGACAAAAGGGTATTTAGAATTTTAAAATTGTAAATTCAAAGACCCCTTTGTCTCTAAATTTTAACACTATAGATGGATTAGAGACCCCTGTAGTGAAATGTAACACTTCGGTATCAAAATTGTAATTTTCCATTTATGGAGTGAAAAATTTAAAAATGACTGACATAAATGACTAATTCATATATTTGTACTTTTAATTTGGTCATATTTTCATTCTTGGACTATAATAGTCATTTACATTAATCATTATTAAAATTTTCACTTATTATCTAGTCATATGTTTTAATCCTAGACTAAATTAGTCATTGAAGTTAGTCCCTGTTAGTTTAGTCACTTATTATCTAGTCATATATTTTATCCCTAGACTAAATTAGTCATTTAAGTTAGTCACTTTTAGTTTAGTCACTTATTATCTAGTCATATATTCTATTCCTAGACTAGATTAGTCATTTAAGTTAGTCATTTTTAGTTCAATCACTTAAAATTTCTCAAATTTAGTAGTAATTCAATTGAAATAATTGCAGTGACTAAAATTTTTAGTCAGCTGGTCATTAATTTCATCATTTTTTACTAGAGAACCCATTCATGCATATTACATAATTTGAATTGTGTGAACAAGTATAAATCATTGATTTATGTATGTGATCAAAGACTAAGTATAAATCATTGATTTATGTATGTGATCAAAGACTATCTTGAATTTTTACTATAATGATATTCCATATGCTTTCACCAAGAGACATCAATTGTATTGTGTACTTATGATAATTAAGTCATTTGATGAAATGAAAACCATTTTATGTATCGTATTTTGTGTTTTAAAATATCTGTAATTGATGTTGTATCATTATGTTCCATTATTAAATATGGTTTAATGTAAGCATCTTCTGTAGGGCATATGTGTGTGTGTGTGTGCTTAATGTTTTTTATCCTATTTAGGATTAGAATAATAAATGTGAAAATTTTTAAGAACTAACAATCAACTATGGACCATATAAGATTTGAAGGATAATATCAATAGTGAGCAATTTGTCACATATTGGATTAAAAATTAATATTAATATTGGGGAAGCTATAACATTTTTTCATTACTAACTATATTTATAGTGAAGAGATTATCACATTTTGGTTTAATATATTGATTTGTTATGCTCTCATAGTTGCTTGGACAATGGTTTTGTGTAGGATGTGGTCAAATAAGTTCATATGGTATGGGGTAGCTAGAAATGTTTAAAGGGAGATCTTGTCTAAATAGAGGTTAAATCTCTAGGAGGGTTGGAGGTCCATTCCTATTGAGGTCTTTTCTTGTTCCTCCACCAACCTTCAGGTTTTGAGATTGGGTAAGAATTCCATTTCCCCATATAAATGAGGTAGTCCTCAAGATTCCTATTAAGACTATGAAGACACAATTGCCTCCTCCCACTTTTTATTCTACTTGATATAAGAGTTGTTTATGGGGAAGAAACGTTTATTGTTCAAGAGGCTTAGGTGTCATGTTTAAAATCACCTAGATAAAATAAATTATTAATGTGTATCTTATCTTTGATCCTATCTCTTCTTTAGGGTGTAATCACTTAACTTATATGAGACCTAAGTATGAGCCTTTCCTAAATACCATTATGAGATGACCAATTATAAATTATTTTTATATTAAAAAAATACATGATTGTTAACACTGGAAAATCGTACGGGAAAAAGACATTCAAAATGCATAGAAGAAGGTACAGATAAAGGGTTTTGAGAGAAGAAATACATTAGGAGAAGCCGAAAATTTAATTTCTCCTAAGGTCAAAGGACAAAATCTATGGACTGCACGCATGCAACATTGGCTCTTGGTGCACAGTGTGGATTTTTCTTCAATAGCCACACACTGTGCGACTATCCCTTCGATAACAACGCAGTCCTGGGGACGATGGAATGTCACCATCCAGGACCACTTGGAACACTTGGTTAAAAATATTCCTGCTCAACCTAACCAGGTATAGTCTCCTTTGAGCCACCTTGAGGCTTTAGTACAACACACAAGGGAATCATACCCCCACCCTTGTGTCACCATCCATATTATACTAAGAGAAGGAGGGAAAATTTAAAAATGGTCTATAAAAGTCAGCCTTGGGAAGAGAAATAGGAGACACATTGTTATGTTGGCCAAATTTCTCTATAGAAAATGAGCTTGTGTTGTCCAACAGTAGGAGTTTTGGAAGGTCTTAGTTGTTGGCCAGTCCAAGAGAGAGGAGTTCACCACATGTTCGTTGATCTACCATCCTTTAAGAGGGAAGAGAGGCTTGATGAAAATTTGAGGGCAAGAGACCCCCTTGTCTTGGATATTGGAGCTATGTAGCTCGAAGGATCCACTAAAGAGATTTAACATTCTAACTTCTACTACTACGAGTACCTAATAAAGGGAGAATCTCTTCATTGTGGAGTTATTAGTGTGTTTTCTCTATTGAGCATGTATCTTGTGCATTTTGTTTTGTTTTTGTTTCGTTGTTTATGTAGCATGTTATGATTCCTTTCTAAATTAGCTTATTACATGTTGAACTTTTCCCACTAATGTTTGACAAATAATTTTGACCTGCAACTCTTATGTAGGTAAGCAGCCTCCCTACTAAGAAAAGTGTATTTTATCCACCCATGCACCGAATACACTACTACAGTAATAACAACTCCACTGGATTATTCCTTTTGAGCTAATGGTTGTTGATGAAGGTTATTCTTCCTTCTTAGTTTGCTGCAAATCACCCCTACATCCTCCCAGCATCTCTAATCACACACAGTGAGAAGCTTTGCACATCATAGAAGGGATTTTTTTTCATTATGCTAGACCAGGCGCATTACTCTATGGAAGACATGCGCTCTACGCCTATGGGAAGATAACCCATGTGGTAGGCCAGAAAGCTAATTTTTGCTTCATTTTTTTCCATTTTTTCAGTTGTAAAGTTCTTGGCAACCCATATGTAATATTCCCAATTTTCCACAAGATATCTGGAATATTAGAGTTCTTAATTTTCCTAATTAACTAAGTAAATAAGTGGGTGGATGGACCCACAAACATCATAGATTAATAAAATCCACTTTTTATGTGTGTGTGTGGATATTTTAGAGCTAGATCTACATTATGGAGTAGTGGATCAACTTCTTAAATGATGGAAGAGTGGAGATCATGGATCTTTAATGTAATATCATGAGGATCTTGGAGGAGGTCAACTAACATCATGGTGCATTCAAAGTAAGATCATAAAGAACTTATGATGAGATAGTGGAGGAAGTGGTGCATCTAATGCACACATGATGGAGAGAGTGGGAACTAAATTCAGACATGATGGAGATCATGGAGAGACATCGCAGTCTTCATGGAGGCTAGTGGCCACATGTACAACACAGCTATGAGGTGGGCCAGGGCTATGGAAGGCTCATAATATATATAATGAAGATGAAGGCATAAAATAAGGTAGACATTGTATTATTATTTTTTATTTGTTTAGATCTATATTTGTCACGTGACATTTCTATGCACGCTTATACCATTTAGCTAAGTCTGTAGTGTTGTTTAGCACACAGGTGTTTCCGAGCAGAAATACCACCCTTGAACACGAGGGACTTCGAGTGCCTACTCTGGGAAGGTTATTTTGAGCTTCCATACATCACTAGACATTCAACCACTCTCATATGGACATTTATTATCAGGAATAATGCATTTATGCTTGAGGGTTTGAGAGGTGGTGGTTGTTTCTAGCACTTCATCTAGGAAACCAGTGGAGGATTCATCCTTTCACCTTGTGCTTCATGCTTACCCTTCCATGAGAACAACTCTATATACAACATTCAGGCCAACATTTCATACCTCCATGCAATAGAAGTTCCCTCAAGGATTGCGTAGCCCATTCTTGTAGATCTCAAGGAGGGAGGAAGTTTCCAGTATTTTAGCTGGAAATCCTGTGAGGAACCATCTCCTCACATTGTATTCATTGTTTCCATTATTCCAGAGCTTATTTGGATTATATATCAATATGATATAGATCCTCCATCCTTGACAGGGTAGTTTTCTTCAGTTGTTGTGTATTCATCAACTTCTTCTATTGGAGGAGGTTGGAGGAGACAGGTCTTGAGCTTCTAGCTTAAGGATATGAAGGAGGGATCAACCCTCTATGCATTGAGTTTGTTGTGACTTATTGCAACCATCATATCTTCATCTCATGTAGTAGATATTCATACCCAATAGTCATATAGTTGCAAGTCCTAAGAGTGTAATATTCCCAATTAGTCATGAGCTAATTGGAATATTCATTTTTGTTTTACTAATTTGTTTAAAGAATAAGAGGGAAAAGGAGGTCCATATTTCTCCTTAATCATGAATAAATCAATGCCAAAAGTGAAAGAGAAAAATCTTGGCAGCTGAATTGAAGCACCCTTGGTGTGAAAGGGGTTGGATCACTTTCACTAGGTCAACCTTGACCAAATCTATAACGTTGTCATGGAGGAGTGGCCATAAATGAGGTACATCACAGTTTTATATGAAGATGATTTGTTTGAAAGGAGTGTTATCATTCGATGTGGTTTAGGGTTTGCAAGATCTTGAATTATAAAAGGAAGAGGATGGCCGCATTAGAAGGATATATGGTCTGTTTAGACATATATCTTTCTCTTGTTGTTTATCTAATATTGAATCTTGTTTAGCATTGGGTGTTCCTAATCGAGAATCCCACCTCTTCCCATTGAGTAGCTGTTAGGAGAGTTTGTACATTGTCCAGTATCTGGCTTAGGGCTAAGCTTATTCTTCCAACTACATCGTAGATCCTGTTGAGGGTTTGGTTGTTTTTGCAAGTTGCAACAAGTGGAGACTAGATCTTTCAGATCTAGGCCATTTCAATGCTCCTTTTCAGTGGAGGAGGTTTCCACTTCATTGGGAGGAAAATATTGAAGGATTTGGAGCTTATTTTCAGATCTTGGCATCAGGCCAACCATATTTTGATCCCTACAACAAATTTTACTTCGAGATTTGCGTTATTTATGTAGGTGGAGTTGCAAGGTGATTTGGCGCACCATTTGGAGAGTTGATTTTCTAGTGTTAGGGATCTGCCCTTCGCTTTGAAGATCTATTAGAGGAGGCTATTTTATTGATCATATCATATCAGCCACACTTTCCATATCTATAATTTTTAGTAGATCTATTGTCTTAGATCTCATATCTACATCTTGTACTTGGTGTTTTGTTGAAAACCCCAAGGGGGTTCTATAGAGGAGCTTGTATAGTGCATGGATATGATATAGATCTAGAATTTTATGCACATAGTAGCTCTAGATATGATGTATAATCTACTACTAATGAAAAATAAATAAAATATTTTTCTAAGGGTTTTCCATATTTTATATGTGCCTGCAACACCTCTTATTGAGGCATTTTATTCATTAGAGGCTTGTATTTCCTGTTATGCATCTTATGGGCCATCTTTTACATGTATTTTGCTACTGTAATGACATATGAAATTTCTCCATATTGGCCTTATTGTTCCATCATTTTGCACTATATTATTGCTTTTCCCATTTGGGAATATTATACTGGTATCATAACATCATCTTGGCACAGCCTGTGCATTCTAAAATTTGATATGTCATCTGAAGAAGGAGAGCCTGTTACTGATAGAGAGAAGAGGTATCAAAAGAGAAGACAAAGAAAGATTGATTATACTGATGAGAAAGAAGACAAGGGTAAAACCCCTTTATCCGGAGGTGAAGATAAAGAGAAGGAGTTCCCTAAGATCCTTCTTAGAGGCATGCAAGACATTGCTAGAGAAATCAAGGAGATGAGAATGGACAGATTCAAGGAATCCCATAAAGGATTTCATCATGGAGAAGGCTCTAGCATTTCTCATCACTAGAATGATCAACCAGTGCATCAACCACAAGTTTCATAATTCTCTACCATGCCTGCATTTTTGGCTGTGGGAAATGAAGGGTTTGAGGAGCAAGAATTCCTCGAAGACTATTTTATGGAGTATGAATCTCAAACTCATAGATTAAAATATCACTTGAGTTTTCAGGATTTTTTTCAAGTGAAGGATAATAGAAGACCAAGGCATCATCATAGAAGTGGTGGATTCATTCAGAATCATGATCGACACCACACTATGGGCAGATTATTTTTACCCGATTTTGATGGGTCATCCAAGTGCACTGCCAAATCATGGGTAGAAAAACTTGACATCTACTTTCAATTGAACAAGGTTCCAAAAATGGAGGCCATTAAGATTGCAGTGATGCACCTTGAGGGTGAAGCACATGACTAGTGGTTCCATGGATTTTCTACATTGAGTCATGCCAATGTGACTGCTTATTCAGAGTTCACTAGAAGGCTGGTGGAAATATTTTATAGAAGAGATCCAAAAGAACCATTCATGAGCCTTGAAAAATTGAAACAATCAGGAAATACAAAAACTAACATCTCTAAATTTTTAAGACTTTCTGTTATGGTTCCTGATTTGTCTACAACAAGAAGGGTGTACATGTTCATTCATGGGTTAGATGTACCTCTTCATGGGTTATTTAAGTCTACCAAAACCACTACCCTACATGATGCTATTAAAAGGGCTAGAGACCTTCAAGATGCCTTGCTAAAAGCAAAGACAACATTTCAGCACAAGCCCTCTTTTCCATCAAAGGGAAAATAAGAAAAGGTTGCTCCAAAGGAGAGTCAAAATAAAAAACCTCTTGATGATGATGTCCAGAGAGATGTAAGAAGAAGGAAGCTTTGCTTCACTTGCCAAGAAGCTTTGTCACCTGAGCATAGATTTGCAGCTAGAAAATCACATTACATAGAGGTATTCTTAGATGATGAGGAGGAAGAAGAAGATGAACCAAGGAGAGGTCACAACGCTGACACTGCAAGAGGAGAACCAGCAGCATCAGGAGATGGGAATGGAGAATTTTCTCCTATTGGAGTGTCTCTTGCATCTTTGAGAGGAGTACCTAAGTACTTGACCTTAAGAGTTCAAGGTTCCATCTTGAATCAAAGGGTTTCTATTTTGGTTGATAATGGGGCTGCCCACAATTTTATTGATGCCCAACTAGTGCAAAGGAGGGAAATGCCCACTAATGTTTTTGAGGGATTCTTTGTTTTGGTCCCAGGAGATAGAAAAATGCAATGCATGCATTATTTCCCATCATTATTAGTCACCCTGGGAACATATACATTGATTTATCACTTCTTTGTGGTTGACATAAGGCTCACACCAATGTGATATTGGGTGTTCAATGGTTGATTAATTTGGGAAAAGTTACAATTGATTGGGAGTCTTTGCAGATGGAATGGGTGGATAAAAAGAGTGGTAAGATTAAAATGATAAAAGGCATGCATACATATCCCTCACATACAAATTCCACACAGAAATCAGAGATGTATTTTCACAGTGGAAGCAAGGACCTTACAGTCCCATCTATTATGCTCATGAGATTGCTGCATGGGACACTATTATCTAGTGGCAAACCACCTGGGAGGCCACACGATTCAGATTTGGTGAGAGATACCTCACAACATGATGCTCCAAGAATATATCCAGGAGGGATGGGAGAATTAGAAGTCAATGATATAGCACTGGGAGTCTTGGGTAGGCTCAAGGAGGAGGGAGACATTCTCCCAACATCAGCAACACCCACTCTCATTTTAGATTTTGCACTATGGGAGGAGAAGCATGGAAGGAATGACCTTCCAAAATTTACCTTTAGCATGGGAGATGTCAAGGAGGAGAGAAGCCATATGACATAAATTTATGTTGATAAATCATCAACGTTGTCACTATGGGAGATTGATCTATATTGGAAATCCCAACTGTTGGTGGATTACTCCAAGGATCTTTCTACATGCATGATACTTGATGACCAGTTACATGAAGAGGGCTATTCAGTCCAAGAAGGAGTCATCTATTATCGTGGTAGAATATTCTTATAGATATCCTCCAAGCTCAAGTAGAAGTTGCTACAAAGGGCCTATGAGGAGTTATGTTTCAGCCACACATATTCCATGAGATTCTACAACATCATCATGAGAAGCTACATTTGGAAGGGCTTTGAAGGAGAAATATATCATCATTTTCAAAGATGCATGAACCATGTGGAGATGGGGCAGCAACATAACTCTATAAAGGAGTTGATTTAGCCATCTCTTTCTCCTTTTGAGAGAGGATATAGATCTATGCACCACTCCATTTGTTTAAGGAGGAATTTTGGTGAAGAATATGCTCATGTAAATAATGTTTCATTTGATTATTGTTTGCATTCTTTCACCATGTATATGCAGGCCATATCTCCAAGAAGGAGTATTGTACCTTATAAACTTCATGGCCAACTTTGGGTCACAAAAATTTCTGAAAATGGCCAGTCCCATGGAAGACAAAGGGAGATTTTATTTCATGATGGGTGCATTCCTAAGGCACCAAATATATCTCACACTTTCAGCCATAGTGAGATGACTTGTACAGCAGGTAAGTGGTGGGAAAACCACTTACCACATCATGATTTAATGCAGTCAGGAGATGCATTGCACTGGTTCCACATGTGGGACTATGACCCACCTCCATATGCACAAATTTCTATTTGTATGTATGTGATTTTGATCCCATACATTGATGATGTGCTTGTACATTTTATGGGAATGTATGGAGGGAGGATGGGGGGAATGTATGTGCCCTATGGGATGGATATTCTCCATGTACCTTATGCTACATGTTTCAAGGAGAACATTGGGCAAACCATCTTTGTTTCGTTTGAGCTATTGCCTCCTTATGGGATGGATTACTTACATCTCATGAGAACTTTGGAGGATAAATTCATGGAGGGATGGATTGGTGAACACTTAGCTTATGAGGGAATCATATCACATTTTAGTGTCACCAATGGAGGAAGGAAAGAGTTGCAGCACTCACCTTGTTAGTTTCTTGAGGACAAGAAACATTTGGGAAGGGAAGACTATAATATTCCCAATTAGTCATGAGCTAATTGGAATATTCATTTTTGTTTTAAAGCTTTGTTTAAAGAATAAGAGAGAAAAGGAGGTCCATAATTCTCCTTAATCATGAAGAAATAAATGGAAAATTTGAAAGAGACAAATCTTGGCAGCTTAATTGAAGCACCCTTGACCAAATCTACAACGTTGTCATGGAGGAGTGGCCATCAATGAGGTACAACGCAATTTTAGATGGAGATGCTTTGTGTGAAAGGAGTGTTATCATTGGATGTAGTTTAGGGTTTGAAAGCTCTTGAATTATGAAAGGAAGAGGATGGAAACACTAGAAGGGTTTTTGATGTATATGATATTTCTGAATATATGGTCTGTTTAGACATATATATTTCTCTTGTTGTTCAGCTGAGATTGAATGCTATTTAGCATTGCGTGTTCTTAATCAGAATCCCACCTCTTCCCATTGAGTAACTCTTGGGAGAGTTTGTATTACATTGCCCACTATCTGGCTTAGGGCCAAGCTTCTTCTTCCAACTACAGTGCATATCCTATTGAGGGTTTGGTTTTTTTTGAAAGCTACAGCAAGTGGAGACTAGATCTTTCAAATCTAGGCCATTTTAGTGCTCCTTTTTAGTGGAGGAGGTTTCCACTTCATTGGGAGGACGATATTGAAGGCTTTGGAGCTTATTTTCAGATCTCGGCATCAGTCCAACTATATTTTGATCCCTACAACAAAGTTTACTTCCAGATCTGCGTTATTTCTATAGGTGGAGTTGCACTGTGATTTGGCACACCATTTGAAGAGCTAATTTTCTAGTGTTGGGGGTCTACCCTTCACTTTGAAGATCTATTGGAGGAGGCTATTTTATTGATCATATAAGATCAGCCACACTTTCCAGATCTGTAATTTTCAGTAGATCTGCAGTCTTAGATCTCAGATCTACATCTTGTACTTGGTGTTTTGCTGAAAACCCCAAGGGGGTTCTATAGAGGAGCTGGTATAGTACATGGATCTAATATAGATATAATGTTTTATGCACATAGAAGCTCTAGATCTTATGTGTAATATAATACTGTTGCAGAAGCGATAAAATAATGTTGTAAGGGTTTTCCAGCTTTTATCTATGCTTGCAGCACCTCTTATTGAGGCATTCTATTCATTGGAGGCTTTTATTTCCTGTTATTCATCTTATGGGCCATACTTTACATGTATTTTGATGCTATAATGAGATATGAAAGGTCTCCATATTTTCCTCTTGCTTCATAAATCATGATCTGCGTTATTGTTCCATAATTTTGCACTATATTATTGCTTTTCCCATTTGGGACTACTACAAAGAGGGTGATTTTCCAAGATTTTCATATCTGGAAATCCTTTCTAGGTTATCTTGGGTATCTATAATATAGCCCAGATCTAATTTTCCAACATAATTGAAGCTACAGAACTGCTAGATATATACTTTTAACTTTTTCCAGGAGTTGTAGTCCCCACATTTGCAGTAGGGACAAGAAAGTATTCCTTCCAGCAGTCCAGAAGTTACATAGTCCCTCTTGTGAGATCATTTCAGGGTCATTCTAGTCCATCTCTTGGGCTTGAGTGTCTCATATTTTTAGCATTGTTGTAATGTTTATCCACCTCCTGTATAATAAAATGGCTCAACTATTATGTCTATTTTTATGGTGTCTTTACATTATTTATTTACATTACTACAGTTCTCATATTGTGTTTTAGTATTACTACATTCTCCCTTTTTGGATATTACAGTGGTATCAGAGCATTATCTTTGGCTCAGCTTGTGGGCAATTCATCTTTTGCATGAAAAGAAGAAGAAAATAGTAGAGATATATCATGAAGGAGGATTGCAGTTTTTCCACTCTTCTCTTTATATCCATGGAATATCTCTCCAAGGAGGTCAAAAAAATGAAGGGAGAAAGGAAAAAGGAGGATCCAAGAAGAAGATTTGGTGAAGAAGGTTCCAACACTTCCTATCAGTAGAAGAAGCAGTCGAAGAAGCAAAGAGATTCACATCATTCTACTAGACCCACTTCCTTTGAGAAGGAAAGGGAATGGTTTGAATATGAAGGAGACTTGGGGCATGATACCTTAAGTAAATATCTTTATGAGTACAAAGCATGGCTTAGAGCTCTAAAGGAGAATATAACTCTCCAACATTTTTTGCAACTCAAAGAGGAGAGAAGAACCTAAAGTAACAATAGAAGAAAGAGGCATAGATTATTCTTGCCTACATTTGATGGATCTTCCAGAAGCATATTTAGGGCTTGGAGGGAAGAGTTAGTGTTAGAAAATTATATATTATGGAGCATTGCAACACATAAAATATGTGGAAAATAAAAGCACACAAAACACATAAAACTAGAGAGACACAGATATACGTAGTTCACCCAGTTTAGGCTACGTCCACCCCGAACAGCTAGTCCTTCCTTTCTATTATCCAGCAAAAAATGAAGAGACAAAACCTACAGCAGATCCACTGTAATATCCTCTGTTCTCTCTCACAGTCTCCCTCTCTGTTTCTCGCTCTGAGAATACACATACAATACACAGCCACAATACAATGCCCTCATAAAAGCGAGGGGTTTCCTTATAGGGAAAAAAAACCCTAATCTAAACATAACTTCTACCGTTAGATCATTTTCCTAATGAACGACCCAGATTGACTAGAAATTACTATACTTTTACAAGGCAATTTTACATCTGTTTTTAGCTTCGGGGGCGCTGCCCCAGAAAGCCCCCGCCAGGGGGGGTGGCTCCGAAAAGCATTTTCGGCCCCCCCTGGACCCCCCACGGCAGCGATTAATTACAAGCGTCGTTTCCACCCCTTTTAAGGTACAGGGTGTTAGTTCCATTCTTCGCAGCCTGTCACCAGGGATCGACATGAGCTCTTACTATGTCTAGTTTTGTTAGATGTTTTGCACATGATGTTAAAAAAAAACATGTCACAAGTGTGTCCATCAGAAGAATCTCAGAGAAATATTTCCAATGGTATATCACACTCCTATAACCGGCTCCCGGATTAGAATATATGATCGAAATGAATGAGTGATTCTTGGTTATGCATGTTTTGAGGTCAAATGCTGCACACAATGACAAGTTTAGTACAAAATCAGTTTGTGAAATAACGGTAAGGAATTTTTCAAAAGTGAAAGAGGTTTTTGTTCATCACATACCAAATAACAAAAAATTCCTTCATTTTATGCACAAGTGCTACTATGTGGGAGATATATAGTGATATTTGGAGCCTACATTAAAACAAAGCAAAATTTTCATATTTTTTACTGTTTTAGTCATTTTAGTGCGCGGCCATTTTACAACATATGGAAAGTAATTCTAAAAAACCCAAGGAGGTTTTTGTTAGCCACGAGCCATATAACAAACACCTCTTTCATTTTATTCAAATGTGTCACGAATTGGGATATGGGACTAGATATTTACAGCTCATGTTTACAGATTTAAATTTTTAATGATTTTCTGTTTTTAGAGATGATTTTGTGGAATAGATTGTGAGAAACTGGAAACGAATTTTCCAAATTTGAGAGAGATTTTTCTCCAACATGACCTTATCTACAAAAACCTCTTTCAGTTTTGTAACAGGTGCTATGGTTTAGGAGATACAAGTTCATCTTCAACACCTATTTTCAGAAATTCGGCCCAAGTTTAATGTAACTGATTCTATTTTTAAGAAAATGGTTGAGCTCAATTCCCTTGGTACAAGGATGAGAAAAATGTATATATTTTATGAATTTCATAGTGTATAGGTTGGATTTTTGTAGAGGTTTGGACATTTGGGATTTCCAGCACTTCATTGTACATTTCATTCTGCAATTTTGGCAAAGGAATAGACCAGGGTTTGCAGCCCTCTTTGGGATCCTTGTGGCTCTGTGTTTTGATGGTGTTTTCCTCTATGTATCTGTAATTTCACTGATGTTTATGTATACCATTTTCATTCTCCTTTCTTCTTAAACTAAACAAACAAGTTATAAAGGTATAATTCATTGGTTTGCTTTGCTCTGCCTTCATTTTTGTTTAGTTTTTCATGTTTTCATCTGTTTGAGGAGGACTCTTGAGACCCTCTTTCCCTCTTTAGCTCCTCACCGGTCTGATCCATCCATCCACTCAAGCTAAAGCATCAAAACTATTTCCTACCTTGCCCCAATCATAACTCTACAAAAACTAGGCCTAATCCCCACGGCCAAAACTGCCTTTCCCTTGATCCAACAAAAAACCCCCAAAACACAATCAAACTCCTTCACTTATATACCTAGCCTAAAATTAGCTTTCATTTCAGTCATCTCAAGCCCTATTGATTAATTTTCGCTGAGATTGACCCGGAGAGAGCCCTCTCTTGTTCTGGTAGGGCTAGCTACCAGACTGAGTGTGGTTTGATGTTACCCTGAACTCTGCCTTCTTTCAGCCTGAGGTAGATTTAGGCAATAACATAGTGGCGACCATACTAGGGAAAAATGGTTTTCTTGTTAGTGTTATTTTTTTTATAAGCTACAGACGGAGCCTGAAGTTATTCCAGGTAGCCTTCGAAACGCTCTTTCTTTGCATTAGTGAAAGTAGATAAACGCTACTTCAGTCAATCTCCGGTCTAGTTTTGTAAACGTAACATCTGACTTGCAAATTGTCCCAGTACATGTATCAAGTTCAGATTTGATTGTTGATGGTGGACAACAGTCAGACACATATGAGGCTGAAACATTCACCTAGTGACTCCAACTCAATCCAGAGATTCCAGAGCTCACTGATCCATTCATGCAATGGTAGGGTATGTGGCAGACCCTCTGCTTTGTGAAGTTTCAAAAGAAGTTAGAGATCAATTACTAGATATTGAAATTGATGAAGTATTTTTCATTGTCGTGCTTCAATTTTTGAGATCTCCAAAGTTTCCTCCTGAAGCTAAAACTGGTTTCTTTGAGTTATTTGTTGAAAATTTTGAGAAGGAGATTCAGTATTTAAATGATCAGATCCAATCATATGAATTTCAAGATCCTAAAAAGTTTTTGGAAACTCTCCCTCCTTCAAAACAAGAAACAATAGAGCTGCTCGTGGATATTTGCATTGATAGTTTGCGGCTGGAAGCATGTATTGAGGAGTTGGGGCAGCAAATAGAGTCTAGTTTTTTCGATCCTATTGCAACGTACATGGTAATTTTCTTCAGTTTGAATGATAGATCAAATTGTCTTTTACATAACCAGACTCGTTATGTGCATGTATGGCTGTCAGCATTTACATTTGTGTTCTGGTTGAAGCACTTTCAAGCAGCATCCTTGTCACAGTTACTTGATTGGTTGATCTGGAATTATAGTGTTACTTGATCTATTGGTTTTGCAGCAAATTAGGGTAGATTTGTAAATAAATAATCTGCCAAAGGCAACATTTTAGTTTCCGGTATTTGTTTATGTACAGGTTGCAGTATGTATATGTTTTTGGATTGGTATGAGTTGTTTTTGGTTTGCAGTTGTTTGACTATCCATAGCCCAATGGATGAAGGCACTGCCTACTTTCCTAGAGATCTGTAGTTCTTGGCACCTCCAAGGAGCTACCATCCCCATTGGAGCTGATGTTAGTTCCAGTCTTCGCAGCCTATCACCAGGGATCGACATGAGCTCTTACTATGTCTGGTTTTGTTAGATGTTTTACACATGATGTTCAACAAAAAACATGTCACAAGTGTGTCTATCAGAAGAATATCGGAAAAATATTTCCAACGGTATATCACACTCCTATAACCGGCTCTTGGATTAGAAGATATGATCGAAATGAATGAGTGATTCTTGGTTATGCATGTTTTGAGGTCAGTTGTTGCACACAATGACAAGTTTAGTACAAAATCAGTTTGTGAAATAATGGTAAGGAATTGTTCAAAAGTGAAAGAGGTTTTTTTTCATCACATATCAAATAAAAAAAATTTCCTTCAGTTTATGCACAGGTGCTACTATGTGGGAGATATAAAGTGATATTTGGAGCCTACATTAAAACAAAGCAAAATTTTCATATTTTTTACTGTTTTAGTCATTTTAGTGCGCGACCATTTTACAACATATGGAAAGTATTTCTGAAAAACCCAAGGAGTTTTTTGTTAACCACGAGCCATATAAAAAAAACCTCTTTCTGTTTATTCAAAGGTGCCACGAATTGGGATATGTGACTAGATCTTTACAGCTCATTGTTACATATTTAAATTTTTAATGATTTTCTGGTTTAGAGATGATTTTGTGGAACAGATTGTGAGAAACTGGAAATGAATTTTCCAAATTTGAGAGATTTTTTTCTCCAAAATGACCTTATCTACAAAAACCTCTTTCAGTTTTGTAGCAGGTGCTATGGTTTAGGAGATACGAGTTCATCTTCAACACCTATTTTCAGAAATTCGGCCCAAGTTTAATGTAACTGATTCTATTTTTAAGAAAATGGTTAAGCTCAATTCCCTTGGTACAAGGATGAGAAAAATGTATATATTTTATGAATTTAATAGTGTAGAGATTGGATTTTTGCAGAGGGTTGGACATTTGGGATTGCCAGCACTTCATTGTACATTTCATTCTGCAATTTTGGCAAAAGGAATAGACCATGGTTTGCAGCCCTCTTTGGGATCCTTGTGGCTCTGTGTTTTGATGGTGTTTTCCTCTATGTATGTGTAAGTTCACTGATGTTTATGTGTACCATTCTCATTCTCCTTTCTTCTTAAACTGAACAAACAATTTATAAAGGTAGAATTCATTTGTTTGCTTTTCTCTGCCTTCATTTTTGTTTAGTTTTTCATGTTTTCATCTATTTGAGGAGGACTCTTGAGACCCTCTTTCCCTATTCATCTCCTCACCGGTCTGATCCATCCATCCACTCAAGCTAAAGCATAAAAAATATTGCCTACCTTTCCCCAATCAGAACTCTGCAAAAACTAGGCCTAATCCCCGCACCCAAAACTGCCTTTCCCTTGATCCAACAAAAAACCCCAAAAACACAATCAAACTCCTTCACTTATATACCTAGCCTAAAATTAGCTTTCATTTCAGTCATCTCAAGCCCTATTGATTACTTTTCGCTGAGATTGACCTCGAGAGAGCCCTCTCCTGTTCTGGTAGGGCTAGCTACCAGACTGAGCGTGGTTTGATGTTACCCTGAATTCTGCCTTTTTCAGCCTGAGGTAGATTTAGGAAATAACACAGGGGTCCAATGCTGTGATACAAAGTAAACAAGATAATCAGTCTCTACACCCAACAATCTCCCACTTGGAGACTAATTGTAGCAACTCCACCGCTGCTTCATTTGCTAGACAATGACTCCTCTTTGGACCTGGTTGTTCCTCATCTTCATCGTCATCCTTGAAGACCAATTGAAACTGAGCATGTTCTCTGTTTCTCCCTGGTTACAACTTTTGTTAGCATATCTGCAGGATTCTGGCTAGTGTGTATCTTTTCCAGCTTCAACTCTCCATCTTCCAATACTGACCGTATAAAATGGTACTTGAGATGTATGTGTTTAGTCCTGGAATGAAATGCTGAGTTCTTTGCAAGATGAATAGCACTTTGGCTATCACTGTATAGTGTGCCCATATCATTCTTCTTACCCAATTCATCCATAAACCTTTGTAACCAAATCATTTCTTTACTAGCCTCTGTAGCAGCAACATACTCGGCTTCTGTTGTTGAAAGTGCAACAACACTTTGGATTTTTGAAACCAAACTGATAGCTGTTCCACCTACAGTAAATACATATCCTGTAGTGCTCCTCCTGTTATCTCTGTCACCTGCCATATCTGCATCAACATATCCCTGTAGAGCAATGTTTGAACCACCAAAGCATAATTCTTGATTTGTGGTACCTCTCAAATATCTCAGAATCCATTTTACTGCCATCCAATGTTCTTTTCCTGGATTGTTCATGTACCTGCTTACAACTCCCACTGCATGTGCAATATCAGGCCTTGTGCAGACCATTGCATACATTAAGCTTCCAACTGCTGATGCATATGGAAATTTAGACATATAATCCATGTCTTCTTGGGTCTTTGGGCACATCTCCTTACTAAGTTTGAAATGGCTAGCAAAAGGTGTACTAACTAGTTTTGCATTCTACATATTAAATCTTTTCAACACCTTCTCTATGTACTCATTCTGAGACAGTGTTAATTTGCGATTTTTCCTGTCTCTAGTTATCCTCATACCAAGGATTTGTTTTGCAGCTCCCAAATCCTTCATTGCAAATGAATTTGCCAATTTTCTTTTGAGCACATTTATTTCCTGCATGTTAGACCCCGCAACAAGCATGTCATCTACATACAATAACAATATAATATAGCTGCCATCATTTTTCCTTTTTAGATAAACACAATGATCAGAGTGACATCTAGTATAACCTTGTTCAGACATAAACTTGTCAAATTTTAGATACCACTGCCTTGGAGCCCGTTTTAAACCATACAAGCTCTTCTTTAACCTGCACACCAATTTTTCTTTCCCTTTTACCTCATATCCTTCTGGTTGCTGCATGTATATCTCTTCCTCCAAATCTCCATGGAGAAATGTTGTCTTTACATCTAACTATTCAAGATGTAAATCTTCCACTACTACAAGACTTAAAATAGTTCTGATTGAATTCATTTTAACAACAAGAGAAAATATTTCATCAAAGTCAATACCTTTCTTCTGTGCAAACCCCTTCACCACAAGTCTAGCTTTGTACCTCTGTTTTCCTCCATCTTCTTCCTTCAGCCTGTAAACCCATTTATTCTGCAATGTAGTTTTACTTGCAGGCAACCTGACTAAGTCCCAAGTCTAGTTATGCATTAAGGAGTCCATCTCTTCTTCCATGGCTAGCTCCCACTTCTTCCTACTTTCAACCTGCATTGCTTCTTCATAACATTCAGGTTCACCAGAATCAGTCAGTAATAAATAATATAATGAAGGAGAGTATCGTTCAGGGGGTCTACTTATCCTGGTAGATATTCTAACACCACTTTCAGGTGTTTGAGGTGTCTGTTGCTGTTATGGTGGTTGCTGCTGATGTGGTTGTTGATTATTATTATTTTCAGGAACCTTTACTTTTTTAGTTATCTCATAAAGAACCGCGTATTCCTTTCTTTCTTTTTCCCGTTTCTTTTCCTGCAATTGATTCTTATACAAGACCTTTTCATTGAATATGACATCTCTGCTCCTAATGGTTTTGTGATTTTCATAATCATATAAGCGATAACCAAAATAATTAGCACCATATCCAATAAAGGTACATTTCTTTGATTTTTCCTCAAGCTTTGTTCTATTTTCTTTACTAATATGGACAAAGGCCTCAAAACCAAAAGGCTTTAAAAAAAATTAGTTTACCTTTTTACCTGTCCATGCTTCCTCTGGAATACCACCATCCAAGGAACTTGAAGGCCCTCTATTTATTAGATAAACAAAAGTATCTACAGCATCTTCTCAGAATTGTAAAGGCAATCCTGCATGCAATCTCATGCACCTTGCACGCTCCATGATTGTTTTATTCATCCTTTCTGACACACCATTTTCTTGTGGTGTTCTTCGAACTGTCTTCTCTCTACGAATTCCATGCTCTGAACAGTACCGATTAAACTCTTTGCTGCAATATTCACCTTCATTTTCTGATCTGAGACACTTCAAATTATTTCCTGTCTCAATCTCAACCAAAGCTTTCCATTTCTTGAAAGTATCAAATACATCATATTTATTCTGAATACAATAAATCCATGTTTTTCTAGTTGCATCATCAATAAAAGTAACATAATAATGAGATCCACCGAGAGATGATACCTGAGCAGGTCCCCATACATCTGTATGCACAAGCTCTAATTTTTCTCTCTTCTTTTCTTTCCCAACTCTGAGAAATCTGACTCTCTTTTGTTTTCCATAAATGCAATTCTCACAGAAATCCAAATCAACATTCTTCAAACCTGGAAACAAATTTCTTGAGTGAAGAATATTCATTCCCTTCTCACTCATGTGTCTGAGCCTATGATGCCATAATGCTGCATCTACTCCTTTGGAAGTTAAAGCATTAACAGAGTTATAAATACCATTGAATAAATACAATGTACCAACCTTTTCACCTTTTGCTATTACCAGCTCTCCTTTGGTGACCTTCCAAGTTTTATCTGTGAAAGTTGTCACACAACCTTCACTGCCTAAGTGCCCTGTTGAAATCAAATTTTTCTTCAGATCTGGAACATGCCTTACCTCCTTTAGTAGCCATTGGTTTCCATTCTGTTGTTTTACAAGAACTTTACCCATTCCAACAATTTTACAGGGTTTATCATCACCTCAACGAACTTTTCCAAAATCTCCTTCAACATAGTCATGAAAATATTTCTTATCAGGTGTGGCATGGAATGAAGCCCATGACTCTGCAACCCAAGAATCAGTAACATTTTCGAAAGAAAGAATCAAAGCATCTTGTAACACATCATATATCACATTTGCTTCATGATTGTTTTCTTGTTGTGTGTATCCTTCTTTTCGCTTCTGAGATCTACAGTCTTTCTTTAGGTGCCCTTTCTTTCCGCAATTCCAGCACACTATTCCTGTTCTGGACTTGGATCTGCCTTTCCTTGATTTACTGCGATATCCCAAGCTCTTTCCTCTTTCCATTCTTCTTCCCTTAGACTATGCACTCAAAGCATTACCCAATGTCTCACCGGAACTTTTCCATCGCATTTCCTCACTAAGGATAGCACCAACAACATCATCAAAATTTAAAGTACTAGATCCAGAGACAGAGTTACTAATGGCCATTACTAAACCATTCCAACTCTCTAGCAATGAGCACAAGAATAATAGAGCTCTAACTTCATCATCAAATTTTACCCCTACAGAACTTAACTGACTGGTAACTGTATTAAATTCATTTAAATGGTCTGCAATAAATCCACCTTCCGACATCTTCATATTAAATAGTCGTTTCATAAGAAATACCTTGTTTGAGGCCGAGGGTTTTTCATATAGTTTCGCCAACGTCTGTATCAAACCCTCTGTTGTTGTTTCCTTTGAAATATTGAAGGCAACTGATGCCACAAGACACAACCGTACTGTTCCGAGTGCCTTCCTATCGAGAATGTTCCATTCCGCGTCTGTCATGGCCGTCGACTTCTTTGTTTTTCCACTCAATGGTAGATATAGATCTTTCTGATACAGATAATCTTCCATCTGCATCTTCCACAGCGGGAAGTTTTTTCCGTTAAATTTCTCGACCCTAAACTTACCATCGTCCACCATTGCTCCCACTCGAACCAGGAACCCTTCTTTCCTGCGAGTTTATTACCCAAATATACCTTCGGCTTTGATAACAGTTGTTAGAAAGCTATATATTATGGAGCAATGCAACACATAAAATATGTGAAAAATAAAAGCACACAAAACACATAAAACTAGAGAGACACATATATATGTGGTTCACCCAGTTTGGGCTATGTCCACCCCAAACAGCCAGTCCTTCCTTTCTATTATCCAGCAAAAAATGAAGAGACAAAACCTACAGCAGATCCACTGTAATATCCTCTGTTCTCTCTCACAGTCTCCCTCTCTCTTTCTCGCTCCGAGAATACACATACAATACACAACTACAATACAATGCCCTCATAAAAGCGAGGGGTTGCCTTCTAGGGAAAAAAAACCCTAATCTAAACATAACTTCTACCATCAGATCATTTTCCTAATGAATGGCCCAGATTGACTAGAAATTACTATACTTTTACAAGGTAATTTTACATCTGTTTTTAGCTTCGGGGGCACCGCCCCCCCCTGGACCCCCCACGGCAGCGATTAATTATGGGCGGTATTTCCGCCCTTTTTAAGGTACAGGGGTCCAATGTTGTGATACAAAGTAAACGAGATAATCAGGCTCCACACCCAATAGTTAGCTACATTATTTCTGCAATATTCTGTAGTAGAAAGAGAGGTTGTGGAGATTGTGATGCTGCACCTATAAGGTGAATCAGGAGATTGGTGGTTCAATCATTTGTCACATATGAAAGTGTCTGCTTATGCAGATTTCATTCAAATACTGAAGAAGAAGTTTGGTAGAAAGAAACCAGAGACATCTCACATAGTGACATCTCCCATTGTTAGTGTGAATTCTAATCGCAAGCATACGAAAAAAGCTCACTTTAGTTGTGCATTAAAAACAGCTCTAACATCGAAGATGGCTATCAATTTCCTTATATCTACAGTTCGTGATCAAAATAAATGCTACGAAAATCTAGATCTATGTAGTTAAAGACATTAAACAATAAATAATAAGCAAGAGTTGCTCCATGCATCCAATGAACAAGACAAGAATTTTTTTTATTAGGACACCTGGGAAGGGAACATAGAATGTTCTTACCAGTCCCCTTCAATGGGATGGGTTTTTGTATTTCCTCAGTGCTTCAGATATAATATCTCTCTCTCTTGATGGTGCAAAAAACCCAGACAAAAAATGGAACTCAAAGGGAGTTCACACGAAAAAGGTAGAAAAATATTACAATGATGGGAGGATCAAAGTTAGACCAAAAGTATAAATCAAGAGTGATCTCTAGGTAACAAAAGGCAATGAATGAATGGAAAAACCCTTGTATTTATAACAAAATATTTAATTAGTCTAGATATTGGTGCATAATTAAAATATTATTAACGAAATCTAGATCCAGCTTTTATGGAATATTTTATTATTTTTGTTGGAGGGAAAAAGAATTTGAATTTGGTCAAATCCCTTTACTTATAAATAATAAATAAATGATTTATTTATTATTTTAAGAATGTGGTTGAGTAATAATTAAATAAAAAGTGATTTATTCAATTATTTATAAATTATTTAGTCAAATTTAATAAGGAATATTATTTAAATAATGTTTTAAATACTTATTCCTAGAAAGTAATAAGATAAATAATGATTTATCTAATTAATTTTCTTGTTTTGGGTTAAATATGACTAGGAATATTAATTAAACATTGGCTTAATTAATTATCCCTTGAGGAAAATCAAACAAATAAGGATTTATTCAATTATCCTCATGGGGTTTCCTGTTTAGACCAAAAACAACTTAATAAATTATGGATTACTAAGTTATTTTTCATAGTGAAAGCAATTTTACTATGGTAAAATTGGTCTCACATGGTGTTCTGTAGTCCATATAATAGTAACAGGTTATATGACCAAAAATTGGTGTAACATATTTCCCCCCAGTGTGCGAGTGTTAGGAGCTAATCATACGACCGAAGTACATTGTAAGAACTCAATCACTAGACACCGAAGGGGAGTCAGAGCAAGAGAAATATGAGGTATTCTAAAGCGTGAGAGGATGTTATGAAACTAGCTCCAAAAATAGAAGAAAAGAGAGATCGATTCCTTAGAAATAGTCACTTCGAGGGGGAAACCTCCAAAACATTACATAAATGAACAATTATTGGATGATACAAATGACCAAAACCTCCTCCTATGTATAGGAGTCCATGGGCCCACAATATAATCCTAGCCGACCTAACAATAACAATGTAAGGGCACAATAATAACAATATTGGGGTTACAGGGGTACAACAATAACAATAAGGAGGCTACACTAATAACAATAAGGGAATAAAATAGTAATATAGGGACCTAACATGCCCCTCTCCTTCAAAAAAGTGTTGTCCTCAACGCTTGAGTAGCTCTGGATGCTTCTATTTATAATTCTCATCCTCCCATGTAGAATCTTCAGTGGGTAAGTTATTCCACTTGATGAGATACTCTGAAATTGATCAATTTTGTAGCTTTTGAGTTCTTGTTTCCGTGACTGCTTCAGGTTCCAATATGATTTTTCATCCCTCAGCAAGTTCTAGAAATATTGTTTGAACTAGAAGATTTTCACCCATAACCTTCTTTAAGCATGAAACATGGAAAACTGGATGCACTCGCGAAGAAGCAGGAAGCTCCAATTTGTATGCCATAGCACCAATTTTTTGCAACACCTTCTAATGACCATAGTACTTTGGTGATAATTTATTATCCTTATTAGCTTGCTTGAGGGACATTTGTTTTTATGGTTATAGCCGTAAAAATACCCAGTCTCCTATATCAAAACTTCTCTCACTGCGATGTTGATATGCCTGTTGTTTCATTTGAATTTTTGCCAAATTTAGGTTATCCTTTAAGAGTTGGAGAACTTCTTGTTGATGCTCGATGTGACCTTCCACTGCTTGAACCTTATAATTTTCTCTTAAATATGATGTGATGGACAATGGATGATATCCATAAAGTGCCATAAATGGGGTCATTTTTGCTGCAGTATGGAAGGAAGTGTTATACCACCATTCAGCGAGAGGTAACCACTTGAACCATTCTGTTTGTTTATCAGATACAAAACAATGAAGATATCCTTCCAAACAATTATTCACTATCTCAGTTTGACCATCGGATCAAGGATGATAATATGCGCTATGAGCTAATTGAGTACCCAAACAAGAAAATTACTTTTTCCAAAAATTTCCAGTAAAAATGGGATCTTTGTCGCTCACAATAACCTTTGGGTTTCCATGTAGCTTTTGAATTGTGTCCATAAATGTAGTAGCAACTGTACTTGCTTTAAATGGATGAGATAATGCACAAAAGTGTGCATACTTGGTAAGTCAATTAACTACCATGATGATGAGACTCTTTCCCTCAGACTTAGGTAAACCTATGATAAAATCCATTGAAATCTCCTCTCGACGTTGACTTGGAATGGATAAAGGTTGTAGAAGACCCATGGTATTAATTTTCTCAAATTTATTTTGTTGGCAAACCAAACATTCTGCCAAAAAAATTTGAATATCAGATTTAAGGCCATCCCAAAAAAAATATTTCTTCACCCTGTGGTAAGTTTTTTAAAATCTAGAGTGTCCTCCTAAAGGAGAAGTGTGCAATTCAAACGAATCTTTTGTTCTAGTTGGGAATTATTACAAATATATAAGTGATCTTTGTACTATAAGCAATCCTTTTTCCAACTAAATGTATCAGATGTACTAGGATCTTGCTGCAAATTTTGAATGAGTCTCCACACTTCTTCGTCCTTATTCTATTCATCCCTTACTTCAGCTATCCAATTTGGTTGGATAGTAGAAATGGCACAAATAAATGCTCCCACCTCTTCATTATTTATTGAGAGTGCATCTGCAACAACATTTAGCTTCCCGTTTTTGTATATTATTTCAAAGTCACAATGCAACATCTTTGTGACCCATTTTTTCTACTCTTCTGAAGATAGTCTTTGTTCCAAAAAGTGCTTAAGGCTATCATGGTCAATTTTTACCTTTGAAGTGTCTTCCAATTAGGTAAGGTCGCCATTTCTTTAGTGCATGTAGTATTTCTAACATTTCCTTCTCATAAATAGCTTTCTGTAAATACTTTCCTTTGATTGGATGACCTTAAAAAACTATGGGTCTTCCCTCTTTCACTAAAATAACACCAATTCCATTTCCTGAGGCATCACATTCCACAATAAAGGTTTTTGTGAAGTCTGGCATAGCTAAGACTGGTGCTAGGTGTTAGTATGAATCCTTTGTCGAAGTGTACGAAAAAGGACCACTTTAGCTACGCATAACTAATAGCCCTAACAACAAAAGTGGTTGCCAATATCTTCATATATGCGGTTAGTTGAACAAGAAAAGAGATGCAAAAACCAGATCTATGCATGGAAAGACATTAAGCAGTAAAAACAAGGGTTTGCTTCATATACCAATAGACAAGACAAGAACAATTTTTGAAAGAATTTTTGTATTAATTGGGCACCTGGGAGGAAAACAAGAAGGCGTATCCAATTCTCCTCAGTGCGATGGGTTCTTGGAAGTCCTCAGCACTTCAGATCTAAGATTTCTCTCTCTTGTTGGTGTAGAGAACCCAATGCAAAGAATAGAGCTCAATGGGAGCTCACACAGCAAATGATGGAAAAATGTGACCAAGTGTATAGATCCAGAGTGATCTAATAGGCAACAAAAGGTGAAGAATGGTAGGAAAAAGCCTCCTATTTATAACAAAATATTGGGTCATTCTAGATCTTGGTGCATGATTAAAATAATGTTAACCAAATCTAGATGCACCTTTTATGGAATATTTTATTATATTTGTTGGAGGGAAAAAGTATTTGACTTGGGTCAAATCCCTTTATTTGTCAAAAATAAATAAATAAATGATTTATTTATCTTTTTAAGGAAGCGTTTAGAAGATAATCAAATAAATAATGATTTATTTAATTATTTGTGGGTGATTTGGTCATATTTAACAAGGAATATTATCTAAATAAGATTTAAATAATTATTCCTAGAAAATAATAAGATAAATAAAGGTTTATATAATTAATTTCTTTGTTTTTGGGTTAAACATGACTGGGAATAATAATTAAAGTATGGTTTAATTAATTATTCCATGAGAAAAATCAAACAAATATAGGTTTGTTTAATATTTCCTTTTGGGGTTTCCTGTTTAGACCATAAACAACCTAATAAATGTTGTTTATTAAGTTATTTAACATAGTGAAGGAAATTTTACTTAGGGTAAAATTGGTCTTACATGGTGTACTTGGGTCCATCTAATGATAATAGGTTAGATGACCAAAAAATGGTGTAACAGATTGCCCCCCAGCGTGCGAGTGTCAGGAGAAAATTGTATGACCGAAGTACATTGTAAGAACTCAATCACTAGACAACAAAAGGGAAGTCAGAGAGAGAAATGCAAGGTAGATAGTGTGCTAAAGAACTAGACCCTGAGGAGACGAGACTCGCAGGTGCAACAAGTCTCTTTTTATGAGAGGGTACTTGTGCTGAAGGTGGCGGGGGAGGCATACCTATGCCCGCCGAGACAAAGTACAAAAGAATAGTGTGTCCAGTAAACAAGGGACCGAACCATAAAATATAGCTGGCATAATCATGAGCCAGATAAAAATACAATGAGGAATCCCACATACATGTTGTGCCTGGGATAACAGCCAAGACTGATACAATAATATCTGAGTACATGAGATACAAATACAACCCAAATTCCCCCTATAAATGGGGAAGGGCTCACAAAATATGACTGATACATGCAAATCAAAGAGGCGCTGCAAGTGGCTAAGGCCAACATCATCAAATATCTGGAGCTGCATCGAAGGCTGCAAGGAGGAGGTCATCCAGGCATGTGGGGGGCTACCTGTAGGGCCACCCCCTCATGAGGGTTGAGACATCTCACACACACCCAGGAATCATCAAGAGCTGCTGTTGTATCACTGAACCTTCAAGTATATGGATTTCGGTCATGCTGAAAGGAGCTGGAGTGGAGAAACAATCAAGTCAAAGGGAAATGAGAGATCCCTTTGCCTGATCCGAGGCACCGAACAAGAGTGGAAGCTGGAACCAAGGTACACTGCCATCTAGACCTGGCTTCTAGAATGAATGAGCTGATGTCGACAGAAGGAGGTCCGCCATAGGTGAGGCAGTGAGATATCCTCAACTAAGGCACGAGAGAAAATAGTAGAGCGACAGACAGACTAACACTAATGATGATAGCGAAATGGAAAGGATTGAGTAGCGAATGGATGACTTCCCTTGTTAGAGCATAAAGGGCATGAATGACATGGCAGCAACTGACACAATATCATAAGGGATAGGGGACAGTGGGGCTGAAGGTCAGAATGTGCGACACAAGAGAGAGACCAAGCAATGAAGGATGGAGGGCTATATCAAGGTACAAAGGGACTCGGGATAGACTCCATGAATGTGATGATGACTCAACTTGGATGCTCTAAACAAGGGCGACTCGATGGTGCTGCCACATAGTAAAGGCCCAATGGGGGACCATGAAAACATGAGTACAAGATGGTAACTCATGACGAAAATCGACACGAACAAAGACAAGTAAAGAGGCAAAATGGTGCCCCAAATACAAGTGTCGTAAGTGAGGAAATTCAATTTTAAGGAGAGGTGAAGTGACCCTTCTTGGACAAAATGTGTCCTGGTGAAGTATCAAATCACAAAAAACTAATAGATACCCATTTGAGGGCTCGGTGAGAGCTTTCCAACGGTGCAGACGGTTTGTCAAACGGGGCTACGGTATGGTCGCAGCAGTCAAAAGACGAAATAGGGGTTCTCTTTTAATAAGGCAGTTTTCCCTCCAAATTCACTCATTTGCTATTGTTGCTGTGGTGAATGTAGAGAGGAGAGAAGGCCCTAAATCTTCTTGACGCGTAGCGGTGCTCAGCCGTAGATTGGAATTGAATCCGTCGATTACGAGTAAAGCGGCCTAACCTTACTCTTTCATTTTGATGGATTGAAAGTTCCAATTTAGGGCCCAATCTCGAAACATACCCTCCTTCATCTCTGGTGGGTCGCACTTTTGGAGCCAAAAGTCGACTGAAAGCTTTGATTTGAGCAAAAGCTGCCGACTTGTCCAGTGGGTAAGCTTGCGACACAGGAGATGAGGGTTTTGATGTATTTAATGGGCGAGTTAAGGTTTTGTGTTTGGTTATGGTATTCCGTCTACATGTCTTGACAAAGATGATGTTTTTGTGCAGGTATGGTAGATTTACGGGTTAACTGGAGAGAGAGAGACCTGGGTACATTACGGGCAGAGATCCAGGCGGATCAGGGTGTCCGTCATGTGTTGGCCAGGTTTGGGGTTCTAAAGTTATTGGAGAACCCTTTGATGAGAGCAGGAGACCATTTGTTGGCCCGGATTATCAGTTACTGGGATCCAGAGCATGAGGTCTTTGTAGTGCAGGGGCACAGGATCGAACTGACAGTCCAGGATGTGTATTTCCTAATGGGTCTCCCGCCACTGGGGATGGTAGGAAACACGCAACCAGTATTACCGCGGGGGTGGCATATCATGGAGTTTGTGGAGCGACATTGTCGACCGGGTCTTCAAGTCAAGGGGACTCGGATACCGATCGGGGATCTAGAGAGACTAGAAACCCGTGCAGTGGCCGCAGCTGTGCTGCGTATCCTGGGCAACCAGGTGCTCCATCACATCACTGGGGGGCAGATGATGGTTGTGGAGAGTGTGTTGAGTGGGACCTACTATGGGTGGGCCCAAATGATGCTGGTGTCACTAAAACGACAGTTGTCGCTCTGCAAGTGGCAAGTGAACCACGATTTCTCGTATGGGACTTTATTGTGCACCTTCTTCTTTGAGAAGATCCTGACCTTGCGGCCTCGTATACAAATTCCAGATGGGGGCCCGAGAGAGCCCAGGATGCGCTGGTGGGGCCGGCTACTGTGTAGAGGAGGAGGAGGGGCGGTCGGGCGAGTGTTTCGACCTGAGTTTTTTTCCCATTGGGATCAGATGTCGTTATACATAGACGACTATCCCTATAGTGGGATGAGTTATTGTGGGGATCCGGACCTACCACTTCCGCCTGGTCGAGTATGGGGGCCCGATGGTAAGTGATAAGTAACTATTTTTGTATGGGCATGTTAAAGTTATTGAATAGTAGATATGGTATTGATTCATGTACTTTTGGTATGCAGATATAGCTCCAGTAAAACCGACCGGATATATGGGACGCCTGGCAGCCTCTGGAGCTGCAGGGCCGAGTGGGTCGAGAGCAGCGCGCAATGAGGATGCGGCCGCCCTTCTGGAGGACATCCGCCGTAGATGCGAGACGTTGCTGACTGGAGTTTCAGAGTGCGGGTGGCAATACTTAGACGACCAGTACGTGGAGTCATGCATTGGTCTTCCCTTGGAATGGTGAGGCGTCATGCGGCGCATGGCGATGGCCGGTCAAGGCATATGTGATCTACGGGCTGTAGGGGCAGAGCCATTGGCTCGGGATCCGCCAGATAGTGAGTAGGTGTGGGGCATGTGGTGCCCCCTAGTGTGTATGTAGGGGCAGGTGGTGCCCCCAGTTTTCAGTTTTTGTAACATGCTATGGGCATGTCATATGCATCAGAGTAGATGGACTCTAAACGCATGTTTTGCAACACATATTATGGATATGCATCATTTTTAATGATTATGAATGTTATTGTCTTGTATGAAATGCGTGTGATAAATGCCAATCTAGAACATGGTTTGCAATACTATCTACATAGTGATTCTGTTCTCGAGGTACATGGTTGAAAGTTATGGTTTCAAATGCGCGTATCAAGAGTTTCACTCGTAAATAATGTCTAAACAGCATAGGGTTATGCACACGATAAACACCATTTAGTTGCATGACAAGAAGTAGGGAATCTAAACGAATGTGCAGATGGAGGATGTGATGGAAGAGGGCATCGGCTAAGAGACCACGCACTGCATCATATTCGGCCTGATTTTTGGTGGCAGAACCAATGCAGACCCCGTTGGAGAGAACAAGGGCATGCAAGGGGGTGAAGATGGCCCAACCTGCCGAGGCTAGATTTCGAGAGTAACGACTTGCACCATCGGCGTAACCGATAAAGAGTGTGGATGGGGGGTCCTGCGGAATGGTGTTACAAGACAACAAATGAAGGGAGGAGAGACAATGACGGCAGCATGAGTGTATAGAAGACATCGAGCGGCAACTGCGGGAAGGAGTGCAAGGAGTAGGATGACTATGACTCATATACGAACTAGAGGGTGGTATATGAGGGTTATCGGAAGTATGGCGAGGACTCAGGCTGCGGAGGTCAACAGAGATACGGGTGGAGTGATCTCGTGTATGGGTAGAAAAGAGGGGGTTAGGCGAAACAACAGGGGAGGATGCAGGGGGACTGGGCTCCAAGTGTCTCGCAAAGGAGGATAGGTAAAGAATGGTCATATTGGACTCCGCCATCTGAACATCAGGGGGGGGAATGTCGATGGGAGCGGGGGGATCCTCAGGCTAGCCCGAAGCATACTGCGCGAGTATGGGAGAGGCGGATTGATTTTGTTCAACCTCATACTCTCAGACTACCTCTAAATAGGCGCGGTAATGCGTTAGGTGAGGACAATGGTGGGAGTAATGGCCATGAACACCGCACAAAGCACAGGTTTTGTTGGTGCGGAGAGTCTTGGGGTTCTTGGTTACGGACGAAGAAGGAATGGAGGCTTCCGGGACCGTAGATTCGGGGAACGCGACTTTAACCATGGGCTGAATATGGGGCAACTCAGGACAAGCATGGGTGGCATGACCGGTGACATCACACAAGGCACAAGGCTTTGCGGGCGGAGGAGGGGCCGGGTCAGTCGTGGTGGTCTTGTCTTTGGGTGCCCCCTTGCGAGCTTTGTCATTCTTCCCAGGAGCCAGCACGACAGGAGAAGGATCCTGTGGAGGTGCTGGGGGCACAGTGGCAACGGAGGAAGCGAGGGGGACCAGTTGAACCGGTGTCAAAGCCATGTAGGGATCGGGGTGACTAGGAGGGGTAGAGGCGGGAGGATCAAGGTACCAGACCGGTATGCCCAAGGTCAGGTTAGGGAGAGAGAGGGTGGCCATGACGGGGACAGAATATACTCCGGGAGGGGGAGCCAGGAAAGGTATCTGCCTAGCAGGGTAATGACTAGGAGGGACAGCTCCGAGATGGTTAAGGCCTGGGGGAACCGATTCAGGAGAATAAAGGGGTTCAGGGATACCAGCTATAGGGGGAGGGCCAGAAGGAGGAGGTCTGGCTAGCTGAGATGAATGGCTAGGAGCGGGTTGTGGAGGGCGAGGGGGAGGTTGCTGACTAGCCGAAGCAGGCCGCTTAAGGGCAGCCTGAGATGATTGCATCATGCAAACATTCGATAAGCTAGGATCAGTGATAGGAGGACGGGGGAGATTAGGAAAAGTTCCAAGTAGGGAGGAATCTTTGTAAACGCCGGGGGAGACACTGGTCAAGGAATCAATGGTTTGCTTGTTGGCTATAGAAGAGATGGTCGTCTCAGGTGAGGTCTGAGATTTGGGCTCATGATATGTCAACTGGTCAATGGTGACTATCTTTCCATTATGGGGGAAGGAAATCTTGCGGAAAACCATGGATGGGACAGCAGACATAGCATAGGTGTAGCTTCGCCCCAATAGAATGTTGTAGTCTAGCGGGGCGTCTATGACTTCGACGTCAACGCAAAGAGTCTTATCGGCGAGGGTGATAGGACAATTACGAAACAGGCCAATGGGCTGGGAGGCATGGCCATCCCACGCTCGAAGGGTGATCGTGGAAGGGACCAACTTAGGGGATCCGAGTTGCTTCCAAACCGAAGTGGACATCACGCAGGTGGATGCCCCCTCATCAATTGTACATCGGGAAACGTTGGCGTTCCGGATTTTGACTGGGATTTGGAAGGTGACGAAAGGAGGAAGAGGAGGATGGTCCGATTGGGTGGCGTTGAAAAAAATAATTTGGTCATCAGCAGGATATACAGTTCCCATGGCAGATAGTAGAGCCTTCTTTTGGGAAGGGCACGACTGGAGGAGTTACAGTGTGGAAATGGCAGCAGGAGATTGCGCCAAATCATCTACTATGCTATACGAATGAGCAGCTCGACCAGAAGCAGCGTTTCGACGTAAGGGTCCCTTAGGAATCTTGGTGTGAACCTCAACTTTGGTTTGAGGGATATGTAAGGGGCCACTGGATGTCGAAATAGGCTCTGTAGAACCTGAAGAAGGAGGCTCGGGCGCAGACTGAGCAGGAGGCTTGGGGTACTGGCGAGACCGAGTTTGAAGGTGAAGGTCGACGGTTGGGGATGGATCAGAGGTCATCATGAGGATCTGGTAATCGGAGGAACCAGAAATGGAGGGTGGAGTGGAGACCCACCCGTCAGGTGGTTGGGTAGCCACAAATCCTTGCTAAGGGAAAGGATCAGTAAACACAGCTGGTTGAGTAGTGGCCACATTAGGGGGAGCGTGAGGGGAGGCATGTTGTCCGTGCAATGTTGCTTGAGACTCCCACATCTGCCGCATCTGTGGTAAAAGGGGACAATCGTGGGTGTAATGACCGTAAACACCACAACACGAACAAGGCTTGTAGGTACGAAGAGGCCTGTCCGGCTTGGGCTGAGTGCCCTGTTGCTGGTTAGCAGTGTTAGGGTCAAAAACTTGAGGATTGGGTCCACGAGTACCAGGGGCAGATTGATTTGGATTACCTCTCTACCTTCTTTGAGAAGAAGGGGGATTAGTAGCACCCTGCTGTGCAAATACTTGCCCTAAAGGGGGCTGTAGGTGCGGCTGCTGGGGTTGAGGAGGCAAGGGAGGCGGAAGCGCATATGCTGGAGGAGCTGGCACACCAGGCTGCGGATAAGGGTAATTGGTAGGTTGGGCAACATTGAGGTAAGCAGGAGGTTGGGCAAAAGGAGGATACATGCCGTATCCTGGGTACATGCTACCGGGAGGGGGAAGAGTGCTAGAGGTGCTGGCCCCTCCGTGAGGGAGACCGTAGCCCATGGGAGGTTGAGCATACGAATGGGAAAGGGCTCCAACGATACCGTCGGTGAAATGAGATGCCCCCGGGGCGTTAACGCCACAGGGCCTGGGGAGGTCAGGAAGGACGGTATAAACATAACCAGACTGGGCATAGATCAGGTCATATTTCAAGGCTATTTGGAGGGCAGCTTCTTCGGTTTGAGGGAAATGGGAGGCGACATCTTTGCCGATGGGAGCTAGGAGAGAGCGAAGGAACCAGTCCATATAGATCTGATCTTCAAATGGGGGAGCTTGACATAAGCTACGTCTACGTCGCCATTCCTGAACATGGGTGGAAAGGCGGGTCGAAGATGTTTGCTTAAAGGATGTCAAGAGCTCCGTACCGGTATCGTATCGGAGAGGGAGCTGGAAGTAAGATAAAAAGGCTTGGGTAATGGTCGCAAAGGTGGTATGGGAAGAGGTGAATTGGTCGACATACCATTTAGAAGCTTCGCCGGTAAGCGTGCGTTGGAACAAATGAAGACGGATGGAGTCATCGATAATGGAATTGGAGGAACACCACATGTGGAAAGATCGGACATGATTGGTTGGATCTTCTCCAGTAAGGCCTTCGAACTTAGGGATGTCAGAGGGGAGCTTGGTTGGCATAACAAGCCAACCAACATCGTGACGGATAGGGTCATTGATCAACTGATTGAAATCGGGGAGGCTGAGGCCTGCAATGTACGGCAGCAAGGGTATGGCCAAGGTAGTTCCTGTGGCGGTTCCGCTAGTAGTGGTTCCGGCATTAGGGCCTGGAGCACTGCTAACGTTAGGCCCTGCACCAGACATAGTGATGGTGACAGGGGGAGAACCAGGAGGAGAAGGAGAACCCAATGAATCAGAAGAGGTGTCGGAGTGCGGACTCGGAGGAGGACTGGCTCGACGATGGCGGGACGGAGCAGGTCGATCGACCGGAAACTGAGGGTGAAGGCCAAGAAGTCTCCGGGAAAGGCGCCTTGGGGGCACAATGATGACGGGAAGAAGGAAACTGACAAGGGAAAAAAGGGACAGAATCAAGTGAGGTCAAGGGCAGAAAATGTGCAGTGACAATTGATTTTAGATTCTTTGCCAGGCGGTGTTAACCAGGCACTTCTTCACTTAGGGTCAATGTGTGGTGTGTGTTAATTTTAATTTTTAAAACCCTTTTCATTTTGAGAGAAAGAAAAAAGTGTGCTGCGTAACTGAAAATAAATCTACAGAGAACAGGATATAATGCTGAAATAACAGAAAATTAATAGCTACTACTGCATCTATCTAACCCAAGAAGGCGGGTCCCTCAAAACTAGTCTAAAAAAGGGGAAAAAATCTAGTCAAAACACACTAAAAAGAGGCCAATAGATCTAAGGTCGGGAGGGACAGGGATCTAAAGGATAAAGCTGCTGAAAAGAGGTGCAGATCACAGCCAAGAGACAGAGGCAAGGTGGCTAGAAAAAGGGAGGAAATCAACAAAAAGCGGAAAGGACAGGGAGGAGGTCCTAAAGAGAGGTCCAAACAAAACGAAAAGAGGTGATTTGAAAGGAAGAAAGGCTGATTTAACGGGATCTGGGGAGGAGGTTTCAGATCTAAAAAAGGGAAGGCTGAAACTCTAAAAAATAGAAGGCTGAAACAACTAAAACTCTTCCACAAAAAGTGGAGGGTACTGGAGCCCTAGGGGGCTAGGTTCCCACTTAGATGAGTAAAAAAATATTAGAAATAGGTCAAAGGGGGTTGAGACAGATGCTGGAAAACCCTGACAGAAGCTTCAGCAAAACCCAGAAAAATTGCAAAAAAACCACTGAAAAATTGGCAGGTCGCAGGTTCTGACCTGTTTTTAGTGCAGGTCACAGAAAAGAGGCTGAAAAGTGTGACCTGGAGGTCCAGGTCGCAGTTTTTGGGCTAAAAAGTGCGACCCCCCGTTTCGGTTGTCTCGGCGGCAAATTTTCGGAAAAATTGCCGTCTCAATTGCGGCTGATGTCGCTTACCTGCGCAATAGGGCCAGAAACACACGGAAGTTAAAAATTTTAATGTTTTAGGGTTTTATGTGAGAAAAACAACATAAAAATAGGAAAAATAAACAGCTAAAAAGAAACCCTAGGGTCTGAAGTAGCTGGATATGCAGGAATATGAAAAACGACAACGGTCGTAATTTAAAACCCGTGTGGAGTCGCCATTTGTTAGTATGAATCCTTTGTCGAAGCGTACGAAAAAGGACCACTTTAGCTACGCATAACTAATAGCTCTAACAACAAAAGTGGCTGCCAATATCTTCAGATCTGCGGTTAGTTGAACAAGAAAAGAGCTGCAAAAAACCAGATCTATGCATGGAAAGACATTAAGCAGTAAAAACAAGGGTTTGCTCCATATACCAATAGACAAGAATAGGAACAATTTTTGAAAGAATTTTTGTATTAATTGGGCACCTGGGAGGAAAACAAGAAGGCGTATCCAATTCTCCTCAGTGGGATGGGTTCTTGGAAGTCCTCAGCACTTCAGATCTAAGATTTCTCTCTCTTGTTGGTGTAGAAAACCCAATGCAAAGAAAAGAGCTCAATGGGAGCTCACACAGCAAATGATGGAAAAATGTGACCAAGTGTATAGATCCAGAGTGATCTAATAGGCAACAAAAGGTGAAGAATGGTAGGAAAAACCCTCCTATTTATAACAAAATATTGGGTCATTCTAGATCTTGGTGCACGATTAAAATAATGTTAACCAAATCTAGATCCACCTGTTATGGAATATTTTATTATATTTGTTGGAGGGAAAAAGTATTTGACTTGGGTCAAATCCCTTTATTTGTTAATAATAAATAAATAAATGATTTATTTATCTTTTTAAAGAAGTGGTTGAAGGATAATTAAATAAATAATGATTTATTTAATTATTTGTAGGTGATTTGGTCATATTTAACAAGGAATATTATCTAAATAAGATTTAAATAATTATTCCTAGAAAATAATAAGATAAATAAAGGTTTATCTAATTAATTTCTTTGTTTTTGGGTTAAACATGACTGGGAATAATAATTAAAGTATGGTTTAATTACTTATTCCATGAGGAAAATCAAACAAATATAGGTTTGTTTAATATTTCCTTTTGGGGTTTCCTGTTTAGACCATAAACAACCTAATAAATGTGGTTTATTAAGTTATTTAACATAGTGAAGGCAATTTTAATTAGGGTAAAATTGGTCTTACATGGTGTACTTGGGTCCATCTAATGATAATAGGTTAGATGACCAAAAAATGGTGTAACACTCACCCCCCCTCAAAGTGGAAAAATTACACGTTGAATTACAATATAGAATCGCCTTATTACTCCAAAACTTACAAAATCCTTATTACTCCAATAAAACAAATATTACATAAAAATATATATTTTATCTCTCCATTTAAATTACAAAATTTAAATGATTTATAAAAAAACACTTTACTTTCCCAAATTTTCACACTTCAAAAAACACTTTACTTTCCCAACTTTTCACACTTTCACTTTATAAAAGTGATATATGAAAAAAGTAAAAGCACTTTCCCAAATTTCACACTTTCAAAAAAGCTTCACATTTAAGATTAAGCTCTTAAAGCCTTAAAAAATTCTTTTGCAATTTAAACTCCACGTTATTGAAAAAAATAGTTTCATCTCTATGGATTTCTTCACATGTACTAAGGCAATGGCGATGCAGCTTAAGCGCTCAGACAAAGAGAGGCACAATTTCAGCAATATGCACAAGTCAACAAATGGATTTTGATATCGAAGCTACAGTTCTGGGAAGTTTCCGTGACACTGCTGAGCATGCTAAGTGCAAAGGCTGGGCATGGAAATAGATGCAGCTATGTCAAATTGTAGAACGTCTCAGAAAGAGAAATACAGTTCACAGGCTTTGAAGAAGATGATCTGTTCACAGGCGTTGCTGTATTGTCAATGCTTGAAGGATATGTGTTAAAGAATGTCATGGATTGGTAACAATTGCTTCCAAAATGCAGTTAATTTCCATGTCGATGTAAGGCCAGCAAAACAATTTGGATGTTGGTGGAATCAATCATTCTCAAGTGATGAGGCGTTTCTATTGCAATCGTGATGGGCATATCTTCAACGAAATCGTGTTGTGTAATCAGGAAAATGTGTGTCATCTATTGAACTAGGAGGTGTACAGTGGAGAAGGTGCACAGTGGAGAAGGCGTAGAATCTATTGCTACCAGTGCGGTGATTGCAACAATCACAGCGTAGCAATCTATGATATATGCGGTTCAATTTTTCTTGTCAAAGCTCATAGTTTATTGATAAATTACCTTCACCAATCTAAATAGTTAAATTTTTTGAAAGGGTGCTTCATATATCAAAACATACAACAAAAAATGATTTCCAATGCACTATCTCTATCGAGCACCATCTCTTTGGAAAATCTTGTATAAATGAGCAGGAGGCTACTCTTTTTTTTTTAAATAAAATATTACAGATTAAAAAAATAAATTTTCTTTTCATAAAAAACTACATACCAATGAATAGTATGCATACCAATCACTTTCTGACCAATATGCTATTGTTATTTTATTACTGCATCAAAATAGGAGCATGAGCTTTAGGTGATGAGGATGGCAAGTCGCATTGGAAGAAGCATGAGATCACTCTCTGTCTGTTACACTAGAGTGGGAAGTGTAAAGGGAAAGGAGTGGGCAGCGACAACGTAGTATGGACAGCGTAATTTTTTGATATTTCAAGTAAAATTTTGGATCATAAAAAAATTTATTTTCAAATTTAAAAATATAAAATCAATAATAATAATAATAAAAAAATATTTTCCTTAAAAAAAAGACAGACAAAATGCATACCAATTTAGTGCTTGGTAGGATTTTCCAAAATACTAGATAGTTGAAATATCCACCTTCACATTATCTGCATTACTTGTGCTCAGATACCACAATAATGGCAGTGGTGTCCTCAAAAACATAATTTTATTAATCAGGAAAACAAATTAAATCAGAAATTTTGCAATAGTTTACACCCGAACACTCCAACACACTTGAAAACAAGAGAATGAGCTATATATAAGATAAATTTCCTAACATATTATAGTTATGGATCACTTGTTAAATTAACAGGTGTCCATGTACATTAAATTTCATCCTAACAAATCTACTAACTTTTTTCCTATATTAGAGCCTAAGAAACGACATCTTTCTAGATGTCATATCTCTTGAAACTAATTCTATTTCTAAAGTTTATCCAATATTTTATTAAATATTCCAAATATTTAAATATTCTATTTTAACTTTTAAACTATGATATTTGTTTTTTTGGATCATCTAACACTTCTTATGTAGGTCGGAGGGGTCCTCACATGTGAGGTGACCTCTTGCACCTTTCCTTCTTCTAACCTTGTTTCATCATCTTTCTTTGGTGACTCCTCAATGGCAATAGGGCTTTTGGTTGGAGTTTGTGGCCTCCCTTGCCTTACCGTTTGACTCTTCCTTGTCCTGAAATACATTGGTGTTTGCCTCTTCCTCTTTTTTTTCACAAGTATGCTCAAAGTGGCTAGGGTTGCATCCACTTCCTGATCTGTAATGTCTGGTGACATGCTAGTGTCCTGAGGGGAAGTATCATTGCCTAGCATAGGGTCCAGTCCCTTCTTCTCCTTTTTTTTCCTTCCTTCTTCCCCTCAACCTTTCACTTCTCTGTCTCTAATGTATTTGTGTTTTCTATTTCAATCTCCATCTCTTCTCTTTCTTCCTCATCTTCAACTTCCTCCTCTTCTTCTTATACCTCCTCTTATTTTGCTTCTACCTCCCTCTCTCTAAGAAAAGAGGTAGATGCTTGTCCTGTTGAGGTGGCTATGAAGGCTTCCCTATTGATATATATGAATGATGACCAAGATACAAGGAGGTTTAATCTTCTTAGAGAATCATTCACTATCAATTTTATAAGGCCATGCTGATTCAAATGTTGGTATTTTCTTTCCCTCAAATTTTTGATCATTTTTGTTATTGAGTTCAAGAGGAAATGGGGGATGCTCAATCTCTGTTCTAGAGGCAGTTCTCCTCAAAACCTAATCTCATTCAATAAACTTAAATGGTACCGATAGACTACACTAATTCTTCCTTCACAAGAAATTAATTTCATGATATGGAAGGCTACTTCATCCCACGGGTATGAAATGTTCTCTCTCCTTGCTCCATTCTTGTCTTCAATGTATTCTTCTCCTAGCAGAAAGAATCTTTTCTTGGCAGCAGTGCTTGACATCCTCTCTTTAACCCACTTAACTCCTAAGGGAAAACTAGTGACTCTGTTGATTAATTCAAGTGAAAGTGTGATGGATAGGCCCCTAACCATAGTGGTGGCTCTATCCTCTGAGTGTGATTACAGAGCCACTACAAAATCTCGAGCTATATCCTCATCAAAAACTTTCAAAAGCTCAAAGAAACCTAGCCATTGGTGCTTTCTGAAAATTTTCATGACTTGAGAATGTTGCCTTATTGTCTTAATATCAGTGGGATCCCTCCTGTTAAATCGCTCTCCCATTTGTATGGTTGTGATAGGAAGGTGGTAAGGTGATTGAGAGTTAGGTGAATAGGTCTTCTAGATTATGGTCTCAAACAAATGCAAAAAAAAAAAAAAAATACCCTTTAATTTCCAAATTATATCGTGTTGTGTGCAAATTTCATGGAGAAATTTCAATTATGGAGGATAAAAACCACTTACCTCTATCCTATGGTTTTTTTTTATTGGGATATGGTGGCCTTAGGAAGAAATTTTAGCCACAGGTGACTTTTTTTTTCCCTCGGTATCTTTGTTATCTTCTTGCACAATTTGTAATATCCCAAAATGGGAATGCACAATAGTGCCTGCCGAAATAACGCACTTCTGGGAAATATGTGCACAGAAATGAGTTTGTAGATCATTGATCCCTTAGATTAGTAGCTATCGGGTCTATATCCAAAAGGAGAGAAAAAAAAATCAAACTAGGTGTGGTAAACAGATCTCCCACCACCTAGTCTAGCTGGAAAACCCCCAAAGAGAGGGGCTGCAACTATGTACTACAAACTGCTTCAGAAATAACGTAGTCTTGGAAAGCATGAGTAGGAGGCCATCAAATAATATCAAATTTTGAATATAAAGCAGCAAATAATATTTATATTGATGCTCTTACATTATACAACAGAATACAAAAGACAAGGGAGGCAGAAATCTTCAAAAAAGAAGGATGCAGCACATGTATATACTGAAAAAATTGCTTAAAAACGTTATTTAATGGAGCTACAATAGCTGAATGTTACACTTCATATCTAGAGTAGATCTGTGTACAAAATATCAGATCCATTTCATATATGTACACTAGAAAGGCTCTATTACAAGATCCCCATGGGGTTTTGACTAAATTATGCAATACAAAGAGTAGATATGAGTTTTAAGTAACAGATCTGCAATATTATTTAGAAATTTTTGAAGATGATTTTACATTAGAACAGATCAGATATATACAGAACATGGATCAGCAAGCTAAACCATGGATCACCAAAGTGAAAGGCAAATCCCAGCACCATAGATCTTTCATAAAAAATGGGATCAAAACACCCTGCAAAACATCCACTGAACATAACGTAGTTCCTGAAGATTAACTGTGTTGTAGCTTGAATAACTGAGTTGGCCTGATGCCAAGATACAAATCTGAAGCTCAACAGCTAATGCACTCTTCCAGGAGGTTAAAAGACACTCACTAAGAAGAGGCACTAGTATAATCCATATCTGAGCAGATCTAGTATTCCCACTTGCTACAGCTCACAAGGACAACCAAACCCTCAACAGGATCTGAGTTGTAGTTGGGAGAAGAAGCTTGGCCAAATTCCTGATAGTGGATAAAATCAGCAAGACTCCTCCAAGAATCCTCAATGGAAGAGGTGAAATCCTTGCATATGAACTCCCAAGTGCTAAGAAGCACTATTCTCAGCTGAAAAAAAACGAATGGTATTTGTCTAAATAGACAAGATACTGAGAAATATAGACAATCAACAACCTTCTCTTGCTACCTCCCCCTCCATTTTATAAGATGAAAGCCTTGGAAAACCCTAAACCACCTTGATGAATTAGCTCCATTCACATGAGGGGCCTCCATCTAGAACTATTTTGTCCCTTCATGAGGTGCATTGTATCTAGACAATGTTGTAGATTTGGTCAAGGTTGACCCAGTCTCATAGCTCAAACCCCTTTCACACATGCAAGTGATTTTTTTACATGGCCCATATTTATCCTTGTTCATATGGGCATTGATTTATTCATTCTTTTTAGGAGTTTTACATGTCCTCCTTTATTCATTTATTCCTGCAACAGAAAATGAGACAAAAATGTATATTCCTCTTATCTTAGGCTAAGTAGGAATATTACAGTCCTCCCCTCCAAAATGTTGCTTGTCCTCAAGAAAATGATAGGGTGAGAGCTGTAGTACTTCCCCTCCTCCATTGATGACACCATCAAGTATCAAGTCCTCATCATAAGCCAAGTGTTCATCAAGCCAATACATCATGAATTGTTCCTCTAGGGTCATCATAAGATGTACATATTCCATCCCACAAGTTGTGAAATATTCAACAGAAATAAGCATGGCTGGAGCAATGCTTCCTCTAAAACATGTAGCATGAGGTACAGGGAGAAGTTCCATTCCATGTGGTACATACAAACTACCCATCATCCCTCCATACAATCCCATAAATAGTACAACTATATCATCCAAGTATGGAAGCAAAACTACATATATGGAAACAGAAGTTTGAGCTTGAGGAGGTGGGTCAAAATCCCACATGTGATGCCAGCGCATGGCATCTCCTACCTGCATTAGATCAAGGTGTGGCAAGCTAAATTCCCACCACACATTTGTTGCATCAGTCATCTTAACATGGCTGAAGATGTCAGATATGTTTGGTGCCTTTGGAAAGCACCCATCATGAAAAGGAATCTCCCTTTGCACAACAAGGGAGTGGCCAAGTTCAAAATTTCTATTGGCCCACCAAAAGCCGTGAGATCCACATGATCTCTCACTCCCTTTAGGAGTCATATCCTGCAAAAACATGGTAAAATAATGTGACAAATCAGAAAATAAATCTTGCTCTACATGATCAGATCCTTTACCATCAAAGTTTCTCATACACATGGAGTTGTGCATGGGAATTCCGCTTCTCTCAAAAGAAGGAAGCCATGGTTGAAATGACTCTTGCATAGAGTCATTGGCTATCCCAACCTCACATAGCTCATGCAATCTTGAAAGTGCTGATGTAGTTCCTCTCTCAAGCCTTCCCAATCAAAGCTCCTCATGATCAGGGTGTAGATCTTCATTGAATGCATATGGCTGAGAAAGAATTCCTTGTGTGCCCCTTGGAGTATATTATGCTTGAGCTTGGAAGCTCTAGCCAAGAAGACCCTACCATGATGATAGATGACTCCCCCTTGGACTAAGTAGCCCTCTTCTTGCTGTATGTCATATAGTATCATGCATGTGTGGAGATATTTGGAATACTCTACAAGCAGTTGAGATTTCCAATACAAATCCACACTGTTCAACAATGACAGCGCTGATGATACATCCATGGAAGTGCTTGTCATGTTGCTGATCTCTTCTTTGACATCTCTCATGCCAAATATGTGTGTTGGAATGTTGATCCTCCCATTATTCACCTCCCATATTGCAGATCTAGAAAAGAGAGAGGGTGAAAGTGATGCAGGGAGAAGATCCCCCTCATTCTTGAGTTGTCCCAAGCCCCCCAGCACTGTAGCTTGGTTTCCCATTGCTCCAATCCCTCATGGATCTAAATTTGGAGCAGTACTTTGTGAAGCCTCCCCCACAAGGTCTGAGTCTGGTGGTCTCCTAGGTGGTTTGCCACTAGATAGGAATGTCCCATGCAGGATTCTCATGAACATAAGAGAAGGGACTATGAGATCCTTGCTTCCACTGCGCAAATCCATCTCTGTTGTTTGTGTGCAAGTGCTAGGTGAAGGGTAAGTATGCATGCCTTGGATCATTTGCGGTTTACCACTCTTCATGTCCACCTACTCCATTTGCAAATCCTTCCAATCAGTGGTGAGCTTCCCCAAGGTAATCAACCATTGGACACCCAAAATGATATTGGTGTTTGGTATGTCAACCACAAAAAAGTGATCCACCAAGGTGTAGGACCCCATAGTGACTGAGAGTGATGGGACATAGTGCATGCATTGCATTGTCCTATCTCTTGGGACCAAAACAGAGAATCCCTTAAAAGTATCAGTGGGTATTTCCCTCCTCTGTACAAGATGAGCATCAATAAAGTTGTGGGTTACCCCACTGTCAATTAGTACAGAAACCCTATGATTCATGATTGAACCTTGTACTCTTAAGGTCAAGTACTTAGGTACTCCTCTCAAAGATGCAAGAGTTCCTCCTATTGGAGCAAAGGCTCCATTTCCATCTCCAGATGGTGTTGGATCTCCCTCAACATTTTCAGCGCTGTGACCTCTTCCCGGTTCATCATCTTCGTCTTCCTCTTCAAAATCCGAGAAGACTTCTATGTAGTGTGCTTTCCCAGCAACACATCTATGTACAGGTGCCCATGATTCTTGGCAAGTGAAACATAGTTTATTCTTTGTCAGCTCCCTCCTGACTTCAATATCAAGAGGCTTCTTGAATGAGCTCTCCTTGGAAGGAGCAACTTTCTCTTCTTTCCCTTTAGAAAGGTAAGGGGCCTTGTTCTGAAAATTTGCCTTTGCTTTTTGCAAGGCATCTTGGAGGTCTCTAGCCCTCTCAATGGCATCATGCAGAGTGGTGGGCTTGGTATATTTAACCAACCCATGCAAAGTCTCATCCAAGCCATCGATGAACATGTACACCCTCCTTGGTGTAGACAGATCAGGGGGCATAACAGATAATCTCAAAAACTCAAAGATATAAGTTTCTGCATTTCCTGACTGCTTTAACTTTGCAAGGCTCATGAAAGGTGCTTCTGGAACCTTTCTGTCGAAACTCTCCACCAGTCTTCTAGTGAATCTAGAATAGGTAGTCACATTGGCATGGCCCAATGTAGACAACCCATGGAACCACCAATTGCGTGCTTCAACTTCAAAGTGAAGTGCTACAATATTGATGGCTTCAATCTCCGAGAATTTGTTCAACTGAAAGTAGATATCCAACTTTTCTACCCATGCCTTGGCAGAACTAGTGGATGACCCATAAAACTTGGGCAAAACGAATCTGCCCATAGAGTGATGTCTATCATGATTATGAAAGAATCCACCATCTCTATATTGGTGCCTTGGTCTTCTTTTGTCCTTGAGGTGACAAAAATCTTGAAACCTCAACTGGTCCCTAAATCTCTAATTCTGAGATTCATATTCCTCAAATTAGTCTTCAAGGGATGCATGCTCTTGTGGCCCTTCATTCTCCACAGCTAAGAAGGTAGGCATAGTAGAGCGTTGTGGAGCTTGTGGCTGGTTCACTGGTTGACCATTCCAGTGGTGAGACATGCCAGAGCTTTCCCCAGGATGAAATCTCCCAGGATATGCCTTCATCATGTCCATTCTCATCTCCTTGATCTCTCTAGCAAGATATTTCATGGCCACCAAAAGATTTCTTGCAAACTCTTCTCCTTCTTTATCACTTCTAGTTTCACGGGCTTTACCCTTGTCTTCATCATCAGTGGTGTAATCAAATTTCTTGTGGCTTATATACTGATACCTCTTATTCTTATGAATTCATGTTGGCTTTGTCTCTTCAATTAAAGCATAGGTTGTGCAAGAAAGGAGCTTTGATACCACTGTAATATCCCAAAATGGGAATGCACAACAGTGCCTGCTAAAATAATGTAATTCTGGGAAATCTGTGCACATAAATGATTTTGCAGCTCCTGGATCCCTTGGATCAGTAGATCTTGGATCTAGATCCAAAAGGAGAGAAAAAAAAAATCAAACTAGGTGTTGTAAACAAATCTCCCACCACCTAGTCTAGCTGGAAAACCCCCAAAGAGAGGGGCTCCAGCTATGTACTACAAATTGCTTCAGAAATAATGCAGTCTTGGAAAGCATGAGCAGGAGGCCATCAAATAAGATAAAATTTTGAATATACAGCAGCAAATCAGATTTATATTGATGCTCTTACATTATACAACAGAATATAGAAGACAAGAGAGGCGAAAATCTTCAGAAAAGAAGGCTGCAACACATGTATATACTGCAAAATGGCTTAACATCATTATTTAATGGAGTTGCGGCATATGAATGTTACACTTCATATATAGAGTAGATCTGTGTACAAAATATCAGATCCATTTCAGATATGTACACTAGAAAGGATCTATTACAAGATCCCCTTGGGGTTTTGACCAAATTATGCAATACAAAGAGTAGATCTGAGTTTTAAGTAGTAGATCTGCAATATTATTTAGAAATTTCTGAAGATGATTTTACATTAGAACAAATCAGATCTATATAGAACATGGATCAGCAAGCTAAACCATGGATCACCAAAGTGAAAGGCAAAGCCCAGCACCAGAGATCTCTCATCAAAAATGGGATCAAAGCACCCTGCAAAACCTCCACTAAAAATAACGCAGTCCTTGAAGGGAAACTACACTGTAGCTTGAATAACTGAGTTGGCCTGATGCCAAGATACAAATATGAAGCTCAATAACTAATGCACTCTTCCAGGAGGTTAAAATACACACTCACTGAGAAGAGGCACTAGTATAATCCATATTTGAGCAAATCTAGTATTCCCACTTGCTGCAGCTCACAAGGACAACCAAACCCTCAACAGGATATGAGTTGTAGTTGGGAGAAGAATATTGGCCAAATGCCTGATAGTGGATAAAATTAGAAAGACTCCTCCAAGAATCCTCAATGGAAGAGGTGAAATCCCTGCATAGGAACTCCCAAGTGCTAAGCAGCACTATTCTCATCTGAACAACAGAGAATGGTATTTGTCTAAACAGACAAGATACTCAGAAATATAGACAATCAACAACCTTCTCTTGTTGCCTCCCCCTCCATTTTATAATATGAAAGCCTTGGAAAACCCTAAACCACCTTGATGAATTAGATCCATTCACATGAGGGGCCTCCATCTAGAACTACAATGTCGCTTCATGAGGTGCATTGTATCTATATAGCGTTGTAGATTTGTTCAAGGTTGACCCGGTCTCATAGCTCAAACCCCTTTCACACCTGCAAGTGATTTGTTTACATGGCCCAAATTTATCCTTGTTCATATGGGAATTGATTTATTCATTCTATTTAGGAGTTTTGCATGTCCTCCTTTATTCATTTATTCCTGCAACATAAAATGAGACAAAAATGTATATTCATCTTAGCTTAGGCTAAGTAGGAATATTACAAAATTTCTTGTAGCAATTCTCTGTTTCCTGTAGCACAACAATGCATGCAAGCTCTATCTTTGGCTTCTCTTCCTGATGTCTCCCACTGCCCTCTTGCTTTCATTTCTCTTGAAATTCTCATCGAAATAGTGAAAGTGAGGCAGGACTTACCTTCATATTTTTTAACCAAATTTGGAGTGTGGTGCTGACTCGTACTTCACATGAGTTTTCCTCTATGGGACTGTTGGTCCCACTCCAGTTAATGACCTCACAACCTTGTAATAACCTCTTCATACTCATTCACTCCCTCTTCACTTGATTTGACTTTCCTAGGTAGCAGTACCTTTCACTTTTCCTTCATTTTAACTTTACGAAGGTGGCCAAGTTAACTCTCCACCTTTTTACCTTTTAAATCTCTAAACCTCGACATTAAACTATTTTGGTCATTATGAATGCATAGAGAGAGGTGAAGGCCATACCTGAGCCTACCTGGTGTTCGTGTGTTGCAGAATTTGTTGGTGAAAGGAGTTGGAGCTTATGGTTGCAATCATGATATTCCTCTTGGTGTTTTTTTTATTTTCTTGTTTATTTTCTGAGTGAGCATCTTTTTCTGAGTGAGCTGCTTGTTTTCTAAGTGAGCTGCTTAATAATTTTTTTTGTCTTTTCTTCTTGCAGGTGCTGCATAAAGGTCTTCAGGTGCCTTGGCTAGTGTGTTCACTCTCTTAGAGTCTGCTAGTGGTATTTTCAAGCCATCTTCCTCAACGTTTCTTCAGGTTTTGGCCTTGTTGTGCTATACATAAAATTGCTACAAGAAAATTTTCAATTTCCTGTAGCGGTCTTATTTTTGCTTCTTCTTGCTTCGTATTTCTTAGAAATGAAGGGAAATGGTTTAGGGAGGTCATGAATAGAGTCATGCAATGGATTGAGTGGTGGATAGGTAAGGGGATAGATCTTATGCCAAGTTGGAGATGATCTAGCTACTAATGGCGCAAAATGGGGTTTAGAGAGAAAATCTGTGTGCATGGAGTGAAATGGGGAGTTAGGAGTGGTAGGTGTAGGAAAATAAATAAATTATCATGCTCTCCTTGATTTTTATAAATCCTTGAGAGAGCTCCTTCCTTCATGAATAAGTTTCTAGTAGCATTAACAAGAGTTTCCTATAGTGCTACAAGATTCTTGTAGTTGTTGGACTTGCATGTAGCAATTATAGTTTGGAGCAAAAATTGAGTTTTATGCCTATTTTAGGGGTGAAATGAATGAATGGGTGTATTTTTTTGTGGTTCATGGAGTTTGTAACAAGAGGAGAAGGATAAGTGAATAAAAATAGCTCCTCTAGATCCAAAAACCATCTTTGATCAATAACCTGCAAAACAGAAAAAGAAATGAGTGCATATGTATTTTTTTTCTCTTTTCTCTTTTTTGTTTCTTTATTTTTTTTCTCTTTTTTTTTTTGAAGGAAATTGGGCTATCTCCACATAGTTTTTCAACCCACAAGCCTACCTTGGGCACCTCACAGAGGTTTTCACCCAAGGATCTTTTATTTTCTGCTCTTTCTTTTTCTCTCTTTTTTTTGCTCCAAGATTGCCTCATGGAGGTTTTCAACCCTGGAGTTCGCATTGGGCGCGTAAGAGAGGTTTTCACCCATGCCTGTTTATTTTTTTTCTTTTTTCTAGGAGGGGGAGGAACTGGAAACTCTGGAGTCTCCCATGACATACACCTCCATGTTTATGGAATTTATAAATTTTTCCCTAGACAGGGGCTTTTTGTAAACTTTCATCCTATAACCATTGACAAGTAGGGAAATCCCCTTTTCATCTATGGTTATGATATAAACTGTGCCATTATCATAACATTTTTCCACTTTTTAGGGTCCCATCCATCTTGTCATCAAATTTCCTTTGAAATCCTTGAACCTTGAGTCATACATCAACGCCCAATCTCCTTCTTGAAAGGTCTTTTCCTTAATGTGCTTGTCATGTCAGACCTTCCTTTGCAGCTAAATCACTTCTGTGTGAAGGAGTTCTTGCATCCTGAACTCATCCAATCCATTTAATTGCATAAACCTCTATTGTTAGGACTTTGAAATATCCAATTCTAACTTAGGTTCCATCCTTAAGGTGTTGAACTCAAATTCAATTGAAAGCAGAGCTTTCTTCCCATAGACCAAGTCATAAGGAGTGAACCCTATTGTTGTTTTCCAAGTAGTGTTGTAGGCCAAAGTAGCTTCTACCAATCTGTTTGCCCAATATTTTTGGATGTTTCTCACAACCTTGGTAAGGATATTATCCAAGGCTCTTTTGGTCACTTCCAGTTGGCAATTTGGTTGAGGGTGGTAGGCAGTTGAAGTATTATGCTTTATCTTGTGCCTCCTCAGAAAATTCTCAATGAGTTGAGATGTGAATTATGACCCCTGATCAGTTACTACCACTATGGGGTATCCAAATTTATATTAACACATTCTCTCTTAGAAATTTTACTACCTTCTCCTCGGTTTCTACCTTCACAGATTTTGTTTCAGCCCACTTTTTCAGGTAGTCAGTGCAAACTATGATATACTTTTTCTGGCCAAATGGTGGACCAATGGGTCTAATGTAGTCCATGCCCCACTTGTAAAATGGCTCAAGATCCACCTAAGGGTGAAAATTCATCTCATACCTCTATGTAGGTTTCTGTTTTTTAGATTAATCCCTCTTGCGGACAAGAGAAATATCCCTAGTACCCCAAGAAGTAACTAGAAACAAAGAACCATTGAATGCCTCTTTCTATAAACTATTTGTATTTTAGATTATTAAAAATTTGAAATAAGGAGGTTATTCTCCTACCTTTCAACCAAGACGTTAAATTTAGTATTTTTCCTTTTGCTCCAAAGCAATTCTTCAATGCTCAGAAGAATCTGAAATCACAAACAACACAAAATATTAAAGCACCTCGAGCATATAATAACCATAAATACTAGTCCAAATTAGGGAACAAGGAGTCTAAGTATTAACATCATTTCAATGAATTCAGAAACAAGATAATGAGAAAAAGAGATCCATGTGTATTATCAGAAATTAAAAAGAGAAATCTTACAACTTGAGCCTTGATGTTGTACAAATTTCTCTCGTATGTCTGCACAAATGTTTCCTTGGTTTTGATAAGCCTTCCCTTCTAGAATTACCAACATGAAGTCATATGCACAAAGGTGTGATATTCAATGTGAAAACAACAACTTGCTAATTAAGAGTCTTATGAACTATATGAACTCTCTCCAACTTAGAATCTACACATATCAGTATCTACTATCTACCCTTCAACCTGAAACTTTAGCTCAATTTATAGAGAGATTGAGGTAGTTTCAAATCCATTAAGAGAGGGATGAGTTCCTCCCATGAAGGAATTTGGGTTCCTTTGGGAAGGGGATAAGCTCCATGAATAGAGGGGTAAAAATCGAACTGGCGCGACTCTATAGGCTTCCAATTAGGAGAGTATGCGACCAACTAGGCTTCTAGAAGTTACCTTTTTATATTTACTTCCTTTTTTACGGGAGTGTGCATGTTTTAGTGTCGAACAGAGCAGCGATCGCCGTGACTAATATAAGTATTATCGCATGCACAGGTAATGGTCACAAAAAGTGTGTAGGTAATATTTTAAAGGTTTTAAAGAGATTTTCTCCACTTTCCAAGATCTGGTTCCAGAACATGAGTATTTTTTACCTCTAAGGGAACATGATATAGATGGTGATAGACCAATAATGACAGTCAAATGTCATGGTGAAAAAATGACATGTAATAGATTCCCCCCTAAAGTGCGAAGTCTAAGAAATTTTTTCAAAAGAGTGAAGTGCTTTATCATTCCAAGGATTGGATTGGAGACACTGGTCGAAAACCTGCAAAAATATTCAATGAAAATATATACCATTAGTGAGGTAGGCATTCCCATACTCGAGCAAAATGAACTAAATGTTCTGGTACATATATGATTTTAGCATTACATCAAAAGTAGACACAGTATGGGTGCAACCATGTGTCATAAATAAGTCTACTATATCATGAATACATAATTCCTCACAACCTGGATGGTGGAAACTAGATCCAGGGTCTTGATTTCTGCTTCCTGAACTATTATGAATCTATCCATGTGATGGATTGTGTCAAAGTAGAACATGGTAGAAACCACTTGATTAATGGTCATGATTAGAACGGTTAACAAGTGTGAGAGAAACCACCAATAATGACAATGGCTCTCAAAGTACTTCAGCACAATCTATGAAGTGTGAATGAATGATTTATAGTCGAACACTCATAGAATCATTCGATCAAAGTTCAATGATGAGACCCTATCGTCGAAGGCGAGAAACGTGCAATTTGTCACTGTACCTGTACTCCCCGTTCCTAATATTGGAGACCCTTAATAGTGACCCCTGTGCCTGTTTTCCATCATGAAAATATGCCTTCATGTCCTCTTCAGCACAATGAACAAACTCTTTTTTGGCCATTCCTAGGACAACTCCTTGTAAACCTTGTTATCTGTAGCGGCACACCCTCTTTGTGTCTTGCTCATGCCGATGGCCTGTTTTTGGACTAGGGTTGCACCAATTAGCACTGGAATGAAGATAATACTCGCATCGGTCCCCTTCTAGATTTTAAAAAAAAATGGAAGTGAAGCTTTGAGATCTGGAAGCTTTGTGGTGGAGACCTGGTTGTTTATTCCTAAGGATAGAGTCGAGTTCCTCCCTTTGGCCTCTTTTTTCCTACAAAAGTGGAACCACCGAAAGGGATAACCCATCTCCCCACCTAAAGTGGATCCATGCTCCCTCCCCCCTTGCTATATAATTAGAAATCTCCCATAAATCTACTAGTTCGAACAAAGAGAGTAGAACAACATAGAGACCTTTTGTTACTATAGATGTTGAGCGAGAGTTGAGACCTTATGCCCTCATATCAAGTTGAAAAATAAATTTGGAGACGTGCTTGGATGAGGACCCATCGAAGGAGAGCTGCGACATCAAGGCATAGGTTGTAACTCCCTCTCTTCATTTTTAATATAATATGATTGGTTCTTGCTTTCCATTCTTGTCTTAATGTGTGATTGAATCCTTAGTTTTCCTTGATAAACTAAGTAGGTTTTATATGCATTATATATGTTATACTTTCACGTTTTTTGTCGCTTTTATCCTTCATGTAGGTAACCAAGTGCCGGTAGCGGCGAAGATTTGATCATGGAACGCAGAGGACCAAAGGATTAAAACGGGAATTAGCATCAGATTGAGGTAGGTGATCTATTCACAATCTGTATATATTTACAATCTAGGAAAGTAGGCTTTTGATCATTCCATATTGTTACTAGACCCACTCTAGGGCTAGATGGATCGTCTCTATCCGCAGAGATGAATTTCCTACATAATAAATTGGCAACCATACTAGGGAGTGCTAGACTTTCAATCTCCTATTTTGATTTTTTTTTTCTTGTCTTGAAATTTCATCGAAGTTATACCTCCTTGTCTCTGTAAACCATTTAATCGCTTACAGACCTTTATCTCTCTGCTGAAGTGATAAGTCTGGTGTTAGTTTGGAGAAATTTTTTATTTTTTAATATTTTCCTTGATCGGTTCTCTCTTGACTCTAACAGTTGCGCCGATCAGCACGGTCTGCATTTTACACAGTCGTGCTTCTGCCTTTCCAGTGCGGGTTGCTACCTAGATAGTCACGCCGATTCTTGTGTATGAATTTTTAGGTTTTATGTTCTTTTGATCAGCCAATGAGTCTTATCCTTCTGGATGCTTATGCTTGTTTGATTAACTATGTTCCCTCTCCATTCAGTGACATTTTTTGTTCGATTTTTTATGCTTTTGGTTGTCTCTCTTGCAAAGTTGATTGCATCCTTGTCTTCGTAAGGTTTCTAGGTGTCCTTGGGCCATCCAAGTGGTTGCTTTATTTATTGACCTCCAAACTCTTCATCGAATCAAGTCTTTTCATTCCTTTCAGGCTTATTTTTTTATTGGTTTTCGTCTCTCGGTCGGTTCTCTAGGGTATTATTGTTTCAACTTCCAATTCTGAATGCATTTGGGTTTCTATTCGCCATTAAGCATAGATTACAGTTGCGTTTGTTCCGGCTGAAGTTTACTTTCTTTAAGTGATTGATCGATGTGTCAATGAAGAGTGCTTTGTTTTGAATAAAATGATTCACATCTCTCTTTGATTTTTGTAATCATTTTCCTCTTGTATGCAGGTTTGAGAGATCTCATTGGTACTCAAAGAATTGTTGATTAATTCGCATTCTGCATTTCACATTGTGCTTATAAGGAAAATAAAAAAAGACTTTTTGTTTCATTTCACTTTAGAAGATGGAAATTTCATTTCGATTCGCTTCTTATTGCATGTAGTGAAAGGAAGAAAATTGTAAAATTTTTGTTTTGATTTAAAATTTTGCACTTGAAGAGAAACATAAGTGTCGCTTCGTGCACTTGTTTTGTTTCTGCATTGATTGTGTGAGTTTCTCTCTCCCTCATTAGCGTAAGATTCATCCAAACGAATGATTATTTTTTCATTTAGCTACATTTTATAGGATTCAGATGACATCGGTAGGGCTTTGAAACCGAGACATAATTCAAGATCAACCATAAAATTCATTCAATCAATATAAGGAAGCCTTGAAACTTAACACTCATATTTAGTGTGTTCTAGGCTAGTGACGTGTTCCAGCATCATAAAACCTAGCAGATTTTGTTTGTGACAATATTACATCAGACAACGCTAGCACAAAATTGTGATCTTCATACCGTCACATATATAAAGGGAGATCCCTATAGTTTGCAATCCTTTATTCAAAAGAAGCCAAGTCTGCTTCCTTGTAACTGTGATACACTGAACATAGCATTCGGGGAGATTGGCTACCATATGTCAAGTCCTTGGTCATTTCTCTTTCATTTGATCACCAAGGTGTATATTGTAGTTCACAATTGCCTGATAATCCTTTATGCCTAGAATACACTAGGTAATCATTTTTTATCTTTACTAAATCTTTAAATTTGAAAAGGTCACCGAGCCCTTGTCCTTTCGATCTTGTTAAATCCGAAAGTGGATAGAGTCACCTTTTTTCCTTTTCTCGACTCTTAAAACATGAAAAGGCATAGTTTCATTTCAATGTCTTAAAATTAACTGCCCACGATCACATGGCCCACCCACTAGAATATTTTTGTACCTCACTGCGAGTAATTCCTTATTAAGAGATTGTTTGAAGCCTTGAATTAATCATCTTTCTCCTCTCTTGTTTTTTGAGATAAGATCATCGTGGTTGAACCACCAAGTTTATTTTCCTCTTCGTCCATTCCTTATGAAGGGACATTATCGCTTGTCTCTTCTGATTCCCCACCTTCGACTAGCACTCAGACAGATGAGTTCACTCTCATTTTGAGTACTCAACCTCTCGCCTCTCAATCTCCGCCTGATGTGCCAGTAGGCTACATTGCTTACCCTCTGAATCCATTATTTGATCCCATTGAAATCATCCCTAAACAACCCTATAGTCTGTACGATACACCTGCTTTACCATTTGTGAACTCACTACATCCATCTCGATGCGTTTCCCATCAGTTTTTCCCGATGGCCTCTGAGGGAGAATTTTCATCCCTCCTGGAGGTTTCAAGCACCATCAGTGGAGTAGATGCACTGCATATGAGGGACCTCAATTCCCTCCCAAGGGTTTTCCTTATGTAATGACTCAGCCTTCCTCGTAGCTGTACATTCCACCAAATTAAACCTCGTTGGGACAACAATCTCGAGTAGGTCGAGCGGTACACCTTTGTACTACAGTACTATGTGGCAGAATGTTGGTGTATCTGCCCCTGGTCCAAGTGTTTTGAAGATAAATGTTTCCATGCCTACTCACAACATAGTCATGCCTACGTTCATGAGTCGAAATGTTTGTGTAGGTGTTTCGGTACCTCCTGTTAGTACTCCAGTGTCGATTCCTTCAACTTTAGTTTTCGGAGGAGGTCCTACCTTGTCAAATGTTTCCCAACCTACCAACCATCAGTGAGTGGATCTTCGGCTTACATTCTGAATACTAGTCAAGCTGCTGGCAACATTCCTATGCATGTCAGATTGTCCGGCCCTATAGGGGAAGAATACAATCAATATCAACATTTTTTGCAGTCTTAACCACCAACATTAGCTCCCGTATAGCTCCCAACAGTTTAAAACCCCCCTAGTAAATCCTCAAGGATTTCAAGGGAAACCTAGCGCCCAGCCAGGGGGTTACGTCTATTAGCAAGGTTTTAACTGTGGTGAAAATCGACCTTATGGGCCGTAGGGGTAACCTTTCATACAACAGGTAGTGCCCTATGTACAACCTAATTATCCCTTTTCCCATCAAGGCCAATTTTCCTATTTTCATCAGGGACAACATTCTGGGCAACCAATCCAACCCTAATTTCAGCAGGGTCAGCCTTTTATCCAACAAGGAAAATTCTCCTTTCAATCGAATCTAGTCTTTGTTTAGTCAGGCCCTCAGGTAAAATCAGGTCCTCAGGCACAACCTGGTCCTCAGGTACGACCTGGTCCTCAAGTATAACCTGGTCCTTAGGTACAACCTGGTCCTCAGGTACAACTAGGTCCTAGGGTATAGCTTGGTCCTTAAGCACAACCTAATCAACCTCAGCAACCTTAGGATATGATCCAACAACCCTAGGGAAACCCCAGGGACAACCCCAGGGGAAACCCTAGGGAAAACCCCAGGGAAATCCATATCAAACCTTCCAGCAACCACAGAATCTGTATGCTTTGAACTATCGTCAACCTAGATCTCAGTGGTCTGCTGTAGGTCAAAATCCATTTTTGGGTCAGCAACAGGGATATGGTCCGAATCCACAAGGTTTTACCCTTTATGGACAGTACCAAGGTTACAATCCTTATGGGACAAACACTTCGGGGCAGCACCCTTCGGGGCATAATTACTCCCAACCCAATTGGTATCCACAAATGGGCATGTATAAAAGACCCAACACCATGCCTTTCAATCTGCAATTGCCATTTCTCGCGACGTTGGATCTTCCTAATGTGTCAATATTGACCAACAATCCAACCTGGTCCTTAGGTACAACCAGGTCCTAGGGTACAACTTGGTCCTTAAGCACAACCTTCGCAACCTCAGCAACCTTAGGATATGATCCAACAACCCCAGGGACAACCCCAAGGGCAACCCTAGAGAAAACCCCAGGGAAATCCATATCAAACCTTCCAGCAGTCGCAGAATCTGTATGCTTGTAACTATCGTCAACCTAGATCTCGGTGGTCTGTTGCAGGTCAGAATCCATTTTTGGGTCAGCAACTGGGATATGGTCAGAATCCACAAGGTTTGACCCTTTATGGACAGTACCAAGGTTACAATCCTTATGGGAAAACACTTCGGGGCAACACCCTTGGGGGCATAATTACTCCCAGCCCAATTGGTATCCACATATGGGCATGTATCAAAGACCCAACACCACGCATTTCAATCCGCAATTTCCATTTCTTGCGACGTTGGAACTTCCTAATGTGTCAATATTGACCAGCGATCCAATTATTCACAATTCGTATTGGTTCCCTGTTGTGACCAAAATTCCAAACGACTGCCCCAAGTTTGAAGGAAAATCTAGGGAAGACCCCCAGGCGCATGTCATGACGTACCATCTTTGGTTCTCCTCCAATTATTAGGTCAACGATTCCATCCGTTTACGTCTCGTTCAAAGAACGTTGACTGGTGGCACTGCAAAGTGGTATATCAAACTCCCGCGCAGGAATTTTTAGGATTTCAATTCCTTAGCCATGGCCTTTCTCATGCATTTTCATTTTCCTGTTTGTTATGAAACAGGAACCTACCTCCTAACCTCCTTAAAGAAAAATATGGCTACACATATCTCTGATCATATCAATGAATGGAGAAGGTGTCACCGTTTGTTCAAATTTGACAGTCCTGATCAACTTTTGACAGAATGGTTTACCAAATAATTCGTCAATCATATCGCTAAGGATATCACCATGGGGGAAGATATCACAGAGGATCAAGCCATGACTCATGCTCAGTATCTCGATTTGGTTTAATCTCAGTATAACACATTATACGATATCTTTCCTGACGCCCCGTGCCCAAATTCTCAGTCTTCAACCTCAAAATCTCTAGTCACACCACCGGTAGATGACATTAGAGGTTCTATTTCCTCGAATTCACGGAAGTCTTATTCTAATTTTAATAAGAAATCGTCTTCTTTCTCTGATTCTGCTCCTCAGAATCCCTCGAATCTTAGAAAATCTTCGGAGGTTAATGTTGTTCAGTCTTCTATGGCTGACAAATCCTCTAAAGAAAAGAAGAAGGGAAAAGGAAAATCAAAATCTGATGCCCCAAAACAAGATTCCTCTAAACCTCATGCTGATAATGGAGCCAAACGTAAGCCGAAGTATCCTTTTTTGATATGTGATGATGAGAATTACACCAAGAACTATCCTTGACAAGCCGAAGTGAGTCGGCTACTCAAAGGCACCCAAGGAACTCCAGTTGTTCCTAAGGAACTCTTTCCATCACAACAGACTCAAATGGTGGAACAACCCCAATCTTTCACTCCCTTTGGTTATCAAGTCTTCATGATGAATGGGACTACATCCATATCTATTACTACCAGATCAAAATATTATGTGGAACCACGTCAAGTGGCGGGGAAATAAATCATAGATGCTCCTACTCCTTCTCCCCTGCCCGCTTCTAGCCCTCTTCATATTGAAAGGCCTAGTTCCGAGCCCATTGTACGACCACCCTCAAAAGGTGTGCTCCGCAAGTCCTCCTATAACTCGAACGCCTATGCCACTTAGCATTATAATATTGTTGAGGATTTGGCTCAGGCGCCATCTGCTATGTCCACACTAGAGGTGCTTCAGAGTTTTCTGTCACAAAGGAATGCTTTGTTATACGCTATCAAAGGAGTTTATCCTGCCAATTCGAGTCTTATTACTTTTAATCTAGAAAATTTCATCCCATGTCTCCCACACCAACTTGCTTTTATTATCCAAGTTGGGATTAATGGTAAGAATATCCATCGAGCAGTTGTAGACGAAGGTGCATCTACTTGCATCATTTTTGTTTCATGCTGGAAAGCCATCTGTTCTCCAACCCTTAATCAGTTTCCAAACTCTTTGGAGGCCTTCAATGGAAGGGAATCTCTCCCTCTTGGTATCCTCACTAGTTTACCTATCACGTTGGAATGAAAAACTGTCAATGTTGAGGTCAAAATCGTTGATGCCAAACTCAGCTATAATCTTATCCTTGGTCGTAGTTGGACTCATGCCATGCTATGCGTACTGTCCACTCTCTTTCGTTTTCTTCGTTTTCCACATGAAGGAAAGATTATCACTATTGATCAGTTGTCCTTTTTTACTTCCACTTCCTCAGAGAGCAATGTTCCATATGTAGACCACATTCCCATGTCTTATGAAAGTGTGGGGCCAAGAATTTTCAAATATTCTGCCCTTATGGGTCTATTTTCTCTTCCTCCACCAAACACTGATTAGGTCAATATGATCTCCACTTCTTCTGATCCTTGGATTATCCCTTTGCCTGATCAGGTTGATTCGTTTGGTGATATAGTGTCGTTAAGTCCGATAGAAATCAATTATTGTGAAATCATGTCGCTTCGGCTAGTCCTTCTGAACATGCTACTTCTAGCACGCGCTTTGACACACACTCCCAGTCTCCTTGGCTCAGTTCTTCAGATTCATCCAATCCCCTGAATGAGATGTTTCCTTCCTATGTCTCTTAAAGAAACACCTTGGGATGATAATCATCATCGTTCATCGTTTCTTCCGAGCCCAGCAGCAATTTGGTCATGTCTTGAAAATCTCGCTCCCCATGTTCCACGTGATCCACTTCCTACACCATTGTTGACTCATGAGGTTTTATCTGAGGGGAACGTGGGAAGTATTACTAAGACTATGCCTATCAATTTTTTTGTGAAACTAGGAATTGTCGAGAATATTGATATTGGGGTGACTTTCTCTCCAGATGAGTTCAAGCTCTATACTAGTCTCTTTCAATAATTTGGAGATGTTTTTGCATGGTCTTATGAAGAAATGCCTGACATCTACCCGAGTATAGTGGTGCATGAAATACCTAATTTTCCTAAAGCGAATCCTGTTCGTCAGCGTCTTCGCTCGGTGCACCCTAGAAAGGCGGCCGCCATTAAGGGAGAAGTTGAAAAACTTCTCAAAGCTGAATTCTTTTATCCCATCCCATTGACAGTTTGGGTGTCCAATATTGTCCTTGTCAATAAAAAATAGGGTACCATTCGTGTTTGTGTTAATTACTGAGATATTAATTGGGCATGCCCAAAGGATAACTATCCCACCCTGTTTATTGAACAAAAGATCGATGAATGCACTGGGAGTGAGATATTATCTTTTATGGATGGTTTTTCTAGCTACAACTAGATCAACATCTTACCCGTTGATCAACACAATACTACCTTTATCTACCCATGGGGGACCTTTGCTTACAAAAATATCCCTTTTGGTCTCAAGAACACCGGTGCTAATTTCCACCGCGCGATGTCCTATGCTTTTCATGACATTAAACATCATGCAGCCTTATCTGGATGACCTCCCTGCTCATTCAGCTAAGCGTCATGAACATCCCGCACGCCTTCGAGAGATTTTTCTACACTGCCATCAATACAATATTCTTTTGAATCCACATAAGTGTGTTTTCTGCGTAGAATCTGACAGACTCCTTCGGTTTGTTGTCTCTAAAGAAGGCATTCGTCTTGATCCTTTGAAAGTCGAGGCTATCATCAATTTTCCCCCTCCCTCCTATTTATCATAGTTGCAGAGTCTGGAAGGGAAAGCTAATTTCCTACATTGTTTCATTCCCAATTAAGCAAAAATTTCTAAGGGTTTTACACTATTACTAAAACAAGGGATCCCATTTATGTGGGTCGAAGTTGCTCAACGTCCCTTCGATTCTCTAAAGAAGGTTCTCATCAATGATCCTTTACTGCATCCCCTAATTTATCATCGTGACTATTTTTTATACTTAGCAGCTTCCTCTGGTACCATAGCTATGGTACTCGTTCAGGACGACGACGATGGTACTGAACATTTAATCTATTACCTCAATCGTAACCTGATGGATACAAAAACTTGATATGCCCATGTCGAGAAACTGGCTCTAGTTGTGGTACTGGGTGTTCAACGCTTTCGACATTATATTCTCTTACATACGACTACTGTGATCTTCGACTGCAATCCTATGACTTATATCTTGACCCGTCAGCTGCTGGGGGGAAATATTCAAAATGGATTGTCATTTTACAGGAGTTTCATTTGGAGTTCACTACTGGAAAATCAAATAAATCATTGTTTTTGTTGAATTGATATGCTCCCTTCCCTCAGACTCTGCTCTATCTGATCCCGATGAGCACATTCCGGATGAGTCTCTCTTCTTAATCAGCATTGTCGATCCAAGGTACGGTGATATCATCATGTATCTCTAGACCCAAACTTTTCGATCTGTGTTGGACAAGTCCGATCATTGACGGGTTCAACATCATTCCAAACCATATCGTATTATTGGAAATACTTTATATCGAATCGACGTCGATTTGATTCTTCACCACTATCTAACTTTTGAAGAAGTTGAGAGAGTTCTCAATGATTTCCACTCTGGGGCATGGAGTGGTCATATGTTTGGCTATGCAACAAATCAAAAAATCCTTCGTGTTGGTTATTTTTGGTGTTCTGTTTTCAAATATTTCATCCTTGTCGTTCATAAATTCCATGATTTCCATAGTTACCAGCGGAAGATGTGCACCCCGACTGCACCCTTACACTCGGTTATTACTGTCAACCCATTCACCAAATGGGGCATTGAATTCATGACATGTAATCCTCACTCATCCCAGGCGCATGCTTATATCGTTGTCGCTATGGACTATTTAAATAAATGGGCTGAGGTGATGCCTACACTTGTTGTTGACGCAAAAACCACGACTCAGTTTATTTTTAACCATGTTATCACAAGATTCGGTGTTCCTCACGCCATTTTCACTGACCATGGCTCTCATTTTCACCATTACATGATGGGTGATATGACTTCTCATTTGGGCTTGCGTCACGACAACTCAACTCCTTACTACCCCCAGCCCAACGACCAAGTTGAAGTAGTAAATAATTTTTTAGTTACTATGCTTCAGCGCACTATTGGGATGCACAAGTTGAATTGGAATCTCATGTTGTTTTAGCTCTCTAGGCATACCAAACCTCATACAATAATGCTACTGAATTCACTCCATTTCAATTAGTGTATGGCCTCGAAGCAACCTTGCCAATTGAATGCGAAATCCCTTCACTCAAGTTAGCTGTTGAATTTCTCCCAAACACCTCGCCAAAAGAGGAACATCTCTTATACTTGGAACAACTTGATGAAACTCAACCTTTCACCGATTGGTTACCGAAGCACAGAAGAAATGGGTCAAATCTCATTTCGATCAGACTGTTTCTTCATGTACCTTCTCCGAAGGAGACTTGGTCCTCCTCTATGACCAAGCACACGATAAGATGGGGGCAGGAATGTTCGAACGCATGTGGCATGGACCATATATCGTGAAACATGTTTAAAAAAAAGGGGCCTATTAGCTAATTTATTATGAAGGTAATCCTTTAGATAAACCACAGAATGGGATTTTTCTAAAGCAATATTATGCATGATTTCTTCGTGTATATATTATTGTACATTAGTGTGCTTTTCAGTTTTGTACATTTTTGGTTTGGTGTGCATTTGCAAGAGGTTTTCCTGCTTATCTTGTTTTACTTGATTTGCAGATGTCTTTGGCTCTTTACGTATGTTTCGTTGATGGTGCTTGCCGTAGTACCAAAAAATTATATTTTGTGGCCTAGGTTATCTATGATCCTAATGGTGAGTTAGTAGATCTCCAAGGTATATGTTTAGGTCGTACAACCAATAATATTTTTGAATACAATGCAGTTATTGAGCTTCTGTCTGAAGCAATCTCTCTCGGCATTAGAGAACTGGTTGTTAACTTGGATTCACAGCTTGTTGTCCTACAAATAAATAGCCAATATATCATCAGACACCCTCAAATATTGAGAATGTATGTGCGTGTTTGTTTGTTAGAAATAAGTTTTGATTACATCACATATCATCACATTCCACGGCATATGAATACATTAACAGAAGCATTAGCTAATCATGTTCTAGATAGTCATTTGTAGAATTTATAATCATCATAATGTAGCATGGAACAAGAAAATAGCATATATATATATATATATATATATCAGTTGGTTTGAAAATAGTGTGTACAGGTACATCATACCCCCATCAAAAAATAATATACGTTCTGATACATAAGCGAGAATCGCAGGTCTCGGCAAAACTGCAGAAAAGAGAATTTAATCTAATCTGCATGGTGATCATGATAATAGGCTACTTCTAGAATCACTTGAGTCAGCAGTTGATGGATGCGACCCGATACCCCGACGGTGTGTCGCTAGTACTGATGGGGATTGTATTCCATCTGTGCATATTCCCGAATCCCAGTGGTCAAGGCTGTTAGTTCCCTGTAATTTCGCAGATTTGCAAGACCAAATAGACAAGTGTAACATCAAATCAACTTTGGAGTCCTAGGATCTAGTCTTCCTAGACTCAGAGAGGGCTCTCTCTATATTTGATAAAATATATGACTTGTTTATTTTAGGATGTTGATTTTAGGCTAGTTAAATTGAAAGGGTTTGTTTGTTTCGTTGGTTGGTTGGGTAGGTTGTCAAGAAGAACATATAGAGTAAGAGAAAATCAAACCATTGGGCTATGGAGTCTGTGAAAGGCTTGAAAAAGACAACAATGAATCAAGGGTGTTTCATAGGGCAAGTTAACACAACCAAATGGATCTTAGTAGCTTAGGTGGATATGAAATGAACATTAGTAGGTTTAAATGGAAATCAAGAATCCTTTAACATACTAGAACAAGAAGAGCCTTTAAGATTACTATGCTTAAGAAAGGACCAAAGTGCAAGGCACACCATAAACCTCTTTGACCAAACCCTAGTAAATAAAATTCAAGACAACAATCTAGTAATCATAGAGAGCAGTTAAGAATTCTTTAACCATTACTTCCAGACAAAGAGAATATTTAAGACAATAGTTCAATGAAACTAAACAACATTTAAGAATTCTTTAATCAAACTCAGTAGAGGAAAACATAAAGGTAAAGGATGCAGACATAAATAAGGTGCCAAGATAGCATATCCTACTCTAAAAATTTTGTTATTCTATCAGAGAAAAGATGAAACAATATGAAAATTGAAGGAAAAAAATACTAAATTAGAACAACATCATCATTAACTAGGTTCATGAATCCCATGAATATGCTTGTTCCATTGATGCTCAATCCAAAGCCAATTTCTTCAATAAACATAAAATATATATCATATTGAGCTCAGAAATCAACCAACAACCACAATGAGGCTTACATGCAGTATTTAACTACCAAAATGGTGAAGTAAACCCTAGATAGGGTTTTAGGAGTCATTAATTACATCATAAATGCATTTGACCATTGAGACCATGCAAGGCCCAAGGCACAAATATCCCAAACTCAATAAATGCAAAAATAACTTCTAACATAACTCCTCAGATAATTTTATAGTTATTTTTCCTTTAAGCCCTCAAAATATATTTATTCAATAACTTTGATGTATTTTGTTGACTTTCTGGCAAGGGTGCAGTGCCAAATTTGGAAAAATCACCTGTTTTGCAGCTAAGTTGTGGAGCCCTTCCAAGTGTCCAAATGAGCTCCATGATAGCTCATTCGAAAGCCTATCCTATCTAGTTTCCAAATCTGCTTTTGGTTTCCAGAATGGTGTCCATTTTCCTACTCAAAAATCCATTCTCCCAATACTGCTCAGGGCCCAGCACCAGTGTTTGTTTGATGGTTTTTGGCCCTTTTGGGGGACCAATTCTGCTCCAAATGACCTTAAATTTTTTGTGGGTGATGGGATAGGCATGAGAAACATGAAAATTTAAACCTTTTCTCAATTGAGTGCCCCAAAAAAGACTGTAGGGCCACTGTTTGGCCTTTTTTTCTGCTAGCCAAACAATCAAAATTTGAGAAACTTGCACCAAGTGCCAAAATTTGGATTTTACCTTGCTGATGATGTTTGGGAGGCTTGGAGGGATAAATTAGTAAGAGTTTCAAGTTTCTCCTTCTCCTTTGTCTCATTGTAATATTCATTTTTGGGGATTCTCAAGATTCTATGTCAGATATGGAATACATAGGCATTTACTGGTTATGTCACCTCTGAAAGGAGGGTGAGAACCAGAGGCTACCTGGCCAACTATAGACTTTTCCTATAGAACTTGGAATAATCCCAATTCAGGAATCTTAACAAGACCTTCAGTGAAAACGATTTGTAATAAATTTTGAGCAATGAGAACGCAGATGAGGGTTGGGATTCCCTTATTCAAGATGTATGTGACATGTACATGAAATTTCAGCAGAAACAAATGAGTTTAAGAATGTTAAACAGATCTCCCGGAAACAAGACTAGCTAGAAATCAGCCAAAGAGAGGAGTTGCGACAAAATGAAACCCCCAGCTACTATAATTGTGCAGATCTAACTGGAACTCAGAGGAGTTCAGAAAAAGGTCTGATATTTCAGTAATATAACAGTAAATCAGAATTACATATGATCTTATTGCCTTTACAACTGATTACAAGAAGAACTAGGGCAAGATCCCTTGAGAAATAAGAGCTGCAACTAGAAATAAAATGTAGAAATACATAGACAGTGTTATTTTCTGGATGAATTATCAGATCTAATATAGATCTGGAAGATACAAGACTTTAAGAACAAGATCCAATTGGAATTACATCAAAATATTGCATATTAAGTTGTAGATCTGAATTACAATATATTGTGCTGCAGAAAACCCAGAAATTTCTGAAGATAACTTTTATTGCTGAAATATATCAGATCTATAGAGACATGGATCAGCAACCCAATCCACGGATCACCAATGGAAGGCAAGACTAACACCAAGAGATCTTCCTCCAAACTGATAACAAACTGAAATAACAAGCTGTCTCACAAAATAACGCAGTATGAAGCAGAAACTGCACAGAGGGTGAAGGAGACTGAGTACATGGAATGAAAAATACAGATATGATATAAAATATGGATCATCTAACTCCTTGGAGGCTGAAGAACACTCTCCAATAGAGAAAGCCTCTCAGAAACAACTAGATCTAAGCAGATCTACAATGCCACTTGCTACAAAAGATAGCAACTGCAAAACCCTCAATGGGCCAGCGCTACTCATGAAAGATAGAGCTTGGTCTCAAACCATAGTGGCCAAATTCAGCAAAGAAATCCTCCAATTATCCTCAAGGGAAGAGATGAAACCCATAAATAGGAATTCCAATCACAATCCTCTAATAAATAGCAGAGAATGGTATTTGTCTAAGCAGACAAATGCTTTAGAAATATAATTCATCAACAACCTCTTCATGTGTCTTCTCCTCCTTTTTATAACATGAGATGGCCTTTGCAAACCCTAAACCACTTGGATGAGTTTTTCCTTTTCACATTAGAAGTTCCCTTCTAGAACTGCACATTCCCTCTTGGTGATGCATTGAACCTAGACAGCGCAGTTGATTTGGTCAAGGTGGACCCAATCTTTGGCTCAATCCTCTTTCACACCTACAAGTGATTATTTACATAGCCCAGATTTGTCTTTGTTCACATGGGCATTGATTTATTAGGATTTTTACATGTCCTCCTTTATTCATAAACATAAAATAAATCAAAATTTAATGTCTCCTCTTAGCTAAGGCTAAGTAAGAACATTACAGTCCTCCCCCTCAAAATGTTACTTGTCCTCAAGCAACTGGTAGGGTAAGAGCTGTGTCTCTTCTCCTTCTCCATTGATGACACCATCAAGAATAAACCTCTCATCATGAAGCAAGTGTTCACCAAGGCAATACATCAAAAATTTCTCCTCCAATGCTACCATGATAGATTCATAGTTTTCCCCTTCAGGAGTGTAAAACTCAACAGAAATATGCATGGGTGAACCAATGTCACATCTGAAACATGTATCATGAAGTACTGGATATAGTTCCATCCCATGTGGCACATGTACACTACTGAATCTTTTCCCATACATACCCATAAACAAAACCAATATGTCATCTATGTATGGTAGCAAAATCACATAAAGGAAAACTGTAATTTGCACATGAGAAGATGGGTCACAATCCCACATAAGGTGCTAGCGCAGTACAATCCTTGTTCTGAGTAGATCTGAATGTGATAGGTGGTAATCCCACCACATATTTGCTGCATAAGCCACTTTGACATGGCTGAAAGTGAAACTCTCATTAGGTGCCTTTGGAAAGCACCCATCATGAAAAACAATCTCCCTTTGCACCTCAAGGGAGTGGCCAGCTTCGGAGTTTTCATTGGCCCCATCTTTGCCATGAGATATACATGTAATATTTCTCCTTGTAGGAGCCATGGCTTGCATACATATGGTAAGAGAGTGTGCCAAATCAGAAAAATAAACTTGCTCTACAAGATCAGATTTATTACCATACAAATCTCCCATACTCATAGAGTTAGGCATGGGCTTTTCCTCTCCTTTGAGAGAAGAAAGAGATGGCTGAAATATATCCTGCATAGGATCCTTTGGCTGCCCCATCTCTGCATAGCTATTGCACTCTTCTAATTACTGATTTAGTTCCTCTCAATCATAAATTTTATGTAGTTCCTCCTCCATACCCTCCCAATCAAAAATTTTCAGGACTAGGGAGTACATTTTTGCTGATTGCATGTAACTGGAAAGGAATTCCTTGTGTGCCCTTTGCAATATTTCTTGCTTAAGCCTTGAGTCTTGAGACAAGAATAATTTTCCAAGATGATAGATGACCCCTTCATGGACCATATAGCCTCCTCCTTGCTTTATACCATCTAGGATCATCCCGGTGTGCAGATCTTTGGAGTATTCTACAAGGAGTTGAGACCTCCAATATGGATCTATACTTCTCAACAAGGATAGCACTGTGGATGTATCTATGGTGGTGCTTGCCTTGTTGCTGCTTGTTCATTTGGCATTATGCATGCCAAAATTTTGTGTGGGAAGGTTGATCCTCCCCTTTGCTTCCTCCCACAACGCAGTGAATCTTTCTTCCATTGTTTCAACACTTGGTGAAGCTTTCTCCATAAAATCTAATGGCATCCCAAGAAGCTTTCCATGATGTAGAGATGTCCCTTGCAGCAATCTCATGAACATGAGAGAAGGAACCATGATATCCTTTCCCTCACTGCGCAATTCCATCTTTGTTGTGTGGGTAGAAACATCAAGAGAAGGGTAGGTGTGCATGCCTTGAATAACTTGTTGCTTCCCACTCTTCAGATCCACCCACTCCATATGCAAGGCCCTCTAATCAGTGGTGAATTTTCCCAAATTAATCAACCAATGGACACCCAATATGATGTTGGTGTCTGGTATTTCTACCACAAAGAAGTGCTCCCTCAAAGTGTAGGTCCCCATAGTCACAGAAAATGAGGGAACATACTGCATGCACTGCATAGTTTTGTCCCCCGAAACCAAAACATAGAACCCATCAAAAGAATCAGTAGGGATCCCACTCCTCTGCACAAAGTGAGCATCAATAAAATTTTGGGTTGCCCCACTGTCAATAATAATAGATACTCTTTGGTTCATAACTGAACCCTGCACTCTAAGAGTCAAATGTTTGGGCACTCCCCTCAAAGAATCAAGAGTCCCACTGGTTGGAGAAAATGCCCCTTCTTATTCCCTAGATGATGATGGATCCTCCTCCTCATCATCACCAGCGCTGTGACCTCTCCTAGGTCCATCATTACCTTCCTCCTCCTCACAATCAGAGAAGACTTCAATATAATGTGCTCTCTCAGCAACACATCTATGCCCCGACACCCATGATTCTTGACAAGTAAAGCATAATTTCTTCTTTCTCAACTCCCTCTGGAGATCATTGTCAAGAAGATTTTTCTGTGAGCTCTCCTTGGGTGGAGCAGATTTTCCTTCCTTCCCTTTAGAAGAGTGAGTGGATTTGCTAGGAAGGGTTGCCTTTTCTCTTGGCAAGGCATCTTGGAGATCTCTTGTTCTTTCAATGGCACCATGCAGTGTGGTGGGTTTGGTAGACTTGACCAACCCATGAAAAGGTTCCTCCAAGCCATCTATGAACATATAGACTCTCCTTGCAACTAAAAGATCAGAAACCATAATAGAAAACCTCAAAAATTCAGAAATATAGGCTTCAGCATCTCATGTCTGCTTAAGCTTTTCCAAGCTTATGAAAGGGGCCTCTGGATCCTTCCGATCAAATATTTCCACTAGTCTCCTAGTGAACTCAGCGTAAGTGGACACATTGTTGTGCCCCAATGTAGAAAGTCCATGAAACCACTAGTTGTGGGCTTCTCCATCAAAATGCAGTGCAGCAATCTTAATGGCTTCTGCTTTAGGCACTTTATTCAGCTGGAAATAGATGTCCAAATTTTCCACCAATGCTTTAGCTGAAAAATATGGTCATCCATCAAACTTAGGCAAGAAGAACCTGCCCATGGTGTGGAGCCTCCCATGTAGGAAACCTCCATCTCTATACTGTTGCAATGGTCTCCTTCGGTCCTTTAGATGGCATAAATCTTGAAAGCTCAAGTTATCCTTGAACCTTTGGCTTTGAGAATCATATTTTGCAAAATAACCTTCCAAAGAGGTTGACTCTTGAAGCCCTTCATTCTCTACAGCCAAGAAGGTAGGCATTGTAGAGCGTTGTGAGATCTGTGGAGCTTGTGGCAAGCTCACCGGTGGACCAGTCCTAAACTGAGACATTTATGAACTCTCCCCTTTATGGAGTCTTCCAAGGGACTCCCTCATTCTTTCTATCCTCATCTCCTTTATTTCCTTGGATAGATCTTGCATGGTTTCCAAGAGAGTTTTTGCAAACTCTTCTGCCTCCTTATCTTTGTCATTCAACTCAGGGCCTTTCCCTTTGTCTTGACCCTTGTCAAGGTCAACAGTAGTATATTCATAATTTCTATGAATTCTATTCTGGTATCTCCTCTCCCTCTCAGAAATAGGATCTTCATCTTCGGAATGCAGCATGAATAAGTCTCAAAAGCTAGCACAGGCTGTGCCAAGAGTGCAGCTCTGATACCACTGTAATATTCCTTTTTGGGGATTTTCAAGATTCTATGTCAGATATGGAATATAGAGGAATTTAATGGTTATTTCACCTCTAAAAACAGGGTGAGAACCAGAGGCTACCTAGCCAACTGTAGACTTTTCCTATAGAACTTGGAATAATCCCAATTCAGGAATCTTAACAAGACCTTCAGTGAAAATGATGTATAAGAAATTTTGAGAAATGAGAACGTAGATCAAGGTTGGGATTCCCTTATTCAAGCTGTATGTGACATGTACATGCAATTTCAGCAGAAAAAAACGAGTTTAAGCATGTTAAACAGATCTCCCGGAAACAAGACTAGCTAGAAATCAGCCAAAGAGAGGAGTTGCTACAAAATGAAACCCCCAGCTACTAGAATTGCGCAGATCTGAATGGAACTCAGAGGAGGTCAGCCAAAGGTCTGATATTTCAGTAATATAACAGTAAATCAGAATTACATATGATCTTATTTCCTTTACAACTGATTACAAGAAGAACTAGGGCAAGATCCCTTCAGAAATAAGAGCTGCAACTAGAAATAAACTGCAGAAATACATAGACAGCGTTATTTTCCAGATGGTTCAGCTATTGTGCGTTAAATTTCAGATCTAGGATAGATCTATGGATGAATAATTGGATCTAATATAGATCTGGAAGCTACAAGACTTTAAGAACAAGATCCAATTGGAATTACATCAAAACACTGCATATTAAGCTGTAGATATGAATTACAATATACTGTGCTGCAGAAAACCCGGAAATTTCTGAAGATAACTTTTATTACTGAAATAGATCAGATCTATAGAGACATGGATCAGCAACCCAATCCATGGATCACCAAGGGAAGGCAAGCCTAACACCAAGAGATCTTCCTCCAAACTGATAGCAAACTGAAATAACAAGCCGTCTCACAAAATAACGCAGTATGAAGCAGAAACTGTGCAGAGGGTGAAGGAGACTGAATACATGGAATGAGAAATACAGATCTGATATAAAATATGGATCAGCTAACTCCTTGGAGGCTTAAGAACACTCTCCAATAGAGAAAGCCTCTCAGAAACAACTAGATCTAAGCAAATCTACAATGCCACTTGCTACAAAAGATAGCAGCTGCAAAACCCTCAATGGGCCAGCGCTGCTCATGAAAGATAGAGCTTGGTTTCAAACCAGATAGTGGCCAAATTCAGCAAAGAACTCCTCAAATGATCCTCAAGGGAAGAGATGAAACCCCTAAACATGAATTCCAATCACAATCCTCTACTAAACAACAGAGAATGGTAAATTTTGTCTAAGCAGACAAATGCGTCAGAAATATAATTCATCAACAACTTCTTCATGTGTCTTCTCCTCCTTTTTATAACATGAGATGGCCTTTGCAAACCCTAAACCACTTGGATGATTTTGTCCTTTTCACATTAGAAGTTCCCTTCTAGAACTACGCAATCCCTCTTGGTGATGCATTGAACCTAGACAGTACAATTGATTTGGTTAAGGTGGACCCAATCTTTGGCTCAATCCTCTTTCACACCTGCAAGTGATTATTTACATAGCCCAGATTTGTCTTTTTTCACATGGGCATTGATTTATCAGGAGTTTTACATGTCCTCCTTTATTCATTTATTCATAAACATAAAAATAAATCAAAATTCAATGTCTCCTCTTAGCTAAGGCTAAGTAGGAACATTACACTCATTTAGGGCTTGAATCTTTGCAAGGGCTCTTTTGAGATTTTCCCTTGCAATGTTGTTTCTTAATGCATAATGCCTTTCCATATTCTTCTGAAGGTAAATTTTTCTTTTTTCCTTATCAAGATTATCCTCTAGGTGTATATTACCTCTTTCTAGCCAAGATTCTCTATCATAGTTGATTTCCATGGCAAGGAGCTCAGTTGAAGTGAGTTGCTTTGCCAATGCCGTCTCTTGCTCTCCCTCCTAGGCTAAGGCCTTCTTCAACCCAATTTTCCTTGGCCTCTTCATAGGAAGTTGTTCTTCCTCATCTTCCATGTCATCAAGAGTGCCCAAGGTCTCATCTAGCTTAGCCTTGGAATTTCCAGCCTCTTTTCGAGCTCTGATAGCTCTGACCTCACTGATGGCCTTCTCTGTCTGTAACTGCTGGTTTTCTATCTCAAGGAAGTTGATCACATTTTTGGCCCTACCAAGATTGGTTTTTAGTTCTCTAATCTAGGCATCCTTGCTCTTGAGCAACATGTTTGTGATCCTCTCCTCATTCTCATCATCACTGTCAAGATGAATTATCTGAAACTCTTGCTCAGTTTCATGCTTGTCTTCCTCCTATTCAAAAATGACATTTTCCTTACATTTGTGAAGTTGTTTGGTTGATGTAGAAGGTAGGGCCCCTTCCACAATATATGGAGCAAACACCTGCCTATGACCTCTTTGATAGGTCAAAAGAAAATGCTCTATTTCAACCATCTCAGTGTCATCTGCCTCACTACCCTCATCACTGTTTGATCATGTGGTGTCATGAGATGAGGGTGAAGGGTCGTGGGAAGGTGATGAAGGAGGATCATGATGAGGTGAAGGAATGTGAGTGGATGGGGATGTGGAAGGGTCATCATGGGGTGAAGGGATGTGAGTGAGTGGAGATGTAGGAACAACATGAAGTGATGGAGGAATGGATTCTAGAGGATGGGATGAGGAAGGTATATCTCGCTGATGATGGCCTTATAGAGCAGTAAACATCTCATTGGCAATGAAGGTCTCCCATGGAATTCCTTTCTGCTATATTTGGTACATAAAAACCATATTGATAAGTGAGTGATGGAATAGGATTTGCATCTACTGAGGGTAGTTTCTCTTTTGCACTATGTATGTCATTTTATCAATGATTTGGTAAAGGTAATACAGTATGTGTAGCATCCTCACTCTAGTAAAATGAATAAGCAGGCTAATGTGGTATGAGTAAAGACGGGAGAACCTTCCCTCACATGTGAAATACTTCATTATAATATTCATCATAGCTGCATATCTATCAAGCAGGTGAGAGAAAGGAAAGATGGATTTTTTGTGGTCTTTATACCTAGGCTTAAGGTATGGCTCAAAGTAACTCATGTCAAGGTTAGCTTTCTTGAACCATTTCTCCCCTGCACTAGGTATGCCTATGGCATTAGCAATGGCATCTGTAGAAAATTTAAAGGTGAACCCTGCAAGGTTAACTTGTTTGTCATGCAAGTTAATGATAAATAGTCTAGTTAGATCAGGGTGGTTTTGCACCTGCTACACGTTTTCACAAAATTCAAAGCATCCTACATGCTCGAAACAAGAAATAGTAAGGGGAGATGCCATGAGCTCTATTGTACTGAGGGGTTCAAATCTATTTATCTTGCCTCCTTTATGATCATGCCTCCTTGGAATTTGGGCCTGACCACCACTGCCACTTTCCTCTCCCTCAGACATGTTGAAAACTTGATTTTTAGAAACCCTTGGACTGATGTGAAAGGAGATGAAGGGAAGGTGATGAAAGGGCAACTTTGCAAGTGAATGGAATGAGCGAGTGAGGGTATAGGTGTATGAGAATGAGTGAGAGGCAACACAACTCAATGACAACCCTCTAGTTGTGTAACTACCCTTTCTATCACTAACAATGCCTAGGAGGGTGAAATAACCATATAAACAGTGATTTCAAGCTTGAAATTTAGGGTTTCTCTTAGTGTTTGATTTCATTCATTTAAGTGATAACCAAATTTCTTGAAGATGGGTTGATGACATGTACTTACCCCTCAATATGCTTGGAGGGCCTTTGGAAGAGACTTGGAAGTAGTTTGAGGTGATTTGAGTTGTTAGAGGGTTTAGAAACCCTTCCTGTCCAAGGGCGCAGCGCCAAATATGAGGGCGCAACACCAAGGCTGAGTGCACGACGCCTGTCTTGAGCGCGAAATGCCAAAGAAAACTACACTGAGTGTGTCAAAAAAGAGCGCAGTGCCACTTCCCAGGCACGCAACGCCTTCACAATTTGAGCAGAGGAGAAAATCCAAGCATGCAGTGCCAGCTTCCAGGGGCGCAACGCCAGTCTCAGCACGCAGCGCCAAGGCAACTTAGCCAAATTTTTCCTAAAAAGTCAAAAAATATTCTCTCCTTGAAGCTTATAACTCTTTGCAAGGCATCAATGATTCATGTGGAGTGCAAAATGAGCTTTTATAGGCTTGTGATTTGAATTTTATCTTGACAAACCCACTTTCTAAGGTTTAAAGTCCTTTACCTTTTCTCACTAACACTTTTTTACACTTTTTCTCTACAGGTGACTTAAGTGATGAATTAGACTTTCCTTTTGCTCATTAAGGCATGATATGTTCATTTTGAAACCTTTGGAAGATTACACACACTAGCATCTTAAAATCCTTATGTAGTCTAAACCTTTAAGTTCAACTTAACCTTTTCACCTTTTTGCTTGTAGTTTGCTGGAGTTATGAAATTTTATTTTCTTTTGATCCTGGAGACTTGCCATGTTTATTTTGACACCTTTAGGATGATTACAAACAAAAACAACTTCAAAAGCCTCCTTTTCTTCCACCATGAAGTTCAAATTATGTTTTTCACCTTGTCTGGCCACTTTCCTCAAAACCCTAGGTGTCTGGAGTGATTTACAACAATCATGAGTGTTGTCTTCTAAGTTATCTATATCCCTTTCAAGTTCATTCATTTCTGTCCAGTTCACATCACCTTTTTCCCTATTTCATCAATCTTTTCTGATATAATTTCTTCATGTTTGGGTTTGTGTGTCTCCTCTGGGTCATTTCTGCAAGTGATCCCTGTTTTGGCACTCAACTGGACCATCAAGCTCAAAACCATAATTCTCTTCAAGACCAAATTGTTTCCCTTTCCTTTGTTGTAAGTTGTCTTCATTTGGGAGTAGATAGTCTACCTCATCAACTCCTTCTGCTGACAAATCCTTCAACACTCCTGGAGAAGTGCTAAACTCTGTCCATTTTTCTCATTTGCATACTTTGAACTAATGAGGTAATCTTCTTTGGAAATATTTTAGGTCCTTCATGAATAGCTATGTCTTGAAATTTTATTACATCTGAGCCTGATTCTAGCAAAGGAAAAGCAGCGCCTGAAACATCCAAGGACAACCTTAGACAATGTAAACCCTAATGACCTAGTGCGAGGGTCCTTTGACCTAATTTTGACTGGAATTTGACTTGGAGGCTTCTCAAGTGAAAACAGAGTATTTGTCAAAAGTGTTGTATTGAAGATCCAAAATCCAATGTACTTGATTTATCTACAGAGCCTACAGAGACATTTTTGAGACCATCAATTCTTGGGGAACTTGGGGAACATGGAAATGAGTCTGCAATAGGAAAAACCATAGATGGAGGATGGAGTCTATTTACAGGGGAAAAATGAGGCAATGAGGTCAGAGGCAGGGAAGGAGGATGAACATGATAGGTAAAAATCCCATAAGGAGTTTGTAGGAGTGACAGGGAGACCATGGAATGGAAAGCTGATAGAATAGTGAAAATTTTTCTATAAGGATAATGAAGGCAGTGAGATTTCTGAAACTCACAATATTCAAGGAATTTTGTTTTTAGAAATATATACACACCCTTCAGTCATCCAAAGATAGTGAAAAATACTGATGACTAACAAAGGCATCCAAGTTCCTCGCAATCTCCTCTTCAGGGTCTGCTCCCTCCACATAATGGGCACCCTCGAAGTCTCTTTCCACCCTCCTAGTGATGGGTGACAACCCCGCTGGCCTCTATGGTCCAAAATCTGTGATACATAAAGATTTATATCAGTTAATATATATAAAAGTAAAAAAATTCATATAAAAACATGCAAAAATAACCAAAGCATGTTTTTACCTCTGTCATCGTAGTGCTCACCCATTGGAAGTGCCATATCAGGGTCTCCCCAGAAATATGTCCCAGAGTATGGCCAATCCTCCACCATGATGATTTGATGCCTCAACCATGTGAAGAAAGCGGGCTTGAATTACATACTCTGCTTGCCTCCTCCACGAGGCATCAATGCTGCCCACCTTGCCAATCATGGCTCTCGTGGCATCGGTGTATCTATCTCTATCTCCTGGTACATAAATAGATGCACTCACTCTAAGAAGAAGTATCCAAACTGATTTAGTTTGCTGCTTTTACACTTTGTGAGTTGTTTCTTCATTTTTGCCACTACGAACTTGCACCAATTAAATACGGTAGGTGCCATGCAATCCACTTTCGTCTACAATTGAGCCTTGGTGGATTCATGCAGTGCTTGCGCCCCAGACATGCGTGTAATAGTTTAGAGCACTACCTTGAGTGCTAGATCATTTATGGTACTTATGGCTACTTTTCCACTCGAGGACCGCTTTGATTCGGAGTATGCTCTCCCAATGAGCATATCCATACTCTCACCCATGATAAAGTAGGACAGTGATAAAGTAGATGTTCGCCACTTCAATTTCTAGTTCCTGGTCACCAAGGATGAATATCTCTTGGTCTCTGTCCCAGATACTCATAAGATACTGAACAAGATTTGGTTGAGCTCTTATCCCTGGAGTCATAAATAATTTGAGAAGCCCATAGTTACTCATTACGTCCATGCTAGCTTGGTTTAGCATAGCTGCCTAATCAACCTCATCATGATCTCATTTTTTCCACTCAACCACCATGATTGATGGCTTCTCTTCCCTGCAATGACATTCAACAAAAACCTTGTCAATATTTAGGCCTGAAAAATTGGATTGAAAGCTTCTTTTTGGAGGTTTATATTTTTTTTTTCCCTGCTGTTGGTGCGGCTATTTTAAAAACAACAGCGCCAATCGACAACCTGCCCATTGTAAAAAGGGCAGGTCGACGCGGTCGTGATGGTGGATACTCGCGTCGATCCGGGGCATTACCACAATCAAAATCCTCTCTGAAAAATTCAAATAAGCCCTAAAACATTCTACAAAGGCTATTAAAATGCAGGCAAGGAAAGCGCCTCTTACCTGGCACAAATGGCTCACTGATTGACCTCCCAGATCTCCCGCAATGCACTCCTGAAGATTTGAGGTAAACTAGGGTAAAAGCTCTTTTTCAAACAAGTGAAAGTAAAAAGTACTTTTTTTTTTACTTTCTTCATATTTTATGAATGACCATGGCATTTTAGGGTTTTTTCCATTATTTTGATGCTCTTACCTTGGAATCAGTTTGTGGTTTGTTCTTGTGAAGTGATCGGTCCTATTTCTTCATGGATGACACTTTTACAAGTTCTAGTTTTCTACTTTTTCAGACTCGATTAAAAACAAATAAAAAATCGACCCCCTTGGAGTCATCTTTCAGCTCTTTTATAACTGTATAAACATGAAAATATCATTGATTTCTTGTCGTTTTGAGCTCGTTAAAGTGCATGGAACTTCATTTACCTAGGATACATTTACCCCTTTTTTGGGCTCAGATAAATTATTTACGAAAAAATAATACTTAGCCAATCATGACTAAGAGGTTCTCTCATATTTTGTTTTGTACCTTTTAGGGTATGAGGGACTATTTACGAAAAGGGCCTTTTGGAGTTTCCTTTTCGCCTCTATTCAAACTCTCTAAATATAAAAATAAGTCGATCTTCACCTTTGTCGTGCTCAATTAAATTTTACGACATTGGATCTGTCATCATGACGACATCGAGTTCCTCCTTCCTAGGGCTCCTAAAATGTACTAGGATGGATTATTCTGAAGGAAAAACTTATATCACAAGAATTTGTTATCCCCTTCAAGCTTGTATAAAAAAATAATTGGGGTACTCGCCAAAAATGGTGGGGGGAAATGGAAAGCATTAATCGGTTGTGTTGGTAGTATGTCGCTCTTGAAGATGACACATCCTCTATTCCGTGTCAGGTTGGGGTTATCCTTCATTCTTCACTTTGCCTCCATGGATTTGGGAAATCTGTTTTGCCTCTTATGCCATCACCATTTTTTTCCAACATGACATTTGATCCCATTTGAGCCAAATATTTTCAAATCTGGAGTCATTTCTCTGATATGTTCAAGAGAAGTTCTTTCTGCATCTCATTCATCTCCTAGTTCTATGATCACTCTCATTATCCTCTTATTTCCTTCATATCATGTCGTTGATGTGGGATACATTATGGCCCTCCTTTGATGGATCACTTATTGTCGACTTCAGCCCATTATCCGAGAATTTGATGTAGAGATCCCCTTGTCATTACCTTAGAGCCTACATGCCCTAATGGCAGGTTGCTCGCACCTGATGATAGGCTTACATCATTGGACTTCGATCAGGTGATTCCATAAATATTTGATGACAGCTCTTTATTCGCATCTCGTGGATTTTATTGTTTTTACCTTGAGAACCATCGTCATTATTGGTGGTTTCTCTCGCTCTTGTTAATGGTTTACATCATTAGCTAGTAATCAGGCAATTTTCTTGCATGTTCGACTTCAACTCATTTATTTGCATGCTTGAATTTGTACTTGATAGGGTCTTGACAGAGTGCAAGACCCTAGGTTTTGTATAATAAAACCTAGGCTGCAAGGCGATGTGTATTATTCATGACTGTACACATGAATCCTTTATTTGGGTGGTTGTGAGCATACCTTGAGTCTATATTCATGGTCCTCTTTATTATGGATGGTTGTGTCCATACCTTGGATCTTGCTTTATGATTACTTCTACGGATGGCTGTGCCCTTACCTGATGTCATGTGATTATTTTAGAGATATCAATTTATTTATATGTGTGCTTGTTTGCGTAGGTTTTCCAACAATGACGTCTTGGTCCAGGCACTTATTCGTAAATAATTTCACTCCTCACTCTCATTCGACCTTCATTCTTTAGGGGGCATCTTTTACACAACAATATGTCAGTGTACCTATACTCCCCATTCCTAATCCTGGAGACCCTTAATAGTGACCCTTGTGCCTGTTTTCCATCATGAAAATATGCCTTCATGTCCTCTTCAGCACAATGAACAAACTCTCTGTTGGCCATTCCTGGAACAACTCCTTGTAAACCTAGTTATCTCGAGTGGTGCACCCTCTCCATGTATTGCTCGCATCAATGGATTGTTTGTAGTCTAGGGTTGCACCAATCGGTGCTGGAATGAAGCTAATACTCGCGTCAATCCCCCTCTGGGAAGATTTTTAAAAATTAAAGTGAAGCTTCGAGATTTGGAAGATTTGTGGCAGAGACCTGGTTATTTATTCCTGGGGATAGAGTCGAGTTTCTCCCTTTGGCCTCTTTGTTCCTATAAAAGTGGAACCACCGAAAGGGATAACCCATCTCCCCACCTAAAGTGGATCCATGCTCCCTCCTCCCTTCCTATATAATGAGCAATCTCCCATAGCTTTGTTAGTTAGAACATATATAGTAGAAAAACAGAGAGACCTTTTGTTATTATAAACACGGACTAAGAGTTGAGAATTTCTGCCCTCATATCAAGTTGAAAACGAGATTTGGAGACGTGCTTGGATCAGGACCCGTCAAAGGAGAGCAGTGACATCAAGGGGTAGGTTGTAACTCCCCCTCTCTATTTTAATATAATATGATTGGTTTGTGCTTTCCATTCCTACCTTAATGTGTGATTGAATCCTTATTTTTCCTTGATCAACTAAGTAGGTTGTATATGCATTATATATGTTATGCTTTCACGTTTGTTGTTGTTTTGATCCTTTGTGCAGCTAACCAAGCACCGGTAGCAGTGAAGATCTTACCACGGAATGAAGAGGACAAAAGGATTGAAATGGGAATTAGCATCAGATTGAGGTAGGTTATTTATTCATAATTTGTATGTATTTACAATCTAGGAAATTAGGCTTCTGATCGTTCTCTATTTTTACTAGACCCACTCTAGGGCTAGAGGGATCGTCTTTGTCCACAAAGAGGATTTTCATGCATAACATTAAGACATGAATATTCCAAGGTACTGATAGGATTCTAAATCAACTTTCTAGATAATGAGTTGATGTCGATAGAAAGTGATCCATCGTAGGAAAGCCTAAGACACGAAACCATTAGAAATTTTTTTTTTTTTTTTTTTTTTTGCAAGGATTAACTTGGGTATGGTCAATGTGAATCGAGACAAATTTTTGCAATGAATGGTAAATTTAAAATTGAACTTTCTCTTGAACACATAACGACATTGTAAATGGCTTGGCAGTAATTGAATCAAAGATAATACCTAGAATTGGCTCAAGCTTTTCAGTGTGGTTTGATTAACTATAAGACAAAATGATTACCCAACCCAGAAACGAGTGCGACAATGTGTCATGTTCAAGAGCGACATGCAACGTTCTAAAACAAGGATAACAAATGGATTCTTTTTCTCATTTTTTCCCCCAACCATTACTGGCAAGTACCTCTTTATTTTTGTCAAGATTGAGGAGGATAAAACTTTCTTATCGTGTAAGCTCATCCTTCGGATGAGTCCATCTTAGTATTTTTAACAAACACTAAGAAGGATTGGTTCGGTCCTGTTGTAATCAACAATTCCTATACTGTGTAATATCCCAAAATGGAATAATGCATTGATACACAAACATAATATTTGTAACAATGAAAATGTAAATGTAAGTTTATGATCAACATAGATATAGACAGAATAGTTGAGCCATTTTATTATGTGGGGAAGATTCAGTTACAATAGTGTACAAAATATGAGGTAATCTAGCCAAAGAGATGGCCTAGAATGACCCTGAAAGCGTGCCAAAGTAGGCACTGCGTAACTAGAGTGCTGCTGGAAGCAAATACTACATTGTCCCTTCATCAGATAATGAATATATGACTGAAGGCTGAAAAGGAAAATGAATATCTACAAAAATTTGGAGCTCTGATGATGCCAAGATTCTAGATCTGGGCTCTATGATGGATATCCAAGATAACCCAGAGAGGATTTTCCAGATCTACAACTTTGGGAAATCACCCTCCTAGATTTTTATCCTTTGACCGCTAGGTTATGTAGATCTGAATCTATATCTAACAAATATATGGCTGAAATATGTCATAGGATCAGATCTAAGCTTGAAGGGTTGATCCCTTCACTAGATCCTCAAGCTAGAAGCTCAAGATCTAGCTCCTCAATCCTCCAAAGAAGATTGCAATTGCTACTACACAACTGCTCATAAAAACAGCATTGTAAAGGAAGGAGGCTCTGTAGACTACTTCTAAGATGTGAAATGTAGCTCAGAAATGATGGAAATAATGTATACAATGTGAAGGAATGGTCCTCCACTGGATTACTAACTGAAATGTTAGTAACTTCCCTTCTCCCTTGGATCTAAAAGAATGGACTGCACAATTCCTGAAGGGATTGTTGCTGCTGGGAGATGAATAATAGATGGTATGATGTTTGATATATTCTAAAGCACTGGAAGGCTGATCTTGAAGCTCAAGGTGATGGGATTAATCCTTGACCAGTTCCTCAACTGAAATATTGAAGGACAACCTCCTCCTCTCAAACAGATCTTCATAAATGTTCAATCTCTGAATATGAATGTTTTGTAGAAAGTGGGAACAATATGGCACCAGTTCATGATGATGAATGAATTACAATACTCTTCCAAGAGATACTCAATGAAAGAGGTGGGATTCCCATCCAGGAACACCCAGTGCTAAACAACACTTGCAATCTTAGGTAAACAACCAAAGAAAGCATGGAATGTCACATGAAAATTCCAGATCCAAACATACCTCAACATCTATATCCAATAGATTGCCTTCATTCTTTCCTTCATCTCATTTATATAGTTTATGAGCCTTCCCATGCTTTTTCCCACCTCTAAACTGAATTGTGCATGTGAACATAATCCTCCATGTTTGGCTGCACTGTCTCTCCAATTCATCCATCATGTCTACATACAATGTACACCCTCTCCATCATGTGTGCATTAATTTCACCACTTCCTCCATCACTTCATCATGAATTCTCTATGATCTTTCATTAGATGCGTTCCATGATCTTAGTTGACTGCTTAAACCTCCATGATCTATCTCATTAATGAGACATGATATCCAATCCATTCACATTAGTAGTTTCTCCACTACCTCCTTTATGTAAATCTAGGCTTAATTAATCCACATTCACACATAAAAAGTGGATATTTATTCATCTTGAGGATTATGGGTCCCTCCACCCTTTTATTTACTTAATTCATTAAGAAAATTAAGAACTATAATATTCCAAATATCATGTGAAAATTTGGGAATATTATAGTCCTCCCTGGAAAAATGGTTCTTGACCTCAAGAAACTGCAATAGTAGATGCAAAAGCCATCAATTTCCCTCCAAATGGCACCCACATAAGGAAGGCTTCCTCCATTTACTGCAATGTGTCATGCATGTTTGTTTCCAAAGCTGTATCTCAAGAATGTATAGAATGACCTCCAACTGTATGGTTAGATGTCCTCCTTCCACTATGAAGTACCAAGTGACAACCATATGATGTCCAACATCATTATCAATACATGAGATACATAAAATAAAGTGGTTCTTTCCACAAAGGAAAAGCTCCATCTCACAATACATCTCTTTATCCCATGTTTCATGAAGTACATTGAGCATTGACATGCCCTCACCTTCAGCCCTGTTGGCCTTGTTGGTTCCAAGCATCATTCCAACATTATGCAAAAGAAGAAATAGAGACATATGGGTAGACCAAAGAGTCAAACCATATTCTCCCAATAGTAACCACTGGAGTAAGGCCCTTTTCTTCCATCCTCCATCTCCTCTATGTAAGATGGACAAGCCAAACTCCCCCAAAAGAGACCAAAGCAAATATATCTTGCTGCCTCTTCACATCATCCTATGAATCACGGAGTAACAAAAACATACTGAAGGACATATAGAATGTCATACCAGACCAATACAAGAAAACTCCATTATCACACATCATGAGAGTACTATGCCATATTACCAACAATACAAAACACATAAACATGGGAGATGTCATGTGATGTCCAAACTCTCTTAAGGACAACCCAAATGAACATGCCTTTCTTTGCTGCATACTATCATTGATACAAGGCATGAGACAAGAAAATATGAGCCTTCAGGTAGTAACCATACTCACCCAAGAGCAACCAGTGCAGCCATGCCTCCTTCTTCATTACATGAATGTTTTTCAAGGCATGGATCAAAGAAATAACATCCTTTGGGTAGTAACCAAAATCACCCAAGACAAACCAACGTAACCAAGCTTCTTACTGGCTCATGTCATATATTTGCAAGTGGTCATGCACCCCCTTGCTTATCATTCTCACCCATTCATCCCAATGTGGATGATGAATGATGTACTGCATAAACATGGTATCCTCTCTTTGTACAATACCATCCTCCCCAAACTAATGAAGATCTTTGCACTCCATGAAATGTTGAAGCACACCTCCAATGAGATCTCTTAGTGAGACCTTTTTCTCATACATGGCCTTCCAAAACCAATGAAGTTTTGAATATGCTGCAGGTAGACGTCTCTCTTTGAGCTATGAATTCTCATTGAGAAAATTTCATCTAGAAAGGAGAAAAGATTCCTCATCTCAAGATGTCTACAATTTATCATCTTTACCTCCATTCGTTCATGTGTGAAGCTACCTTAAAAATGATCCAAGAATGATGGGGCTCCTTCATTATCACTGCTACTAAGCGACAACGCTATAGATCTGCATGGTAACACATATGTTGTCTCAAAGCAAGGCATAATACTGATCTCATAACCAGTCATTATACATAGGATCATGGTCATCCCATTTTATGAAACTCTATACTTCAACTCAAAGGGTTGAATGTAGTCCATCAATGAAAAAATGGGATAGCTTTCCATCTCCTCCTTGATTAGATCAAGGGTCCTTTGCACTGTGATATGTTGTTGCTTCAAATCAGCATTTTTTTCTAACCCTTGGTTATGAATTGGCCCTAATGGCATGTCCCCATAAGTTTCAATAAGGTCTACTGAAACAATAGGTGATGAATGTGTGTGCATACCATGTATCAACTAATGTAGGGGAACCTATTGCAAGAACACAAGAGCTCCTCTAACCAGGACAATAATGTCTCCAAATGCTGGTAAGAGTTGTTATCACTCTAGTAATTTCTTAAGTTGTGGGATTTGAGTTTTTAGTCTAAGAAAACTAGAGGTAACCACAAACCTACTTCAAATCTTAGGATCTAGCCTTCCTATAATTCAGAGAGGGCTCTCTCTTTTAGATTTATCTTTGTTTTTTATTTATGTTTTTAGGCTAGTTATGAAAGTACAATTTTGGTTTTGGTTAAAAGGGTTTGGTGGGAAAAAATCACTTATAAGTAAACTAGAGAGAAATCTACTTGTCCATTGGGCTATGGAGTCTAAATCTAGATAGCAGTACTAGAAGTCAAGGCCAAAAGGGTAGAAATGTATTCAGGGCAAGATAGATAACCCTCAGAGATTTGGGAAAAGTGTTTTTGGTGAAATGGTATGATCAGGATAAAAGGCTACGAAGGATCCTTTGATCCAGAAAGTGGAAGAAGGAGGCAGGGGTCAAATAGGAGTAGGAGTAATTAAGAATTCCTAACACCAGAAATTAGCATAAAACATTTAAATGGTAACTAGTTAAAAACAGGGAGTAAAGGACTAGCCTGTAGTAATATTCCTAGTTACTCATTAAGATAGAACAAACATATATAATGGAATGCATGAAACTCAAGAAAGAAATCAATGACAAGAAGAAAGTACTTTACTCATCAGCTTATCACAGGGATCCTGAATTATGATGCCAGTTTAGCTTTGTCCAGTCTGCTACTTCGAAATCAACACATCATAGCCTCCAATGTTTCAGCAAAAAGTCTATAGTAAAGTCTAGCAATTTTATTCCACACTCAATACTTCAAATGTAGAAGTATTTATAAAAAATGTAGTTACAAATATCCTAGGAGAAATATAGGAATATATTTTAGGAAATAGAAAATATCTTTACAAAATAAGAGGGACAGTTGCTTAACAAATTAGTAAGTTGTCCTCTTATCCAAAATAAATAGAAATTCTTGATCCGGATTTTATGCAGGAATGCAAAAGAATACAGAAATAACCATGAACATAGAGATGTAGTGGAAATAATGCTTCATTTCATTAATATCAAATAACAGAAATATGCTTACAGGCATAATGGAAATAAAATAGCTAGGGTGCTGGAAGCGAATCTCTGAGAAGAGATGTGATGGCTACATACCTCTGAACTGTGTTACATTGACGCTCGAGGGCCTATTTATTATTGAGAAACAATGGAGAACCATAAACATCCAAAACCTAACCCTAGGAGATGAAGCGCCAAAACTATGGGCCCCATTTGGGTAAATTGGTGGTTCAACTTCCCGGGGATGTAACTTTGGCATCCGATCTTCGTTTGATGTGCTCAATAGCTCGTTAGAAAGATCTGTCTGAGGAGTACAAGTTTTAAATCAAAAACATCAGTCCATGGACCCATTTCGCTCTCCATTTTCCCAAAAAAACGTCGTTTAGGGCCTCAAAACGGCTCCAGAAGTTCAGGACCCGAAAAAATGCTAAAAATAGTAAGTTTTGTTGCAATTTTCAAACTAAAAGAACTGATGGTGGGGGTTAGAATGGAATAGGTGGGTGGCCACCAATATCCACCTAGATCATTAAGGCCCTAAAATGGCTCCAGGAGTGGAGGACCGGAAAAATTGCTAAAAATAGTAAGTTGTGTTGAATGTGAAAAGCTGCAAGAATTGATGGTGTTGGTCCAAATGGAATAGGTAGGTGGCCACCGATATCCACTTGGATCATTCCTCCCTCCTTAGGAAGCAATGGTCCCCATTGCGTTGAGATCCTCCATGAGATGAGGCAAATTCTGGTGAACTGAGTATTAGATGTGTTGAAGATGTCATGGACCTGCGGGTGGACATGCTGGATGCGTTTAGTAAATTTGGTTTCTTTATCAGCCTCAGACATTACATGTTTGGATTATGTATGTGTAGTTGCAGGATGTATGGCAACATCAGGCGGTGGTGCGCTGGGAGTCAGATCAATGGAGTGTTTGTCCTGACAGTGTAGAGGAACCTCTATGAGTGAGGAGAAAATGTCCTCGTATTCCTCCATGACATTGTCCATCTGTTGCAGCCGTACAAGGGAGCCCTGTTTCGAGGTTGTGGCCACAATATTATTCTTTCCCTGTGAGTGAGTTGTAAGGAAAATGAATTTCCTGGTTTGGGAAACAATCTTACGATGTTGTTTTGCAGTAGTCAAAGAGATGACAGGAGGCGGTACTACCTCCGGTATCCTGTACAAGTTATTTCCCAAAGTAATAATAATAGCACGAGGCCTAGAATCATACACAGCATGTCGCCTCCACAAGTATGCTCCACCCAATAACAGGCTAGCTACACTACAAGGAGCAACATCACACAATACCTCATCCGTGAATGGCTTGATACTGTACGGAAGGCGGCACTGCTGGTAGATGCAGAGATCTCTCCCTATGTGGATCCACCCGATGGTATACGGCTGCAGGTGTGCTATGGTCAGTAGGCTGAGCCGCTTCACAACCTCTGCTGAAATGAGGTTCTTTTGGCTTCCGCTATCGACGAGAAATTGCAGCAGAGAATCCTTCACCCACATCTGCGACTGGAAGAGGCGCTCCTCCTCCTCTTGATCCTCTGGACCCTCCCTCTAGATCTTGGTGGTGGCAAAAATGGCACTGGGATATGCATCAATGATTTGCTTCCCTTTGTCATTGCCTTTGTCTGGTTCTAACTCAGGATCAAAAAATGCATCTGATTCGGGTGCCTTTAGTTCGGCCACCAAAGACTGTTTGGCCCGACATTCGTTTGTGCTGTGAGTGGGGCTATTATGAAATTCACACCAGTTCCCTGTGTCCTTCTTTGGATTTGTGGTGTTGTTCTGAGTTGCACTGCTTTGGCCTTGCCCCTTGTTCTTCGGTTCGGGGGCACCTTTCGGATTCACAGATCCAAAGTCTCGCTTCTTCTGCTTAAATTTCTGCTCGATCTTGGCGGCATAGCGATATGATGTGCTAAGTGATGTAATGTCGAGGAACTCCTTTTCCTCCTGAATGTGTTTGTGCAGACAACCGTGGTACTTGAGCATAAAATTTCTCTCTGAATCTTTAATACCCAACTTTGTGCGTAGGGTATGGAACATATTCGTCAGTTTGTGCACATCTTGATCCTTTTGTTGTCGTAGCATGGTTCATTGGATGTATTTGTCCTCATAGCTCCCCATGGGGTGATATTGTTCCTTGATGTTGTCTCGGAACGAATTCCAAGTGGGTGTGGCCAAGAACAGAGAGGTTTCCCCTTCGCCCTCTTGCTCATGGTGAGTTTCCCACTAGTCTTTGACATGGGGGGTGGCTTTGAGGAGTGCAAAAATAATCTTTTCTCGGTCAGAGAAGTCATGGACCGAGAAATACCCTTCCAGCAAATTTAACCATCTGTCTACGGCGTCTGCATCTATTTTTCCTTCAAATATAGGAATGTCAAATTTTACCTATACCTTGAAGGGAGTGGCGCCTCCAGAGTGGTTGTTGGATGTAGATGCACTATATGTGGGCAATCGTTGAAGGATTTGAGCAAATTTATCCATCATTGCGTTCCATTGTTTCTCAAGGGCCTCCTCGAGCAGTATTTTGATAGGATCTCCTGCTTCATCATTTTTCTTTTCTTCCGCCATGGGAGGTCATCGGGGATTGCGAGGTTGATCTTGCAAGGGTTCAACCAAATCGAGCCCTAACTCCTTATACCCTGACCGTGTTGGGGACATGCAAAGAAAAACAAAGAAAGAGCAGACCCCCTCTAATACCACTGATCCGGATTTTATGTAGGAACGCAAAAGAATATAGAAATAACCATGAACATAGAGATGCAGTGGAAATAATGCTTCATTTCATTAATATCAAGTAACAGAAATATGCTTACAGGCATAATGGAAATAAAATAGCTAGGGTGCTGGTGGCGAATCTCTGAGAAGAGATGTGATGGCTACAGACCTCTAAACTGTGTTACATTGAGGCTCGAGGGCCTATTTATTATTGAGAAACAATGGAGAACTCTAAACTTCCAAAAACCTAACCCTAGGAGATGAAGCGCCAAAATTATGGGCCCCGTTTGGGTAAATTGGTGGTTCAACTTCCTGGGGACGTAACTTTGGCATCTGATCTCCGTTTGACGCGCTCAATAGCTCGCTAGAAAGATCTGTCCGAGGAGTACAACTTTTGAATGAACGTGGATTGATGTTGCTCTCTGTTTTCCCAAAAAACGTCGTTTAGGGCCTCAAAACGGCTCCGGAAGTTCAGGACCCGAGAAATTGCTAAAAATAGTAAGTTTTGTTGCAACTTGAAAACTGAAAGAACTAATGGTGGGGGTTCGAATGGAATAGGTGGGTGGCTACCAATATCCACCTGGATCATTAAGGCCCCAAAACGGCTCAGGGAGTGGACCCGAAAACCTGCTAAAAATAGTAAGTTGTGCTAAATGTGAAAAGCTGCAAGAATTGATGGTGCTGGTCCAAATGGAATAGGTGGGTGGCCACCGATATCGACCTGGATCGCTTCTTTATCTAATCAAGGAGATTTGAGTGATTTGTTGTCCTGCTTTGCTAGCTGCCAGAAAATATATTCATTTGAGTTGCCTTGGATGATACTATTTCATTTGATACTCTTTAACGCTGCTCTTTAACTCTGATACACTTTTGACTGATATTTCCACTATTTTACTGCTGTAAAATATTTCTTTTTGTAGTAAAAAATCAGCAGACTGTTCTTTTTCTTTACTGTTTCTTCTTGACTGTTTCCAATGTAATTTCTTCACTATTTTACCTCTACTTTTCACATTAAATGTGTAAATGTCTGCCACTATTCTTCACTGGGAATTGTTACATTCTTCAGCTTTCTAAAATTCTCATCTGCCTTCATGTATTTAGCAAAATTGGGTTTAAACACAAAAATATGTTTGATATCATGTTGAAGAAAGAACAAATCTTCAAAGTGTTGGAGGAAGACTTTACCTGTAGGAGTGCCTTGTGGCAATGGTTTACTAACTTGCTCCTTGGAAAATTCTCTGATTTTGTTATCATAATATTTCTGGGGCATTAGTTTCTCATTGAAGACATGAATATCTGGCAAGCCCTTCTTTCTCAAGTTTGTATACTTCACCATAAACTTTGTTATGGCAATGTTCATTGTTTCACACTTCTCTTCTAGGTAGTTCATCAAATGTTTCTTTGTTACTACCTTTTTAATCTGTAAAATGGTCTCTGTTCGATCCAGTATCTGTAACTCTTCCAATTCTACTCTGTTCTTGCTATTCAGGAATGTGATAAGTTTTAAAGCCTGAGCTGGCTTATCAGTTAACTCATCCTTAGTCTTCTGAATCTTTGCCTGTGTTGCTAACAATAAGTCTCTTTGCTCATATATAATTTGAATTGAAGGCCATTGAGTGTGAATGGCCTCAATTATGTTTGCCCATAGATGATTCTTGACAAATGAAATTTGTTCAGTAAATGTTAGCTCTTTTTGCAAGCCCTTGATTTGCTCTCCAAGTCTAATTGCCTTCTGCTCACGGGTTCTAGCATTTATTTGAGCTAACTTATTTGTGGATTCAAGCTTTTCAATTACCTTCTTTAGGATATTGATCTCATTAGTTTTCAAGGACATGTCCTCCATAGCCTTAATAATCTGACCTGCTCCATCTGTTTGTTGGACCCGTGTTGTGGAAGATTCTGTGTTTGAAGTAGTTATAGAACTTACTGGCACTGCAGTTGCCAATGGTTCCTTTGGTGCTAGCTTTTCTCCTAATGTGGATGCCACTGCTGTGGTAATCACTGGTATCACTGAAGGAATAATAGTATTTTCAGTCTCTTTCACAGTTTCTTTCTTTTGGACAAGTTGATCCATTTGAGGTTCCATTTCTTTGATTTGAGCAGTTAGTTTGGTATAAGTCTATAGTTTTGATCAAAATGGTTTTTCTCAGTCCAATAGAGCTCTTTTACAGTTTGAATGTGAAAATATACATTAAAATGGTATATCAAAGGTTTAAAACTTTGATATTTAACCATCGTAAATGCATTAGTTGTAGGTCCCGTCAAATGGCAGGCGACAATTTTGATTTTGAAATACGAAACAGAGAACAGTTTTCACGTTAGGTAATGGTGGAAAGTTTTTTTTCTCCGAATGAACACGATCGAATGGTGTTTTTCCATGTCGCAGGAGGCGGAAATGTCAAAACAACCCATTTTGCATCTGTTTGGGCTTCGGGCGAACGATCATGTTGTGAGCACGAAAATGATCTTGCGTCGTCAGATCTAAAAGGTTAAAGCGAAGGGCCAGGATTAGTTTAGAAGTTGCGGTCGAAATTTATGTGGGACCGGGGTTTAAATTATATGCCCTGAGGGATGAAAATGTTTTTAAAACCTTCATACACTAAGCATTGGATTAAAAGGTTTTATAATTATGTATATAAGGGGGGATTGTATATAGTTAAAAGGGATTAAAATGTATGTGAGCGGGGGCATGAGGCGGGATTATAGGGTTTAACCTAGGTTAATTTTATGTATATCGTAAGGCTATTACATATCAGGGAGAAAACACGGGTAAAACCTTGGGTTAAAAGGTGATGCGGGGAAAGATTAATGAGTATATTACAAAGGCGAGGGGGTTATTTTTTGTAAAAAACTTTATTATGTCTTAATACTTAGGATAAACATGGGATGGGCAATATTTTTGGGCATTCAACACATAGGATATGTATGAAAGCGATATTCACATTTTTTATTTTTATTATATAGTTTTAGACTTTTTTTTGAAAGGTCTATAACCATATGGGCCGGGGTGTTTAATTAAGGTTAGTTTGAGACCAAAGGGAGTATATTTTGGGTTTTTAATTCACCATGTGGATAATATCTTTAGTCAAAAATCTTATAATAGTGGGTTTAAGGGGGTATTTTAGATAAAGGGAATTTATATAGATATGATAAGGTATTTTTAGGGATTTAATAAAGTAAGTTAGAAGTTAGTATGACAAGTTGAAATGGAATACACAAAATACACTAAATAATCAAGTAGATTGAATAAATAAAAGCATAGCTTATTATTTCATCATTTCACCAATTTCCTTAGGATAAAGTGTTTTTTGAGGGTTTTTGTATTTTTATGAATAAAGGAAGTTATTTAAATGGGATTTTAAGTTCCATTAAGTAAGAAGGATTATTTAATTATGAAGATGACTTAAATGTATGAATGAGGGACAAATAATGGTAAAGAGGATTTTATGATGAGAATTCAACATTTTCCACTATCCAATCATTGAGCCTTGGGTCTGGTCCCAACAAAAGTTAGAGAAATGCTCTGAGCCTCTTTGACTGGAAGTATAGAATACTGAATACCTACAACGGGAAGGAAATTAATGATTTTTTCCCGGTGATGAATATTTACATGCTTTTTCCCACTTCCTTATACCTACCCAACATTACTCTAACATTTTTCTTCGTTTTGGCAGGTGCATTTAAGCTTGCTACCTTGAAACATTTTATTCTTTTGAAAGCATAAAGCTATCTAATTCTACCTTATTTCATCCGAGGGCTTAGGTTAAACTGATGAGCTCCTTATTATTCTCTACCTATCTATTGATTAGTCAGGATTAAATTGTCTGACCAATCTTTATTCACTATCTAAAACATGGAAATTGAAAACATGACAAGTCAAGTTTAAATAATTTAACTCATCATGGATTATGGCATTTATTGACACTCTGCCATAATCATTTGCAAAAAGTAAAAAAGTAGTGGCATTTGGACTTGCACACTTTCATGTTTTATTTTCATCTTTTTTATTTTGGGGTTTATATATTTTTTAAGTCCTTTGATTTTTCTTTCAGGACTTTTTACCCTCTTTTTCATTTTTTTATTTTTTATTTTTTATTTTTTTAAAATATGGGAAAACAACTTGCAGAAAGCAAGGTATGTACATATTTTACAAGACTATCCAAGTCAATTCAAAATTGGAATCCTATATTTATAGGACCCTAATAGCGGCTTCACATGGGGATGACATTTCGTGGTGAAATTTCAGAACTCTAAGACTAGTAGCCTTCAACTTTGACCATGATGATCCAGTAATTGTCTTTTGTTTTCTGCAAAACACTCATATTTATGACATTTTACTCTTCAAAGCTTAAGGCCTTCTATCTGGCCTTAAAATTTGGAAAGAAAATATCCAATCCAATCTCAAACTTTAATGGATATTTACAATGATATAAAAGGTAACTGGGACTAACTATTGGTTAACTCAAAAGAATAGTAGTGTTTGAGAAGTCTTCCATTAATTGTTCCTTCTTGAATATCTGTTCCATCCAAATCTTTGATGAAGAAAGAATTGTTACCCCTATATCCATAAATTACATAAGGTCCTTTCCATAGAAAGTCAAACTTACCATGCTTACCTTTGTCCTCTCTCCTGGAATCCCATTTTAACACTTGATCTCCAATGTAAAATTCATCTTCTTTAGTCTTTTTATCAAAAAAAATCTTGATTTTATCATGAATGACTTGGGATTTCTCATAGACTTCTTCCTTTTTTTTTTGTAGATGAATAGTTTGATTTATCCTCTTTTGTATATCATTGATTTCAACTTGTGATTCTTGAATGATCTTCATTACTAGAACACCTAAATATGATGGGAAAACTACATCCATCCCATAAAAAATTTGATAAGGGGAAGTGCCAATTGACTTTTTGGTAGTAAGTCTATCTGCCCATAAGGCATATACTAAATTTTTATTCCAAGTCTTTTTGTTATCTTCAAGTAACTTTTTAATGATATTTACAAGGCTTTTGTTTGAAGATTCAACTAGGCCATTACCCTGAGGGTAATAAGTAGTAGAGTGGCCTAGGGTAATATGATACTTGTGACAGAAGGCAATCATTTTCTTAGATTTAAATTCTACTGCATTATCAGTAATTATTTTCTGAGGGCATCCAAATCTAGATAAAAGGTTGTTTTCTATGAAGGAGATAATAACTGTGTTAGTGGCTTGTCTGTTAGGAATGGCTTCAATCCACTTAGAAAATTAATCTGTGGCAGTCAAAATACACTTATGTTGGCCATAGGATGGGGGGTGAATTTCTCCAATGAAGTCTAAACCCCATTGTTGAAATGGCATATTAGTTGAAATTGGCTTTAAGGGTAAAGGTAACAACTTCTTTTTTCCTTCAAAAAATTGAGATTTGTGACATGAAGTAACAAGTTTCTTAACATCAGCAAATAAGGTAGGATAGTAAAAACCAGCTCTAAGGATCTTATCTGCAGTACTTTTCCAATATAAATTCCCTCCACAGTCACCTGCATGAAATTATTCAAGAATTTTGTCAGCTTCTACTTTCAGTAAACAATTTAGTAATATCCCACTATGTTGTTTCCAAAAAATCACATTATCTAAAATATAAAATCTCATTGCTTTAAGTTTAAGAAATCTAGCTTTTGTCCTTGATAATCCAGGAGGAGCTTGTAAGTTTGTAAGTACAAAGATAATATCTGAGTACCAAGGTGAGTCTAGAAAGGCTTCACTCATCATTGGAGTCGCTATCTCTTCCTGGTCATCAATCTGAGCAACAAAATTTATGTCTAATGCATTGCAGTTGGATTCAGTCATCAATCTGGCTAACCCTTGTCCTTTAATGAGTTTTTTTGGTTTGATTTCTATGTCATATTCTAGGAAATTGGCAATCCACTTACCTCTTCTTCCATCAGGGCCATCCTGAGTAAGAATGTCTTTAACTACTGAATTAGGGACATAGACAATTATGTGGGAATAGAGAATGTAAACTTTGAAATATTTTATAGCTTTAACAAAGGCTAAGGCTTGTTTCTCCATTATGTTATATTTCAGAGGTGCATCTATAAGAGTCTTCCTGAAAAAAGCTATAGGGTGTTCAAAACCTTGATCATTCTTATGCAGTAAAACTGCAACAATGGTATGTTTTGATGCAAAAGAAAAAAATATAAATTCTTTCTTGAAATCTGGACTGATTAAGACTGTTTTTTTAGTTAAAGCCTATTTTATGGAATCAAATGATTGTTTGGCTTCAACTATCCATTTTAAAGTTGAGTCTTTTTTCAGCATATTGTTTAGTTCTCTAATGATTTCAGCTAAGATTGAAATAAATCTTCTCAAAAAGCTAATTTTACCTAAGAAATCTTGTAATTCTTTGATATTTCTAGGTGGATGAATGTTCAAAATTGCGTCTATCCTAGCAGGATCAATTCTAATTCCTTCCTTTGAAAGTATATGTCCTAGTAACTTTCCTTCCTCTAGTCCAAAGAGATTTTTCTTGGGATTTAAAGAGATGCCAAATTTCCTACATTTAATAAAGACTTGTCTCAAATGATCCAAGTGTTCATTATTTGTTTTGGAAAATACAGTAATGTCATCTAGATAAATTACCAAGAATTCATGAATCTCCTTAACAAAGGCTATGTCCATAGCTCTCTGAAAGGTTTCTCCTGCATTCATCAGACCAAAGGGCATTTTCACATACATGAAAGTGCCCCAAGGAGTGGTGAAAGCTATTTTAGCCTAATCTTCCTTTTGGACTAGGATCTAGTTGTATCCTGAAAATCCATCTAACAAAGATATTCTAGAGGAACCAACTACCCTTTGTAATATATGATCCATCTTTGGTAAAGGGTAATTTTCCTTTAAAGACACTTTGTTAAGATTTCTAAATTCGACACATAACCTAATTTCACCTGTTTTCTTTCTGTTGGTACTAGGTTTGAAACCCAATCAGAATATCTGATTGGTGCAATGATTTGAGCATCATACATGTTTTTTACTTCCTTTTCTATCAAAGGTAATAGAACATGATTAATTCTCCTCAATTTTTGTTTGAATGGTTTTTTATTTTCTTTTATGGGAATTTTGTGTTGGATTATGTTTGTGTCATAAGCTTTAAGATCTTCATAACTCCAGGAAAACACATCTTGATATTCTTTTAAAATATCAATGTATTGTTCATTTTCTTGTTGAGGTAAAGATTTAGATAGTTTAACCATTTTTGGTTTTAATTCTATCCCAATGTTACATTCCTCAATGTCAGACCTAACTCGTTCCATTTTTGGCTTTTTAGGCACATCATTGGAATCAAAAAGGTCTTCCAAAGGGGTTAAACCTTTAGGCAAAAAGTTATCTTTCAAATCTAACATGTCAATTTCTTTTCAATGATTTTCTCAACATCTAGATTCTCTAAGTTATCAATATCAGATTGAGTAAATATAGTTGGTTTTTTAAATTTATGTACATCTATGTTATATATTTCACAATCAAAATTTGAATGTATATTACAGTCTGTATCTATTTTACAATTTTGAAATTCTTCCTCATTATTCAAAAAATGGTAAATTTGTTCATCTTGAGAGAAAATATGCCAGTACTTGAGGTTTTCTGGGATGATTGGTGTATGTTTAACCCCACCAGTATACCTATGAGTTGGTTGGAATGGTAAGTTACAAGTACTGGCAAAAGTTGCTAAACAGTGTGCTTGAATGTTTTGTTTTCTAGGTATATAAGCAAACATGCATTCCAACAAATCATCAGTTAAATCAATTGTTGTATCTCTGTATCTGGCTAGTCTAGGATTATACACAGAATAATCTACATTTATTTGCTTTATGATTAATTCCGAATCTCCCATGATTAGTATTATTTTTCCTCTTAAGTTTCTAATGATCTGGAGGCCTAGAATAAGTGCCTCATACTCTGCCATATTGTTTGTACATTTAAAGTTGAGTCTAAAGGAATGTCCTTCTGAATGATTAGTTTCCATATTTTTAATCCATACTCCTGCTCCTGGTCCTGATTTGTTTACAGAACCATCAAAGTCTAAGTGCCAACGGGACTCATGAAATATGTTGTCATTGTTTGGTTTTGGCTTTTTGTCAATCAGTTCAGTTTGGATTTCATTGTTATCAGAGTTACACAAAATAAAAGAGTCAAGGTCAGTTGGTGTAGAATAAATGGGGTAATTTATGGATCTCTCAGCACTACTGACCATGAATTTCATTAAATTTTCCCTATATAGCTTTTTGGGTTGACCAAACACTGATATTGTAGCAAAGCTCATGTACAATTGTAGAGATCCCTGCAACTTTTCTCCCCATGAGCGAGAAAGAAGCATACCGTACTTTGGTTAGATGTCAGCTACTACAATGTCCATTACCATACTCTTACCAGGTTACTGAACTAAATTCACACATAAGTATTTAATTAATCCTAAGCACTTAACTTTGCTAGAATCAAAAGAGTAAAAATCTTTATAAGGCCTGGTTATTTCTAGATTAAGAGTTTCCATGATAGCTTTGGGCATTAAATTACGGGAAGCTCCTGAATCTAAAATAGCGTTGTGTAAAATCTGATCATGGATGGTAAGACTGATATAGAAAGGAGGGATTGATCCATATGAATTCTTTCCATTCACATCAGGGCCAAAAATCAACTCAAGTTGATCATCATTCAAATTAATGGCATCTTCACCATCATTCATATTTAAAGTTTCAGTTATAGTTGATTTGTATAAGTAATTTTTAACCAAAAGGAATAGGTATTTTTAACTTAGCAATTTCAGACTGAATATTGAATGAGGATTGAGATTTACTTATTTGAACTAGTTCATCTTTAGTAACTGTGATCTGAGTTGGTTTTTCTTGATTTACAATAGTTGTATTCTTATCTTTAATTGTCTTGGCATTTTCTGTCTGAGTTTCTTGATTTTTGTTGCTTTTAATTTTTGTTCAGGGACTGTTTGTGTGGCAGTAGAAATTTTATCAAGCTTAGAATTATCAACAGTTGTTTTGGAACTATCCGCTCTAGGATTTGCTGATTTAGAATCAACAGAAATATTTTTAGGATCAGAATTTGTTGTTTTTACTGAATCAGAGGCTTTAGGAGTTTTAGTTTTCTATGCATCTTTAGAAGATTGAGCTACTTCATTAGTAATATCAACAATTTTGGGACTTGTTGATTTTTTAGGACTAGGAGGATTGAAATTTTGCTTATTTTCCCTTGGGATAATTTGAAAAACTTTTGTTTTTAGGGCTTCTACATTTTTCTTATTTTGATTTTGGGAATTGTTTTTAGTAGAAGATTCATTATTTTTCTTATTTCTAAGGTTATACTAACTGTGAATTTCATTAATAGCAAAGTCATAACCCTGTTTGTAGTCAAAGGATTCACTGGAGTTTAATTTGAGTTGTTGAAGCTGAAATAGTTCCAGATATTCCTAAGTGAGGAAAATGGTGTTGTTTTAATCTACTCCCATTAGATGATTGATGCCATCCTCATCTTCATCATTATTTTGAGAACTTTCAACATAGTTCTCTTGAAATGGGGGCCTAATGTTTTGGTCTGGAGCAACTTCTTTAGCTTTTCCAGGATTATTATTTTTTCTAAAATTGGGATTTATGATCTGAGGTTGATTATCCCATTGAGGTTTTCTATCTAAATTATCTAATCTTTCTACCACCCTTTCTAAAGTTTTAGCAACGAAATCTAATTTAACATCTAAGTTTGAACTTTCTTCTTTAATTGTAACTCTTCTTTCATTTCTAAGTCTGGCCTTTCTAGCTATAATGTTGATTTCTACACTAACAACATCTAATTGCATCTGTTCTAAGGTTTTGGCATCTCTTTCTCTTAATTGATATGCCATATCTGTATCAAATCCATCAGGGAATTTGAGCAGTACAGAGTAAGGTGTAGGTTTAAGAGCTGCATGAATAGAATTATAGACACTGTTATACCTAGTGCAATAGTCTTGGACAAACTCAATAGGAGATATTTTTAAAGCATCAAACTCAGACAAAATTTGAAGGGGGTTCTTTTTTCTTTCCCATTTATTTAAAAATATTCTATGAAATGCAACTAAATCTGCTACACTACCAGCAACTAAATTTTTGAACCATTTTTTAACTTCTCCTGTCAAACTTTGGGAAAATAACCTCATCTGGACATCTGACTCATCAATTTCATAAATTTCACAGTAATCTGTCATTTTTGTTACATATTGTTGAGCAGTATATTGTGAAAGGCCATCAAACAATGGTACTTTTTTTTGGTAATCTTGAGGCATGGCATGGAGGTTTTGGGGTAAAACAAGGGGATCATACCTAGAAGCCATGGCTTGAAGCTTTGCTGAACTGGGAGGTATAACAGTAATGATAGGGGCAGTGCTGGATATGGTAGCTGATGAATTAAAACCTGTAGTTGAAGAGTTGGGAAATGAAGATGGTATGTAAATGGAATTGCTAGGAAATAAAGATGTGGTGATTATAAAATCTGATTGCAAAGTAGTGGATGCAGTGGATTGAGTGGATGAAAGAAATAATAACCTAGGCTGCAAAGGCAACTTAGGAATTAAATGGTCTATAGATGAACTTGCAGAAGAATCTATAAATGAAGTGACAACATATAAAGATGAATCTGCTGTTGGTATTATTGTTGTGTGCATTTGAGAAACTGGAGGTTTTATGTAAGATAACAAATGAGCTAATTCAATAGCTTCATTAATATCTTTAATCAATGAAACATTAATTTTTTCAACTGTATTTTGATATTCAGATTTACTTGACTTTGTTCCTACTGAAATATTTTTCTGTTTTGCATTCAAAAATGAAAGGAAAACAGGATCTATAAAAATATTTTTCAAATCAGTTTCAGATTTAGTTTTAAACAATGATTATTCAAATTTTAGATCAAAATCAATATCATTTAAACTCACTAATTCTTTGGGTAAAGAATTGGCTTTTCTTAATGGTACTTCAGTTTCTAAATTGACAATTTGTTTTTTATTTTTTCTAATCTGTTATGGGTTATCTACTATAACTGCAGGCTTAGGATCCGGGTTAGACCTGGTATAGTAGGTTTTCCTAGAATCCAGAATGACTGTTTTAATTACCCACAACCTATAAAAACAATCTTAAAGTAAAAATATAATTTAAAGATCTTCCTTTAAGACTAAATTTATGACTGGAGATTGGTTAGTTCTCCAGTATGGTCGCCAATATGTTATCACTCTAGTAATTTCTTAAGTTGTGGGATTTGAGTTTGTATTCTAAGAAAACTAGAGGTAACCACAAACCTACTTCAAATTCTAGGATCTAGCCTTCCTAGAATTCAGAGAAGGCTCTCTCTTTAAGATTTATCTTTGTTTTTTATTTATGTTTTTAGGCTAGTTATGAAAGTATAGTTTTGGTTTTGGTTTAAAGGGTTTGGTGGGAAAAAATCACTTAGAATTAAACTAGAGAGAAATCTACTTGTCCGTTGGGCTATGGAGTCTAAATCTAGATAGAAGTACTAGAAGTCAAGGCCAAAAGGGTAAAAATGTATTCAGGGCAAGATATATAACCCTTAGAGATTTGGGAAAAGTGTTTTTGGTGAAATGGTATGATCAAGATAAAAGGCTATGAAGGATCCTTTGATCCAGAAAGTGGAAGAAGGAGGTAGGGTTAAAACGGGAGTAGGAACAATTAAGAATTCCTAACACCAAAAATTAGCAGAAAACATTTAAATGGTAACTAGTTAAAAATAGGGAGTAAAGGACTAGCCTATAGTAATATTCCTAGTTACTCATTAAGATAGAACAAACATATATAATGGAATGCATAAAACTCAAGAAAGAAAACAATGACAAGAAGAAAGTACTTCACTCATTAGCTTATCACAGGGATCCTGAATTATGATGCAAGTTTAGCTTTGTCTAGTCTACTACTTCGAAATCAACACATAATAGCCTCCTATGTTTCAGCAAAAATTCTATAGTAAAGTCTAGCAATTTTATTCCACACTCAATACTTCAAATGTAGAAGTATTTATACAAAATGTAGTTACAAATATCCTAGGAGAAATATAGGAATATCTTTTAGGAAATAGAAAATATCTTTACAAAATAATAGGGACAGCTGCTTAACAAATTAGCAAGTTGTCCTCTTATCCAAAATAAATAGAACTTCTTTATCTAATCAAGGAGCTTTGAGTGATTTGTTGTCCTGCTTTGCTGGCTGCTAGAAAATATCTTCATTTGAGTTGCCTTGGCTGATACTCTTTAACACTGCCCTTTAACTATGATACACTTTTGACTGATATTTCCATTGTTTTACTGCTGTAAAATATTTCTTTTTGCAGTAAAAAATCAGTAGACTGTTCTTTTTCTTTACTGTTTCTTCTTGACTGTTTCCAATGTAATTTCTTCACTATTTTACCTCTACTTTTCACATTAAATATGTAAATTCCTGCCACTATTCTTCACTGGGAATTGTTACATTCTTCATCTTTCTAAAATTCTCATCTCCCTCCATGTATTTATAAAAATTGGGTTTAAACACAAAAAGATGTTTGATATCATGTTGAAGAAAGAACAAATCTTCAAAGTGTTGGAGGAGGACTTTACCTATAGGAGTGCTTTGTGGCAATGGTTTACTCACTTACTCCTTGGAAAATTCTCTGATTTTGTTATCAAAATATTTCTGGGGCATTAGTTTCTCATTGAAGACATGAATATATGGCAAGCCCTTCTTTCTCAAATTTGTATACTTCACCATAAACTTTGTTATGGCAATGTTCATTGCTTCACACTTCTCTTCTAGGTAGTTCATCAAATTTTTCTTTGTTACTACCTTTTTAATCTGTAAAATGGTCTCTGTTCTATCCAGTATCTGTAACTCTTCCAATTCTACTCTGTTCTTTCTATTCATGAATGTGATGAGTTTTAAAGCTTGAGCTAGCTTATCAATTAACTCATCCTTAGTCTTCTGAATCTCTACCTGTGCTGCTAACAATAAGTCTCTTTGCTCATATATAATTTGAATTGAAGGCCATTGAGTGTGAATGGCCTCAATTATGTTTGCCCATAGATGATTCTTGACAAATGAAATTTGTTCAATAAATATTAGTTCTTTCTGTAAGCCTTTGATTTTCTCTCCAAGTCTAATTGCCTTCTGCTCATGGGTTTTAGCATTTATTTGAGCTAACTTATTTGTGGATTCAAGGTTTTCAATTACCTTCTTTAGGCTATTGATATCATTAGTTTTCAAGGAAATTTCCTCCATAGCCTTAATAATCTGACCTGCTCCATCTGTTTGTTGGACCTGTGTTGCGGAAGATTCTTTGTTTGAAGTAGTTGTTGAACTTACTGGCACCACAGTTGCCAGTGGTTCCTTTGGTGCTAGATTTTCTCTTCATGTGGATTCCACTACTGTGGTAATCACTGGTATCACTGAAGGAATAATAGGAGTTTCAGTCTCTTTCAAAGTTTCTTTCTTTTGGACAAGTTGGTCCATTTGAGATTCCATTGATTTGATTTGAGCAGTTAGTTTGGTATAAGTTGATAATTTTGATCAAAAGGGTTTTCCTCGGTCAAATAGAGCTCTTTTACAGTTTGAATGTGCAAATACACATTAAAATGGTATATCAAAGGTTTAAAAATTTGATATTTAACCATCGTAAATGCATTAATTGCAGGTCCCATCAAATGGCAGGCGACAGTTTTGATTTTGAAATCCGAAAAAGGCAGCAGTTTTCGTGTTGGATAATGGTGGTAAGCTATTTTTCTCCGAATGAATGCGATCGAATGGTGTTTTTCCATGTCGCAGGAGGCAGAAAAGTCAAAACAACCCATTTCGCGTACGTTTGGGCTTCGAGCAGACGATCATGTTGTGAGCGCGAAAAGCATCTTGTGCCGTCAGATCTAAAAGGTTAAAGTGAAGGGCCAATATTAGTTTAGAAGTTGCGGTCGAAAGTTATGTGGGACCAGGGTTTAAATTATATGCCCTGAGGTATGAAAATGGTTTTAAAACCTTCATACACTAAGCATTGGATTAAAAGGTTTTATAATTATGTATATAAGGGGGGCTTATATATAGTTAAAAGGGATTAAAATGTATGTGAGCGGGGGCATGAGGTGGGATTATAGGGTTTAGCCTAGGTTAACTTTATGTATAGCATAACGCTATTACATATCAGGGAGAAAACACGGGTAAAACCTTGGGTTAAAAGGTGATGCGGGGAAAGATTAATGAGTATATTACAAAGGTGAGGGGGTTATTTTTTGTAACAAACTTTATTATGTCTTAATACTTAGAATAAACATGGGATGGGCAATATTTTTGGGCATTCAACACATAGGATATGTATGAAAGTGATATTCACATTTTTTATTTTATTATATAGTTTTAGACTTATTTTTGAAAGGTCTATAACCATAGGGGGAGGGGTATTTAATAGTTTGAGACCAAAGGGAGAATATTTTGGGTTTTTAATTCACCATGTGGATAATATGTTTGGTAAAAAATATTATAATAGTGGGTTTAAGGGGGTATTTTAGATAAAGGGAATTTATATAGATAGGATAAGGTATTTTTAGGGAATTAATAAAGTAAGTTAGAAGTTAGTATGACAAGGAGAAACGGAATACACAAAATACACTAAATGACCAAGTATATTGAACAAATAAAAGCATAGCTTATTATTTCATCATTTCACTAATTTACTTAGGATAAAGTGTTTTTTGAGGGTTTTTGTATTTTTATGAATGAAGGAAGTTATTTAAATGGGATTTTAATTTTCATTAAGTAAGAAGGATTCTTTACTTATGAAGATGACTTAAATGTGTGAATGAGGGATAAGTAATGGTAAAGAGGATTTTATGATGAGAATTCAACATTTTCCACTATCCAATCATTGAGCCTTGGGTCTGGTCCCAACAAAAGTCAAAGAAATGTTTTGAGCCTCTTTGATTGGAAGTATAGAATACTGAATACCTACAAGGGGAGGGAAATTAGTGATTTTTTCCTGGTGATGAATATTTACATGCTTTTTCCCACTTCCTTCTACCTACCCAACATTACTCTAACATTTTTCTTCCTTTTGGCAGGTGCATTTAAGCTTGCTACCTTGAAACATTTTAATATTTTGAAAGCATAAAAATATCTAATTCTACCTTATTTCATCTGAGGGCTCAGGCTAAACTGATGATCTCCTCATTATTCTCTACCTATATACTGATTAGTCAGGATTAAATTGTCTGACCAATCTTTATTCACTATCTAAAACATGGAAATTGAAAACATGAAAAGTCAAGTTTAAATAGTTTAACTCATCATGGATTATGGCATTTATTGACACTCTGCCATAATCATTTGCAAAAAGTAAAAAAGTAGTGGCATTTGGACATGCATACTTTCATGTTTTATTTTCATCTGTTTTCTTTTGGGGTTTATATATTTTTTAAGTCCTTTGATTTTTCTTTTAGGAATTTTTACCCTCTTTTTTATTTTTTTATTTTTGATTTTTTTATTTTTTCAAAATATGGGAAAACAACTTTCAGAAAGCAAGGTATGTACATATTTTACAAGACTATCCAAGTCAATCCAAAATTATGAATCCTATATTTATAGGACCCTAACAAGAGTGATGGCTGGTCTTCTACCAATGTACCAGTGTTGGAATCTTCCTCCTCTTCGTCATGCATCTCCTGAATCATGCATGGGACCCTATGTGTTAAGAGCTCAAGACTATATTGAAAAGTGCAAAGTGTCTCTTCTCTAGATGTAAGTACAAATGCAACTGGTGGTGAATGTAGTGACTCCTTTTCTAGAGTGAAAAGATTGACATCTTCCTTTGTCTCCTTAGGAAATTTTTCTTTGTGGCACATCTCTGTTTTCTTCACATCAAACTTCTTCCTCAACTTGTGAAAGAAATTTTAATATTTAGTCACCTTTTCATGCTCTTTGTGACTAAACCACCAATCACTGGCTTCAACTACAAGATGAAGTGTTGCAATTTGGACAACCTCTTTTTCAACAATAGGATGTAGCTTGAAAAATGTATCTTACTCTTTCCTCCAAGCCTTAACAGTGCTTGAGGAAGATCCATGAAATGTAGGCAAATAAAATATATTATGCCTCTTTCTTCTATTGCTGTTATAGGGTCTTCTTTCTTGTTTGAGCTAAAAGAATTCTTGGAGAGTTAGGCTTTCTTTTAATGCTCTAGACTATGCTTTGTACTCTTCAAGATATAGACTGAGAGTCTCATGAGTCTTAGGTTCTTTCCTTTCTTCATTTCTATACCTTTCACCTTCTTCAAAGAAAGTGGGCATAGTAGATCAATGAGGATATCTATGATTCTCTAGTTTTCTTTGTTGCTGATAGGAAGTGCTTGGACCTTCCCCATCAAATATTCTTCTTGGATCCTCTTTTTTCTTCTCCCTCTTCATTTGATTGACCTCTTTGGAAAGATATTTCATGGATCTCAAGAGAGGAGTGGCAAGACTATAATCCTCCTTCATGATAGATCTCATCTATCTACTTCTCCTTTTGATGCAAACGATGAAGTGTCCACAAGCTGAGCCAAAGATCATGCTCTGTAACCACTGTAATATCCCAAAATGGAATAATGCATTGATACACAAACATAATGTTTGTAACACATAAAATGTACATGTAAGTTTATGATCAACATAAATATTTACAGTGAGCCATTTTATTATGTGGAGAAGATTCAGTTACAACATTGTACAAAATATGCAGTAATCTAGCCAAATAGATGGCCTAGAATGACCCTGAAAGAATGCCAAAGTAAGCACTGTGTATGTTATCACAAAATCAAGCCTAATGGGCTGCTAATCAAGTAAACATTGTGTAACTGTTTCAGACCAATATTTTAGCTAAGGCTTAGCCTCCTCAACCTAAGAGGGCTCTCTCAAAAGTTTATGATTTTTTATAAATAAGTAGATGGCTAACTCTAAGGTAAAATATATAGATGATATAACTGGTTGTAAATCACATTAGCAAACATTCATTGGGCTATAAAGTCATGATAATTTCAACAAAAACATCACAATATATCTAGCATGGAAGTCAAGGAATTTGTAGTTCAAATTAGAGAGTAAAACATATAGAACAGTGAAACACACAATCAGTTTTTATATGAAGGAAGTTAGAGAATTGTGAATGAATTCTAAGTATCATAAACAAACACCACTGCAGATAGAAATATTGAAGAATGCCATTAGAACAATAATGGACAAGAACTCCTCATGAATCTTGAGTTGTCTAAACAAAACTCTGTATTAAGTTGAAAAAACCATTACATACAAAACACAGTCTTTGCTAATAAAAATTTCCAACCCATTGTATTTCGACACCACAAAACTTCCCTTCAAAAATTGATAAGGAAACGGTGAAAAAGCTTTCCATTTGTAAATTATTCTTGTTTTTTTTCGTGAACATTAGGTCTTCATACATAATGTATTTTGCAAAAATGAAGGAGGTTTTTGTATACCATTCTGTTGGGAATAAAAACCTCTTTTGTTTTTTTGAAATACCTCTCCTTCTGTCCAGAACCGGTCTTTGAAAAACATGTGTAAAACAGGAAAACTTTGTTTTCTGAAAATAGGGCTTCAAAGAAAGCCTTGTCTCTCCAAACTAATTACACTTGTGAGACAAGTGAGAGAGGTTATTGTATCTAGGGATGTGATGAAGACAAACCTATTTCATAATTCCAAAATATTTTTTCATGTGGCCAGAAACGGATCTTGAAATTTACTATTAAACAGTCATGTATAAGACATTTTGTAACAACAGTTTCGTAGCGCATTTTAATTTATCAATGGATCCCACCTCCTAATAAATTTGAAGAAACTGAGAGATTTTTTTGTAGTTAGGTATGTTAGGAAGAAAAAAGTCTTTCAGTATTCAAAAATTTGTTTTCAGTTGCCCAGAAACCCCTTTGGAAGTTGACTACTAAAACCAGAAAACAAAGTTTTTTCTTCATGAATTTCAGCAGTTTCGTAGCGCAAATCAGCTTTTTTGATCTAGCTGCGATATGAAGTAAGGTTTCTTGGCTAATTTGACAAGTTTTGACATGACGCTTTAGGAAATGACTCACAAATGGAAAATATGAGTATTTGATCATGGAATGGACCTAGAAGGACTTGATTTGAACTTAAATGATGACCGTTAAAATTATAAAAACTATGGCCTACTCTTAACCAAAACTTAAAATGACTTTCATACCTATTTGAGACCATGATCAAAAACATAGTTGACACAATGATGTTTTGAAAATTTTTGGGTGATAACAGCGTAACTGGAGAGTTGTTGGAAGCAAATACTGCATTGTCCCTTCAGCAGATAATGAATATATGACTGCAGGCTAAAAAGGAAAATGAAAATATATGGAAATCTAGAGCTTTGATGATGCCAAGATTTTAGATCTGGGCTCTATGATGGATACCCAAGATAACCCAGAAAGGATTTTCTAGATATACAACTTTGGAAAATCACCCTCCTAGATTTTGATCCTTTGACTGCTGGGTTATGCAGATCTGAAGCTACATCTGACAAATAGATGGCTGAAATATGTCACAAGATCAGATCTAAGCTTGAAGGGCTGATCCCTTCACTAGATCCTTAAGCTATAAGCTCAAGATCTAGCCCCTCAATCATCCAAAGAAGATTGAAGCTGCTGCTACACAACTGCTCATAAAAATTGCGCTGTAAAGGAAGAAGGCTCTCTAGCCTACTGCTAAGATGTGAAATGTAGCTCAGAAATGATGGAAATATATAATGTGAAGGAATGGTCCTCCACTAGATTACTAGCTAAAATGCTAGCAACTTTCCTTCTCCCTTGGATCTACAAGAATGGACTGCGCAATTTCTGAAGGGATTGATGCTGTTGGGAGATGAATAATAGATGTCTTGATGCTTGATATAAATATGAAGCACTGGAAGGCTCATCTTGAAGCTCAAGGTGATAGGATTAACCCTTCACTGGTTCCTCAACTGAAATATTGAAGGACAACCTCCTCCTCTCACACTGATCTTCATAAATGTGCAATCTCTGAATATGGATGTTCTGCAGAGAGTAGGAACAATATGGCACTAATGCTTGATGATAATTGAAGTACAATACTCTTTCAAGATATACTCAATGAAAGAGGTGGGATTCCTGACCAGGAACACCTAGTGCTAAAAAACACTTGCAATCTTAGCTAAATAACCAAAGAAAGCATGGAATGTCACATGCCAATTACAGATCTAAATATAGCTCAAAATCTATATTCAATTACTTGCCTTCATTGTTGCCTTCATCTCCTTTATATAGTGTATGAGCCTTCCCATGCTTTGGCCCACTTCTAAACTGCATTTTGCATGTGAACATAATCCTCCATGTTTTACTGCGCTGTCTCTCCAAGTCATCCATCATGTCTACGTACAATGTACACCCTCTCCATCATGTGTGCATTAATTGCACCACTTCATCCATCACTTCATCATGAATGCTCTATGATCTTTCATTAGATGCCTTCCATGATCTCAGTTGACTGCTTCAACCTCCATGATCTATCTCATTAATGAGACATGATCTCCAATCCATTCACATTAGTATTTGCTCCACTACCTCCTTTATGTAGATCTAGACTTAATTAATCCACATTCATACATAAAAGGTGGATATTTATTCATCTTGAGGATTATGGGTCCCTCCACCCTTTTATTTACCTAATTCATTAAGAAAATTAAGAACTCTAATATTCCAAATATCATGTGAAAATTTGGGAATAGTAACATACTGTTTAGTTTTAACGATTCCAACATAGGATTAACTCAGTGTTTTTCAATTTTAGGGAGTTAGACGAAAAACATAAGTAAAAGTCGTAGTGTTATTTTTCATAAATTTAGTCTCTCGAACCCAAAAAAGGATCAAATAATGTAGGAGAGAACTCTATTGAGCATGCTTAGTCAACCTATACCTTTTTCGTAAATAGTATAGTTCAGTCCGAAAAAGGGGTAAACTTATACTAAAGAGAAGATTGTTCATTTAACTTAACGAGTTTGAATAGTCAAGTGCTTGATGACCTTTTCATGTTTAGAGAGTCTGAAAAGGGCTTAAAAGAGGACTCCAGGGTTTCACTTTTTCGTATTTTTTATAGCGCTCGAAAAAAGTGATAAAAGTCTACTCATTGTCAAAATGATTCTTCTCAAACATAACATGTTCCTTGCATAAAAGAAATAAAAAAATTACAATTATCTGCTCTCAAACATGAAAAAACAATTTGAGATTTGACTCCTAAAGTGAAAATAAACAACATAATATTATTTTATTCATTAAAAACTAGAAAAAGAAGTCAAAACAAATCATTTTTACCTTTTAGTTTTCATAGAAGAGAAGAAAAAGTTTTTTTCCCTAAAAATTTTGGAGCATATATTGAGAGAACCAGTCAGCCATTTTGAGAACCGTCAGCTCCAGGTATTCCAAATCATAATTATCTTTCTTTTCATGTGTTTAGTTTTTCATTTTATGTTTTCAGATCATTTTTTAGGAGGAAATAAGGTTTTGAAATCTGCCCTCGGGGGTGCACAGGTTTTCACGGCAAAACCCGCGCACCCCGATGATTTTTTAATACAAAAAAGCATTGGACCGCTACAGTTTTTATACATAGCTCGTGTGAAAAAACACACTGTGTATACATAAAACCTACGCAAGCACCATGGGGTTTTCAAAATCATGTTTCTATCCATAAAAAATGGTTCAATTTCACCCAACTGATTTCTAATGATCCTGATTTGTGGTTTGTAGGCTAGAAATCATGTTGGAATGGCGAGAAATGGAGCATGAGCTTCAGGATAACGAAGCCATGGATGACGCCGTAACACTTCACATATCAAAAACTTGCGGATTGTATAAATTCTGGTCGATTCAAGGAATGAAGGCATAGGTAGAGATGATGACCTGGTTAGTCAATGCTTGGGATGTTAAGAGAGAAATGCTTCATCATTGGGGACCATAGGCTTGTGATCGAGCCAGAGGATATCTATTTCCACACTAGATTTCCCCGCAGAGGGAGAGACATCTCCTTGTTTGGGTCACGATCAGGTGATCTGCCCACTGCATCTTATATGGCTCAATATTGTAGCCAAGATTCAGAGTTGAAGGATGGTCATATTGATATTAAAACCATTGTGCGACTAGACCTAAATATCCTTGCATTTACAATCACCAGGTTCTGTGGCAGTGCAGCTCCACATGTGGCTACCAAAGAAAAAATGCATACTGTAGTTGAATGTTCTGGGGGAACAATTTTCAACTGGTGCGAAGTAGTGTTGGTCAACATGAAATGCCAAATTACAAGAGCGAACAATGGGAAATTGAAAAATTTCGACTATGGAGCCATTCTCGTGTCTTTCACTTTGGAGCAGATACCACTCCTAGCACCTCAGAAATCTCTAGTGGATCTGACGAGACCTAGGGAACCACGTATGTTGCGATGGGTGTCATTTATGGCTTGCCATGGTTGCGATGGTGTTCCAGTAGTTAGATATATCCCTTAGTTCTTTATATGGATCAGGAGCCAAATATTCACGATTGAGAATTTCCCTTATCCAGGGGTATATTTTAGGGGTGACCCTGACACATCACACCCATCGAGGACACAATGGGATGCAACAGTTAAAACAAAACATTTTGAAGTTTTTATGTTATCTAATTTTTATTTGATTTTCTATCATCCAATACTGATAAAAATATTAAAATGCAAATGTTGGCCCATCACGACCAGCTGCACTTCGTTGCTTTGACATGCGAGATGCAAATCCTATAGCAGTAGGCCCACCACATACCGATGAAATAGAGGCCCTTTTAGAGCTAGAGAAAAACCTAGAGAGTTTGAATATTGACATCTCGGAGATAGGGATGGATGATATACCTCTCAGGCTTCAGAGACATGTGACTGGAGTTCCAGGCCCATTCAGGAGGTATCTACGCAGAGTGGCATGTCCCATAGTCTATTACCATGATAATTATCATGGATAGCTGATGGTAAATCTAGATTAGAATTTATTTGTATCAGTATCTTTAGATCATAAGGTGTTTAAAACCCATGATCACAGATGATGCAATATTTTTTGACACACAACTATTTTAACCTAATGATATTATTACTTCTGATCAATCAGTATCTTGTTTAACATGGATCAATATTGTTAATTTTTTTTTTACTTTTAATGCTACAAATGTCTATTTAAAACTTTATTAGATAATGCATCAGCCAATGTGTTTAAATTTCTTAAAATGTGTTGATATTCTATGTAATAAAATTGTTTTTCCAAGGGTTGAACCATTAAAAACATTCTTAACAAAGGTGGATTCTGATAGCATAAACACCATTTTAAATGTAATGAAATGAGTTGTGAATCTAACCTAACAATAAAATGTCAAATACCAAATGCGATGGCACAAGATAATAGCTCAATGACTACGCTACATTATGCAATATTGTTCGTTTTTTTACCAAGGCATATCCCATGAATAGAGACTAACTCATCAATGGGCGAATAGATGACCCAAGCAACGGAAGAAATGTTTCGTGTACTATGACCGTCAACAAAACCAATGTAAGTCTTAAGGAACGTCGACATCTACAGTATCAAGAGTAATCAAGATAAGCAACGAAAGTAGCGAAATCTCGTCAAGCCAAATAACTAATCTAAGGCACACTTTTCTAGTCTAAGCACACTATTCTAAAATGTAACTAATGTACAAAGAAGATCTTCACACGAAGAATCATGCATAATATCTCTTGAGATAAATTCCATTTATGGATTTATCTAAAGAGATTCCGCCACAATCGATTAACTCATAGGATCCTTTTGCAGGCATGCGCTTAAAAATATAAGGACCATGCCACATTGGTTCAAATTTACCAAAACCTAGTTTGTCACGATCTTGATCGTATACTAGAACTAGGTCACCTTCCTAATATTTACGAGGGTTAAAACTTTGGTCATACTGAGCCTTAACATGTTTTTTATGAGCTTCGATAGCTAATGCGGCGGTGCGATGAATCTCATCTAACTGTGCTAGGTATAGGAAGCGTTTCTCCTCTTCAGAGGTATCTGGTAGCAATTCAATGGCTAATTTGAGTGAAGATATTTCACATTAAATGGGTAACACATCTTACAAACCGTAAACAAACTGAAAAGGAGTGAATCATGTGGATGTTTTTGCATAGGTACGGTATGCCCATAATGCCGAAAAAATCATGGTATGCCAATTTGTTTTATGATTTCTGACAGTATGTTTAATCATGTTGGTTAAAACCTTATTGACAGCCTCAACTTGACCATTAACTTGTGGGTAATATGGTGTAGAATTATCACGGTGTAGGCCGAGTTGAGCGGAAAGTTCAGTCATCATAATATTTCAAAAATGGCTCCCATAGTATGCAAATTTTCCCCATGGACATATAAATGTTGTTTTAGGTTGGTCAACAGGGAGTATTTTTATTTGATTGTAACCAGAAAATCCATCCATAAACGAGAATATTTCGTTTCTAGCACAATCATCAAAAAATTTATCGATGTAAGGGGTAGGACAATTGTCTTTAGGACAGGCCTTGAGTTATGAAACCAGCTCAAAAAATAGAAGAAAAGAGAGATCAACGCCTTATAAATAAGCCACTTCGAGGGGGAAACCTCCTTTACATTACATAAATGAACAACTCTTGGATGATACAAATGACAAAACCTCATTTCTATATATAGGAGTCCATGGGGTCACAACATAATCCTAGTTGACCTAACAATAATAATGTAAGGGCACAATAACAACAATATTGGGGTTACAAGGGTACAACAATAACAATAAGGGGGCTACAACATGCCCCTCTCGCTAAAAAAAGTGTTGTCCTCAACGCTTGAGTAGCTCTAGATGCTTTTGTATAAAATTCTCATCCTCCCATGTAGAATCTTCAGTGGGTAAGTTCTTCCACTTGATGAGATACTCTTGATCAATTTCTTAGCTATCGAGTGCTTATTTCCATGACTGCTTCAGGTTCCAGTTTTATTTTTCCTTCCTCGTCAAGTTCTGTAAATATTGTTTGAATTGGAAGTTTTTCACCTATAACCTTATTTAAGCATGAAACATGGAAAAATGGATGCACTCGAGAAGAAGCAGGAAGCTCCAATTTGTATGTCGTAGTACCAATATTTTGCAACACCTTGTAAGGACCATAGTACTTTGGCGATAATTTATTATCCTTCTTAGATTTCTTGAGGGACATTTGTTTGTATGGTTATAGCTGTCAAAATACCTAGTCTCCTACATCAAAACTTCTCTTGCTACAATGTTGATCTGCTTGTTGTTTCATTCGATTTTGTGCCAAATTTTGATGCTCGATGTGATCTTACAATGCTTGAACCTTATAATTTTCTCTTAAATATGATGTGATGGATGGTGGATGATATCCATAAAGTTCCATAAATGAGGTCATTTTTTTTGTAGTATGGAAGGAAGTGTTATAACACCATTCAACCAGAGGTAACCACTTGACCCATTATGTTTGTTGATCAGATACAAAACAATGAAGATATCCTTCCAAACATTTGTTCACTATCTCAGTTTTCCCATCAGATTGAGGATGATAAGGTGAGCTATGAGCTAGTTGAGTACCCAAACAAGAAAATAATTTTTTCCAAAAATTTCTAGTAAAAATGGGATCTCTGTTGCTTACAATAATATTTTTGTTTCCATGTACCTTTTGAATTGTTTCCATAAATGCAGTAACAACTGTACTTTCTTTAAATGGATGAGATAATGAAAAAAAGTATGCATACTTGGTAAGTCTATCAACTACCAGCATGACGACACTCTTTCCTTCAGACTTAGGTAAACCTATGATAAAATCTATTGAAATATCCTCCCAACATTGATTTGGAATCGATAAAGGTTGTAGAAGACCCAAGGTCTTAATTGTCCAAACTTTATTTTGTTGGAAAACCAAACATTCCGCCAAAAAATTTTGAATATCAGATTTAAGGCCATCCCAAAAAAAAAATCTCTTCACCCCGTGGCAAGTTTTTAAAAATCCTGAGTATCCTCCTAAGGGAGAGGTGTGCAATTCCAAAAGAATATTTTGTTTTAGTTGGGAATTCTTACAAAGATATAAGCGATATTTGTACCATAAGGAATCATTTTTCCAACTAAATGTATCAGATGTAATAGGATATTGTTGCAACGTTTGAATGAGTATCCACACTTCTTCGTCCTTCTTCTATTCAACCCTTGCTTCGGTTATCCAATCTGGTTGGATAATATAAATGGCATAAAGAAATGCTTCCACCTCTTCATCCTTTCTTGAGAGTGCATCTGCAAAAAAAATTAACTTCCCTTTTTTGTATATGATTCCAAATTCATAACCCAACATCTTTGTGACCCATTTTTGCTGCTCTTCTGAAGATAGTCTTTGTTCCAAAAATTATTTAAGGCTATCATGATCAGTTTTTACCTTGAAGTGTCTTCCCATTAGGTAAGGTCGTCATTTATTTAGTGCATGTAGTATTGCCAACATTTCCTTCTCATAAATAGCTTTTTGTAAATACTTTCCTTTGATTGTAAAACTTTCAAAATAAATGGGTCTTCATTATTGCATTAAAACAACACCAATTCCATTTCCTGAGGCATCATATTCGACAATAATTTTTTTTGTGAAATCTGGCGTAGCTAAGACCGGTTCTAGGCACATTGCCTCTTTAAGATGTTCAAAGGCCTTAGTTTCTTCAGGAGTCCATGAAAATGAATCTTTCTTCAATAATGTTGTTAGAGGTGCTGGTATTCTCCTATATTTTCTAAAAAAATTGCGATAATACCCTGTTAACTCGAGAAATCCTCGCAACTGCTTTATGGTTGTGGGGATTTTCCATTCCTTAATGGATTTAATTTTTTCAGGGTCTACCTTAACACCCTCGTGAGATACAATATGACCTAGATATTCCACCTCTTGTACTCCAAATAAAAATTTAGGGTTTTTTGCATATAATTGTTTCTCCTCCATTAGTTTGAGCACCATGTCAACATGTTGAACAAGATCCTTCCAAGACCTACTCTAGATTAGTATATCATCAAAAAATACTAACAAAAATTTTCTAAGAAAGGGTTTGAAAATGGAATTCATCAACCCTTGAAATGTAGAAGGTGCATTATTAAGGCCAAAAGGCATGAAAAAAAAACTCATAATGACCCTCATGAGATCAAAATGTTGTTTTCGGAATATCTTCAGTCTTCATTCTAATTTGATGATATCCTGAAAGAATATCCAACTCGGTAAAATAAATTTCTCCATGTAATTCATCAAATAATTCACCAATCACAGGGATGGGAAATTTATATTTAATAGTGAGATTATTGAGCTCCCTATAATCCAGACACATGTGCCATGATCCATCCTTCCTGTGCAACAATGCTATTGGAGCATAGAAAGAACTTTGACTTGGTTGAATTATACTAGTCTCTAAAATTTCTGAAATCATATGTTCAATTTTGCTCTTTTGGAAATAAGGATATCTGAAAGGCCTGATGTTTGGAAATGAATATGATGATCATGATCACGAATAAGTGGGACTCCTTTGGGAGTTTCAAACACCTTGGGATAATTGTCCAAGATTTTTTGGAGATCTGGAGAAATAGATGATTTTGTTGTTGAAACTTCTAGTGAGCATAATTGTGAAATTACGCCTCGTTGTTATTTATTCAAAAGCTTTTTCATGACATTAGAGCTTATTATCTTTCCTGGATTCACTGCGATACCCCGTAATTCAACTTCCTTTCCTTCTGAATAAAATTTCAAGAAAACCTCTTGAAAATTAAAAGATATCGTCCCCAAATATTGTAACCACTGTACTCCTAGTACAACATCAACACCTCCCATTGGAATGGAAAGAATTGGAACAGTCAATACATATTCCCCCATGGTTAGATTGATATTATGGAATTTTCTAGAGAAATTTATAGTTCCTCCATTTGCAACCATCACTTGACATTTTGGTGCTGGGTATAGGAAGCAATTCAATTCCTTCGCTACCTTACAATGAATAAAATTATGGGTACTACTCGAGTCAATCAACACCATTACCGTTTTCTTCTTGATATGTCGTTCTATCTTGAGTGTTTGAGGAGTGGTAATTCTTGCCAATGCATTATAGGATATGGTCAGACTCATTTCTTCTTTCTCTAGGGTTAGTTCTTGGTGTATATCCTCTTCTTTTCAAGTTTCTTTTTCATTTTATTCCTCCTCTTCATAATATATGTAAAATATTTTCTTCCTAGCACATTTATGACCTTTAGTGTATTTTCTATCACAATTGTGGCAAAGCCCTTTTGCTCTTTTTTCTTCCAATTTTTGTGGTGTCAAAATTGTAGATTGTGGAAGCCTAGTAGTAGCAAAACTCCAATCTTTATAGATGTGAGTGGTAGGATTCCTTGTCACCATACTTTTACATTCAATTTTTCTTTCCAACCTGAATGCCTTCTCCAATTAATCAGGTTCCCAAAGGTGAACTTCATGTTGGATGTTATCAATTAAAGTCCCTATGAAGACATGAATCATGTGTTCCTCTGGAATATCAACTACCCTTATATTCAATTTTTGGAAGTTCTCAATGTGCTCCATCTCTAAACCCTTTTTTTTGAGATTGATCAATTGGCTAAAGAAGGTGTTGCTCTTTGTATTCTCATAATGTGCTATCATTTCCTCCATAAAAATTAACCAAGTGACAATTGTTTTATGGGAGAAAAGCCATCAATAACATACAAATGTATCTTGTTCTAAATGTAAAGTTTCAAGGCGTACCTTTTGTGTGTTTTTCACATTATTGAGATCAAAATATTGCTCCATATGTAGTATCCATGTTATGGGATCCTTGCCATCAAGCTTCCTCATATAGATCTTTGGAATGTGGTGGGTCTTCAATCCAACATGAGAGTTTAATAAATCACAATTAAAATGTATTTTATTCTCATCATGTGTTTCCTCTACTATATTTTCGCCAATAGGAATAATGTTTGTATTAAATTTGTCAAACCTTCCTTCAAACCGTCCATGTTTGCTTTTAGATCATTCTTCATTTCTTCCATGTTGTCTTTCATTTTTTCTTCCATGTCTTCCATGCCATTCTTCAAACCATCCATCTTAGCTTCCACACATTTCTTCAAACCATCCATATTAGCTTCCACACCCTTCTTAAAACCATTGATCTTAACTTCCACACCTTTCTTCAAAACTTCCATTTCATTTTTTGTTGCTCTTTGTGAGAGTGAAATTTGGTGCACTTGCTCTTGTAATTTTGATATATCATGTTGCACTTCTTCCTCTTCATGAGTCATAGTAGAGTATTATGAGGGCTTAATGGCTGTTAAATTATTTTTAGGGGGCATTTTAGAACAAAATAATGATATCTATGCTTCAATATGCCCTTGGAATCACTTCAAACTGATTTTTCAGATTAGACTTATGCAATTTGAAAAAAAAATACACACCTTTTTCTTGCTTTTGAGGAGCTCGACATTGAAACTGAATTATATTTGTTATTTAGGATCTTCAATATATAAAACTGGGTACTGTAGTAGCCCTCTGAAGCTTCTTTCGAATTCCATAGATATGACCTGATTTGGATTCTTCAAGGAAAAGTTATGCCCAATCTCCCACAATGTCCTTGTTATGGACTGGTTCAATAGAGCGAATTTGTATGACTTTCCATGTGTCAATTTTTCCTCCTTCGGCTGTGAAATTGATACACAGGAAACTACTGGTTGTTTACTTTCGGCCACTTTTTACATAATTCCAATCTGATGCTCAGAGAGAGAGTTAGTAGGATTTTCCCAAGGTCACGTATTTTAGATGAAATTTGGGAGCCTGCAAAAACCTTAACTTTCATAGATCATATCTCTAAAATATTGCAAACCAAGATTTGAAATTTGTGCACGAAGTTCCTCCGGGTTTCTTCGAAATTGGTTTTGTTTTTTAATGTCTGAACCCTCATAGAAAAAATGTTATAGCACAAATTCCATGATGACCTGTTTGAAGCAGTGAAACCCTAGAATCCAAAGCTCTGATAGCAAATGTTATGAAACCAACTCCAAAAATAGAGGAAAAGAGAGATCAACTCCTTAGAAATAAGCCACTTCGAGGGTGAAAACTCATTTAAATTACATAAATGAGCAATTATTGGATGATACAAATGACAAAACCTCTTTTCTATATATAGGAGTCAATGGGGTCACAATATAGTACTATTTGACCTAAAAATAATAATGTAAGGGCACAATAATAAAAATATGGGGGTTACAAGGTACACCAATAACAATAAGGGGGCTACACTAACAATAGTAACGGGGCTACACTAACAATAATAAGAGACTACACTAGTAATATAGCGACCTGACACCTTTTTAATATCCCGATAATTGACACATACTTTGATAGTCCCTTGTTTCTTGGTTATAGGAACTATGTTAGATACCAATTCCATTAAAGGAATAGGATAAATAAATCTTGCACGCAGTAATTTTTCAACTTCAAATTTAATTGTAGCAGCTTTCTGCGGATGTATTAGATGTAATCTCTGTCTAATATGTTTGGCATCCGGGTATGTATTAATTTCGTGAATAACAATCTTAGGATCAATATGTGGCATTTATTCATAAAACCAGGCAAAAATATCTCATAATTCCTAAAACAAGGCTTTATATATATTGATCTCTTCAATCGAGCAAGAAGCGTCTGTATGAATGTTTTCAGTTATCCCAGTTTTAATTGATATGTCAATAGGAATCGTGGCAGGAATATTTCCCATTTTTTTCTCAGAATCTGAATGAAGAATGAACATAGGATTTTGAGGTTCCTTGACATAGTCAATCGAAAATATGGATGAAAATGCATTCTTTAGTCTATTAAGGTCAGGTAAAAAATAAGATTGATGATGAAGATCATCCCATGGTAGTTCATCTAATGACAATATTTCTTAGATATTTTCATCAGTTGAAAACACTTGTTGAAAAGGATAAGAAAATGATTTCATGTGTTGGAGCAGGGTCCCCTAACTACAATTTTGATGCACTTTTGTAATATTTTGTAATATTTTAGTCTAACACAGGGGCTTTGGGGCAGGTCAAAGCCCCTAATGAACTGTAAAGGGTCAAAGCGTAGACCAAGGGTCCGCAGACCACGGTTTGCGGACCATAGAGTAGCGCAGGCTAATATAGTATAAATAGATGGATAAATCAAGTCTAGAAGTAATTTGAAGTTCGTATTAAGTCTGGATATGAATATTAGATCTGTTGTGTGAATTTTTTGGGTAAGGGATCATGCTAGCTATGTGCGCGAGGACCCTAAGTCCTGTAGCATGCAGACCCCGCTGGCTGTGTGCGCCTGTTGGTAAAGAGTCTATAAGTGGAATCTGAATATTAATGAATGAGAAGATTGTTTTGCTGATGTTTGATTATTTTTGTGTTATTGGTTGCGCTATTTGTGATTTCTGAGATTATGTTTGTTTACTGAATATTGATAATTAATTGATGCACACGTGGATGTGATGCTATAGAAAGGAATGAATGCATAGATCTGGTCATGCTTTGTCGCCTTGCTTCTGTTAACATGTTATCTGATGGTTTATGAGCTTCACTTGAGTTATTTCAAAAAATATATTGTTAAGGGTTTCTAGGTTAGGGCTTCTCTAGCGTAGGCCTATTAGATCTGAAGGGACCCACTTAATTAACTTTCTCTCTCTCAGGGTGTGGAAACCTGGTTCCAACACCCTCCCATACTACTTCGGGTGAGACCTTGACCTACACAAGCAGGCCATCTCACAAAGGTCTAGTAGTATAGGGGTTTGTTGGTAAACCTTAAATCTGAACCTGGGTCACAACCCCTCAAACCAACAAATTGTTCCATTCTCTGGACTAGGATCATTTTGAGAGAGAGATCGGGTAATGCAACAGGGTCATTGGTAGCCATTGAAGCTTGAACTGGAGGACTCGTTTGTAAAGAAAATTCAGGAGTTTTCCCTAAAATAAAATAGAAGTAAGAAGTTATTTGTCGAAGACTGGAATAACGAGTACATTTTTATAGAGGTACATGAAATTCTCTTCGTAACCTCCACACACAAACTATAGGAGTGGCTGGCGAGGTTAGAGGAATTACAAAATGGTTGTAAAGACGATCAGGTCACGCTATTGTGAAACCAGCTCCAAAAATAGAAGAAAAGAGATATCAATGCCTTAAAAATAAGCCACTTCGAGGGGGCAACCTCCAATACATTACATGAATGAAAAATTCTTGGATGATACAAATTACAAAACCTCCTTTCTATATATAGGATTCCATGGGGCCACAATGTAATCCTAGCTGACCTAACAATAATAATTTAAGGGCACAATAATAACAAAATGGGGATTACAAGGGTACAATAATAACAATAAGGGGGTTACACTAACAACAATAAGGGACTATACTAGTAATATAGGCACCTAACATGCCCCTCTCCTTCAAAAAAGTGTTGTCCTCAACACTTGAGTAGCTCTGGGTGCTTCTGTATAAAATTCTCATCCTCCCATGTAGAATCTTCAGTGGGTAAGTTTTTCCACTTGATGAGATACTTCGAAATTGATCGATTATGTAGCTGTCGAGTTCTTTTTTTCGTGATTGCTTCAGGTTCCAATATGATTTTTCCTTCCTCATCAAGTTCCGACAATATTGTTTGAACTGGAAGATTTTCACCTATAACCTTCTTTAAGCATGAAACACGGAAAACTAGATGCACTGGTGAAGAAGCAAGAAGCTCCAATTTGTATGCTATAGTACCAATATTTTGCAACACCTTGTAAGGACCATAGTACTTTGGTGATAATTTATTATCCTTCTTAGCTCGCTTGAGGGACATTTGTTTGTATGGTTGTAGCCATAAAAATACCCAATCTCCTACATCAAAACTTCTCTCGCTGCAATGTTGATCTGCTTGTTGTTTCATTCGGATTTGTGCCAAATTCAGGTTATCCTTTAAGAGTTGGAGAACTTCTTGTTGATGCTCGATGTGATATTCCACTTCTTAAACCTTCGAATTTTCTCTTAAAGATGATGTCATGGATGGTGGATGATATCCATAAAGTGCCATAAATGGGGTCATTTTTGTTGAAGTATGGAAGGAAGTGTTATACCACCATTCAACGAGAGGTAACCACTTGACCCATTGTGTTTGTTTATCAGATACAAAACAATGAAGATATCCTTCGAAACATTTATTTACTATCTCAGTTTAACCATCGGATTGAGGATTATAAGATTAGCTATGAGCTAATTGAGTACCCAAACAAGAAAATACCTTCATCCAAAATTTTCAAGTAAAAATGGGATCTCTGTCGCTCACAATAACCCTTGGGTTTCCATGTAGCTTTTGAATTGTGTCCATAAATGTAGTAGCAACTGTACTTGCTTTAAATGGATGAGATAATGCACAAAAGTGTGCATACTTGGTAAGTCTATCAAATACCACCATCATGATACTCTTTCCTTCAGACTTAGGTAAACCTGTGATAAAATCCATTGAAATATCCTCCCAACGGTGACTTGGAATGGATAAAGGTTGTAGAAGACCTGAGGCCTTAATTGTCTCAACTTTATTCTGCTAGAAAATCAAACATTCCACCACAAAATTTTGAATATCATTTTTAAGGCCATCCCAAAAAAAATATTTCTTCACCTTGTAGTAAGTTTTTAAAAATCCTGAGTGTCCTCCTTAAGGAGAAGTGTGCAATTCCAAAAGAATATTTTGTTTTAGTTGGGAATTCTTACAAAGATATACGCGATCTTTGTACCATAAGGAATCATTTTTCCAACTAAATGTATCAGATGTACTAGGATCTTGCTGCAACCTTTGAATGAGTGTCCACACTTCTTCATCCTTCTTCCATTCATCCCTTGCTTTGGTTATCCAATCTGGTTGGATAATAGAAATGGCACAAATTAATGCTTCCACCTCTTCATTCTTTCTTGAGAGTGCATCTGCAACAACATTTAGCTTCCATTTTTTCAGATTATTTCAAAATCATAACCCAACATCTTTGTGACCCATTTTTGTTGCTCTTCTGAAGATAGTATTTGTTCCAAAAAGTGTTTAATACTATCATGATTAGTTTTTACCTTGAAGTGTCTTCCCATTGGGTAAGTTCGCGATTTCTTTAGTGCATGCAGTATTGTTAAAATTTATTTCTCATAAATAGATTTTTGTAAATACTTTCCTTTGATTGGATGACTTTCAATAGCAATGGGTATTCCTTCTTGCATTAAACCAACACCAATTCCATTTCCTGAGGCATCGCATTCCACAATAAAGGTTTTTGTGAAGTCTGGCGTAGCTAAGACCGGTGCTAGGCACATTGACTCTTTAAGATGTTCAAAGGAATTAGTTGCTTCAGGAGTCCATGAAAATGAATCTTTATTAAATAATTTTGTTAAGGTGCTAATATTCTCCCATAATTCTTAACAAAATTGCGATAATACCCTGTTAACCCAAGAAATCCTCGCAACTGCTTTATGGTTGTGGTGAATTTCCATTCTTCGTCTTCATGAGTCATAGTAGAGCCTTCTAAAGAATTAATGGGTGTTGAATTCTTCTTAGGGGAAATTTTAGAATCAAATACTGATATCTATTCTACAATATGCCCTTGGAATCAATTCAACTTGATTCTTCAAACAAGACTTATGCAATTCAGGAAAAAAAATACACACCTTTTACTTGCTTTTGAGGCGCTCTATATTGAAATTGAATTATATATATATAATTTCAGATCCTAAATATCTAAAATTCAGCCTTGTAGTAGCCCTTTGAATCTTCTTTCAAATGTCACAGGTCTGACCTGATTTGGATTCTTCAAGACAAATCTATGTCCAATCTCCCATAATGACCTAATTATGGATTGGTTTAGTAGAGAGAACTTGTATGACTTTCCACGTGTTACATTTTCCTCCTTTGGCTCTAAAATTGATAGAAAGGAAACTATAGTCCATGTACTTGTGGCCACTTTTTACAGTATCCCAATCCGATGCTCAGAGAGAGAGTTATGAAGATTTTCCCACGATAACCTCTTTGAGATGAAATTCGGGAGCCTAAAAAAGACCTAACTTCTACAGATTATATCTCCGAAAATATTGCGAACTGAGCTCTGAAATTTTGCGACAATTTTCCTCAAGATCAAGGATTCTTTCTCTAAAAATTTCCACTTCTGAATATTCGTAGAAAAAACGTTATAGTGCAAATTCCAAGATGACATGTTTAGGTTAAATTCAGGAGCCTGCAAAAAGCCCTAACTTCCACAGATCATATCTCCAAAAATATTGCGAACCAAGCTCTAAAATTTTACGAAGATGTTCCTCAGGATTTTGGATTCGTACTCTAAACATTTCAGCTTCTGAACATTTGTAGAAAAAAATTTATAGCGAAAATTCCACGATGACTGGGTTGGAGCAGCGAAAACCCTAGAATCCAAAGCTCTGATACCAAATGTTGTGAAACCAGCTTCAAAAATAGAAGAAAAGAGATATCAATGGCTTAGAAATAAGCCACTTCAAGGGGGCAGCCTCCAATACATTAAATGAATGAACAATTCTTCGATGATACAAATTACAAAACCTCCTTTCTATATATAGGAGTCCATGGGGCCACAATGTAATCCTAGCCGACCTAACAATAATAAATTAAGGGCACAATAATAACAATATGGGGGTTATAGGGGTACAATAATAACAATAAGGGGGTTACACTAACAAAAATAAGGGCCTATACTAGTAATATAGGGAACTAACAGACGCAGTGGACCCCTGAATTGATCCAACAGTTGGAGAAGACTGATAACAAAATCACCCAGAATGTATATCTCTGGGTTGATAGTGTGTTGGGTGGATTTGTAATTGAGTTTGTATTCGATCAATTTGTGTCCTATTCTGAAGTAGAGTGAAATTTTTTCAAAGGATTTAGGGGTAAGTTATTGCAAACATTGTCGTTGTTGATTAAGATGCTATTGTGTGCAAAGAGTGTCCTGCGCGGTCACACCGAGTGAATGACCTCCGACTAGAGTGGAAGCACAACACGAAGTGGTAAATAATACCGGGTTAATCAAGAAGGGGATAGATCGGTGTACAGTTCTCTAAGAGATTCACTTGATCTAAACCAAGGCAGGGATGCGCATGCAGAGACCAGTCCCCCAGCTATGCCACCATTGAACTCTCGCAAGGGTAAGAATTATCCTACCCCACCTCTGCCACTACTTGTAGATGATATGGCTACGCACATGAATTTTCCCACCTTTAAAGGTGTGGGGGACGAGGATATGGATCGATTAAGTTTCGTGGCAGATTCAATATGGACCATGTAGAATGTTAATAATGATGTTGTAAAAGAGCGCAGCTATCAATAGCCTTTGAAGGGTGGGCTCTGGATTGGTTCATGGGATATATTTCTCAACATGCACATCCTATGATACAAGAGATTAAGGATGCCCTAAGGCAGCAGTTTTGAAAACCTAAGTCTTATTCTCAACGTGTAGTAGAGCTAAAATTTATTAAGCAGGGACCTACAGAGTTTGTTTGGAAGTTGACCAGCGACTAAAGAAAGTCATCAGTGATGGAGGATTTATCTATGAGGACAAACAACATAAGGATTGGTTTATCACCATGCTATTACCACATCTGCATGGACCTATGGGTCAGCAGAAGATTGGTTCATAGGAAGATGCCCTAGAGATTTCCATGAAGCTAGAAGCTGTGCCAAGGGACGATGTTCAATTTGGGGCGCCGCAGATCCAAAGCCAGCTAGAGGTGATGCACTTAGAAATTTAGAATTTAAGAAGGGATCAAGTTAAAGAATCCAGTAGGGATGTTTGGTGCATACGCTGTAGGGTATCAGCCCACACTAAGGATTAGAGCCCTCTGTACTTCATGGTAGCAAGGGAGGATGGTTTCCATAAGGCTTTTATTTATTTATCAAGAAGTAAGAGTGTGATTCAAAAGCTATATACACGCAAGTAGAATGTAAGTAGCTATTAGATTATATGAAGGATGGGGAACCAAGTCCACTACGCCCTAGATATATTGTTCTACAAAGTACCCCCATGATCTAGTGCGTTGACTGTCGGGTAGCAGGAATACATGATACATACCACTGCCCACGATTATGCGCCTATGTCCCAAAGATGAAGCAACATTGGTGCAAATTATGCTCTTCAGTGGGTCACAACGAGCACAACTACCAAATATTCAACCTGATGATAGATAGGGGAAACCTATATAGGGTGCAGGCTGACCCTTCGTCACTAGTATCTCCCTCTGGGCAAGGAGGATCCCCTGCAAGAGGATGGGGAGGAGGGAGATGCAGAGGTGCAGATTGAGGAAGAGGACAACTAATCTACTACAAATGTGGGGATGTTGGACATTATGCAAGAGACTGCTTGAACCTTGCACAAAAATCCTACAGATATTGCAGACAGTTCGATCATGTAATTGAAGACTTCCCTGTGCTGATAGCGAAGATGCAGGAGAAACAATAAATTCCAACGAAAAATGTACAACGGGTTAAAGTAGAACCACGCAATGATGGGCCCAATGTCAATGTAATTACACGCAGTGGCATTGCCACTGGAGGAGATGAGGAAAAATCTATGATCGAACCGCTAATCAGAAAGACCTTTGACAAAAAGGAAATATTGGATCTAGAGAAGGAGAAAGAGACCTTAATCGGAGCTAGGAAGGATTTTTCTAGGAATGAAGCATCCACCTCGAGGACTTCGTAGGATCCAAAGGCACTTGAAGCAGTTAAGCCATTCCTTCAGGCATGTAAAATGTTACTGCGTAATCAGAAGGTAGTGGAGAATCACCAACCATTAATAGACAGCTACGTAGAAAGGGATGCCCCCCCAACGGAGGTTAAAAATATAAATATTTATAAGAACAAGAAAATAAATGGTCGGGAGATGCATATAACTACGTAGATTGGAGACTATGAAATAGACCAAGTCATCCTTGATCTGGGATCTGATGCCAATGCCCTGCCCAAAAAAAATTGGCAAAGGATGGGACAACTCAAGTTGGAGTGGTCCACTATTCAGTTACGTATGGCTAACCAACAGAAGATAAATCCACTAGGTAGGTTTCTGAAGGTTGTGGTAGACATTGCGGGAGTTAAATTCTATGCAAATTTTGAAGTATACAGATTGTGGATGATGTGGAATTTTACCTTGTGCTCTTAGGACTCGATTGGGATATTGACATGGGAGGTATCATCAATCTGAAAAGGAGAAGCATGGTATTCGAGAATGATGGTACGCGGGTAATAGTCCCCCTGGATCCAGCAGAAGGAGAACGATATACAGAGTCGGTGCGCGAAGAGGAGGATGTTGACCATGTTAGAAAATTATATATATTACAGAGAAATGCAACACATAAAATATATATGCGGAAACACAAACACAAGAAATGCATAAAACCAGAGAGGCATAGATATACGTAGTTCACCAAGATTGGGCTACGTCCACCCTGAACAGCCAGTCCTTCCTTTCTATTATCCAGCAAAATGAAGAGACACAACCTACAATAGATCCACTGTAATATCCTTTGTTCTCTCTCACAGTCTCCCTATATGTTTCTCGCTCTGAGAATACACATACAATACACAGCCACAATACAATATCCTCATACAAGTGAGGGGTTACCTTCTAGAGTAAAAAACCCTAAACTAAACATAACTTCTACTGTTAGATCATCCGCCTAATGAACGACCCAGATTGACTAGAAATTACTATACTTTTACAAGGCAATTTTACATCTGTTTTTTAGCTTCGAGGGCGCTCCATAAAGACACAGCCGCCCCCCTAGACCCCCCAGGCAGCATTTAATTACAGGCAGCATTGCCACCCCATTAATGTATAGGGGTCCAACGCTATGATACAAAATAGACAAGATAATCAGGCTCCACACCCAAAAGATCATATTTACAAACTGACTGCCCGAAATGATGATTGGATAAACCTTATAGCTGATGGCATGTTGTGTTGGGAGAAATATAGTGCATGTCTCTGAGACTTGGATGGCGAGATAGAAAATTGGCAGAACCGGTTGCATGATGTATCTGCATTGCGGTGCCTCAATATCACAAAGATCTTCTGATGCATCTCCTCAGAGGTAAGATAACTTCCATACTTTAATGGTTCTAGTAGTCTTAAGGAATTTCTTAAACCATTAGAAGTAGATTTCCTTGAAAAATGGAGATTTTGGACACTTGATTGGCTATGCGCGCGACCCCTCCGCAGTGGTGGGAAATGCATAAGGCGGCTTTTGAGGACTGGGAGGAATGCCTAAAAATGATGATCCTGTGATTTGAACCTCCAGTCACCCACCCATGGAGCTCTTTTCTGGCCATGGCGAATCGTGCAAGAACTTGTCTATGTGGATGGAGGTATGGAATGAAAGAACTTGGAATGAATGGGTCCATATGTTTATTCATGCATTAGGACCAATCCCCACCACCTGGTATCTAGATGCAGAGCTACACCAATGCACTCGCCACTCCGGCATAATGACAGAGGATTTCATGGTGACATTTGGTTTAGTTGGAGGGACAAAAAAACTGGATGAAGCCCTGCAGGATATATATTCTCTTGTCTTTGATGATTCTTTATCTCATAAAAAATGTGTTGCGCTAACTTGGGATGTGAAGACGCACGATATTGTCAACTGTCGAAATTTTTCAATCGAAGACTGTGATGAGAATCCTGGAAATATTAGTATACCATATTTGGAAGGAGAGCGCGTAGTTTCAAGACCCTTATTGCAGGCAGTAGATGTGACCAAACCATTAAAGTTGAAGGAATTCAACATTGGGACAGAAGAGCAGCCCAAGTTGGCCAAAATTGGGGATTACTGGAATGATGATAGTGTTGAAAATATTTCGGAGCTACTAACCAAATAGCAAGAAATATTTCCTACAAAGTTCTCTGAGCGCAAGGGAATCGTAGGAGATCTGGGTGTCATGAGAATCACCTTGAAGCCGAATGCACGCCCCGTCAAGCAGTGGCCCTACCGGCTGAACCCTAAGTATAAGAAAAAAGTCAAGGAGGAAATATATAAGATGGTGGCCACAGGTATCATTGAGCCAGTAGAATATTCTGATTGGGTAAGCCCAATGGTGGTTCAAGAAAAGAAAACCAAAGGAGAGATAAGGATCTGTGTAGATCTGTGCAAGATGAATGATGGTTGCGTACATGATCCTTTCCCTATGCCCTCCTCTGATGAAATCCTGGATAATGTGGAAGGTCAGGAAGCATACTCATTTACTGATGGGTTTTTAGGGTACCATAAAATTATAATAGCACCTGAAGATCGCAACAAGGCAACCCTTGCGACCGAATGGAGCTCCTTTCAGTACACTTTCATGCCATTCAGACTAAAGAATGCCCCTGCCATTTTCTCGCGTGTAGTTGTAGCATTATTCAAACAGTTCATCCATAATTTTATGGAATTTTATTTTTATGTTTGGACCGTATTCGAGTTGGTGAAGAAGCATGTGTCGAACCTTCGCATGATATTCGATACTTGTAGGAAACACCAGATTTCGCTGAACCTCAAGAAATGCATATTTTGCGTACCATTTGGGATTTTGTTGGGATACATTGTATGCCAGCAAGGATTGATGGTTGACCCAGCCAAGATTGCGGTTATCATCAATCTAGCAGTCCCCACCACTAAGAAACAATTATGCTCCATCTTAGGGCACACAGGCTACGATAGGAATTTTATTCAAGGGTACACCCTGATCACTGCACCGATGGAGAAGCTGCTAAATAAGGATGTATCCTTTTTCTGGGATGAGCAGTGTTAGAATATTTTTGAGCTTCTGAAAGAAAAAATGGTCACTACACCTATTCTCATATTTCTAGACTGGGCAAAGATCTTTCATGCACATGTGTATGCATCAGGAATAGCACTGGGAGCTGTCTTAGTGTAGCTAGGAGAAGGAGACGTTTACCATCCAATTGCGTTTGCTAGCAGTAAAATCTCTAGCGCAGAGCAAAACTATTCTACTACTAAACGAGAAGGACTGGAAATGGTGTATGCCCTGCAGAAGTACCGGCACTATGTATTAGGAGGACAATTTAAGATGTTCACTAAGAATTCAACTTTAAAATACCTAGTTAATAATCCTGTGCTGGGGGGGGGGGAGATTTGTAGATGGTTACTGCTATTTCAAGAGTATTTTTTTGAAATTATTGTGAAGATAGGGAGACTGAATGCAGGACCTGATCACTTGTCTCGGATTGAGAATGGGGAAGAGCCAAATAGTATCGAAGAAGGATTCCTGATGCACAACATTTTGCTATCAATATGGTTGATGAACACTTCACGGACATTATTCACTTTTTTAACACTGGAATGGCTCCTATAGACTATTCAGCGCAACAGAAAAAGGATTTGGTGGCCCGTGCAGCTGATTTCACCCTAATTGCTAGTCAATTATACAAGTTTGGAGAAGATGAGGTACTGCGGAGGTATGTATTAGAACATGATAGGCAAGCTATCTTGGCTGTGGCCCACGGAGGGGTAGCAAGTGCCACTACGCAGGGAAGGCCACTGCACAAAAGGTGCTAATGGTTGGGTTGTGGTGGCCCACATTCCATAGCGATGCACATGCATACTATCGAGCCTATGATGTATGATAACAGACATGGAAGCCTTCATGCAAAGATGAAATGCCCCTGCAACTGCAGATGGCTTTGTAGGCATTCGAAAAATGGCCTATAGACTTTGTAGGACCCATCAATCCCCGGGAAAGAAGACTGGCGCATGTTACACCATTACAACCACTAATTATGTAACCAGATGGGTAGAGGCCAAGGCTGTGAAGGATTGTACGATAGATACCACTGTGCACTTCATCTTTGAGCATATTCTAACCAGGTTCGGCTGCCCAAAGATCCTAATGAGTGATAGAGGTACGCATTTTGTTAATGAAACCATTAAAGCTTTAACAGAAGAATTTTAGATCCACCATGTGAAGAGTACCCCATATCACCAACAAGCTAATGGCACAGTAGAGGATTTCAACAAAATTTTGGAGAATGCGCTAACTAAGGTCTGTAATGCTGATCGGAATGACTGGGACGTACACATCCCTTCAGTGCTATGGGCCTATAGGACTACATGCAATAAACTGACCGAGAAGACTCCTTTTAGGATCGTATATGGAAAGGAGGCCATCATGCCCATGGAATAAATTGTTCCTAGCCTGTGCATTATAGCATTTACAAACATGGCAGAACCTGACATCATGGAAGAATGCTTGGTGCAGCTGGTTGCCTTGGATGAGGATCGGTTCATTTCTAAATTTCACCAGTAGGTTCAGAAGGCTCATTAGGGGAATTTTGAGGTCTAAAATTTTCCTCCTAAGAAAAATGTACAACAAAAATAAAATTTATATGAACCAATCGTATTCAAGATGATGATGTCACCCATGGGGAATGATTCACCATTTTTTAAGTAAAAGGGTAAAAAAATTAAAAAATAATAAAATAATAATACTACTTTTTCAACCCGTATTTTCAACTTATCTCCCAAATTTTTTACTCAAATTTCGAGCTATATTACTTGTTGGATACAAAATTTAATTCCTCATCCAAATAGTACCCATGTTGCATACTTTCGATGGACCCTGTTACATGAAAATGAGAAATACATAAAAATACATGATTACAATCACGTTTTTCATGTATTTCTCATTTTTCATGTAGCAGGACCCATCAAACGTGTGAAACATGGGTACTCCTTGGATGAGGAATTAAATTTTGCATCCAATGAGTACTCTCGCTAGAAATTTGAGTTAAAAAATTGGGAGATAAGTTGAAAATATGAGTTGAAAAAGTAGTTTTTTATTTTTTCGCTTTAAGATTTGATGATGTAATCAAATATTATTTTATTATTTCCACTATTATTTTATAATTTCCATAGGAGGAAAATTTTAGACCTCAAAATTCCCCTAATGCGAGAAAAATCTTGGCATGATCGGCACATCCGACATAAGGTGTTTAAGGAAGACGAATTGGTGCTAATTTATGACAGTTAGTTTGCATGCCACCCAAGGAAGTTCCGTAAGCACTGGTTGGGTCCGTATATAGTAAAAGAGATTACAAATGATGCTGTGGTGTGGTTTTCTATGCTGTGCGGAGACTACCTAGCTGAGTACGTTAATGGAATTTATCTAGAAACTTACAGGGACAACCCGACACCTACTAAATGACTATGTGGTCAGAGTATCTATATCAGGAGTGTGGCACACACTAGGAAGGGAAGCTGAAGGGAGGTACGACAGGCGTGAAATAGTAGTGCATATGTAATAATATGCGGGAAGCTGCGACAGAGGTGTAGGGGTGGTGCGCAACTAGAAAAACTAGCTGTTGCAACAGTAAAAATGGGTGAAAAAGTAGTTTTACCATTGGATGGAGTGGGTATTTGGCAATTAATGCATCGATCTTAGAGGATTTTTTATCGTTTCCTCGATGGTAAGTCACATTTAATGGGAATCTTACCATTTTTACTCATATAGGCCTATAAAATAAGGGGCTTAGGTCATAATCGGTTCCTTTGCTTTCTGAAGTTCTTATGCCCTGTGCTTTGCTGCGAATTATGTGTGTTTTGTGATGATGCCATCTGTATGTCTGGGCGAGCTACGCCTTCTGACAACAACAACCTCGATTTTATATTCCGAGCAAGGATGACTACTTCTAACCCCACCAAGTCGTTTCCCGTTACGGCCTCTGTTGAAATTGGGTTTGAGGATGTCTTTGAAGTAACTCCCGACGTAGAAGTGGTCGTGTCCACGCCAGCCAAGGGAAAGGGAAAGGGGAAGGAAAAAGGCAAGGAATAAGGGAAGTAGAAAGAGAAGGGGAAAGCCACAAAGTGGGCCTCAGTGAAGCTGCGTACCTCCCCCAAGATTGTGCATTTCCCTCGAAGCGCCCTATAACAGCCCAGGAAGAAGCTCTGATGGTGGCTCCGCTCTCGTGGCTACCAACATATGTTAAGCCAAGGAAGCCGATGGTGCATATCCCCAAGAATGTGGGCATTGTTTGTGAATATATCCAAATTCCACTAGTCCCGCAGGAGGTCCCTTTCATCGAGGACATGTTTGGTAGCCTCCCATCCATTAAATTTGATGATCATGACTTGGAAAATGACGACGCCTTCCCAGATCTGGACCTTGAATTGTACCTAGAGCGAGTGTTGTATGATAATGTACTAAAGGTGGAAGAAATTCCATGGGCGTGTGAGCTGCAGGCCTCCGACATCCTAAATGTGTTGTGCATCCCCCATTTTGGAGATATGTTATTACCAACTTGGTCATGCACGAGATGCTTGCACTGATTCATGATGGATGCTTGTGGATCCAAGGCCGCATCACAATTGACGCCGCGATGATTCATAGGATCACCGGCCTGCCCATGAAGGGGCTCCATCCCATGAAGGGATTCAGGAAGAAATATGAACAAAAGGTAGCTGATGAAGTTCAGGAAAAATACAAGGTCGACTGCGACAAGCGCAAGACCATCGCTGACCTAGGAGTACACATGGGCACCCTGTTTCTCACATGTAAAATGATGTGCAAGTGTAGGGCATCAACTATCCCTACCTATGTTATTCAGTTGGTAGGATGGTGCTACAAGGGGGTCTGATAATACTAGTTGCAATACCTCTACGAAGAGTTTTTAGACAACGTGTGCGAGGAGCAAGACCAAGGAAAGGCCTTCTTCTACTCCTGCCTGTTGAAAATGGCAACAAGAAACAGTGAAGGAGGCCTCCTGAGACATCTTTCCTGATCCTAGTTGGAAAGTGATCACCTAAACTAGGTGGGGACCACACATGTGATTTTTGTCGAAAAGTCTATTTTTAGACTATGTCTATTTTTAGACATACGGAGCATAATTTGGGAGGAATTAGTTGGGAATTCTTGGAGTAGCTGTGTCTTAGTTTTTGAAATAGATGGATCTATTTTTTAGGTCAAAGAGGTCAAAGGCTATTTTTAGACTGCCTCTCCTAAAAATATGGAAGTCGAATATTATTAGCTCTTAATAATATTTGGACTATAAACATTGTCTTATTCTCTTGAAGCACTTCAGTTTGATGCCTGGATGTGGCACATGCAGCTGACAGAAGGAAATACGCTTTTCCTAGGGTTTAAGTGAAGCTATTGCATGAAGACTTCAGTTAGAACTCATGTGACAGAGTTTGGTGGAGTTGATTGAGGTAGTTAGTGGAGTTGTATTCAGTTTAACTAATCTAAACATAGTTGAGCTTTTTGTATCCAAGTTAACTAATAGATACAATTAGTGAGAGTGGTGTGAATTAATTATTAATTAATTCACTAATTATAAACTCATAAATCAACTAAAGAATACATCGGTTAACTTCAGTGCATGGACAGTTTCAGTGGAGACCAGTGCAGAAATAGGTGAAAGAGCAGGTTAACTATCGGTTGTGACTATACTATTGCTATTTGCAACACACAGATAGGTGGAGTAATCAATGAGGATTGTGCAGTTCAATCTAGGTGGTTTATCTATATAAAGAGACCATCCCATAGCTTGAAAATGCAATTCAGGTTGGCTATCAAGTGGCTAAAGGTTGGAGCATGAGTTTTGCTAGATCTAGCTTGATAGTGTGTAGCAAGGGAGGTAGTGCATGAGAGCTTCCAAAGAGCTTTGTACTATGATTGTTACATGATCTCCATGACATGTATAATATACAGATAGTTGGGGGTTTTCAGCTTTAAGCTTTCCCATGAAATACTGTGTTCATATGTGTGAATTTTTATGGCTTTAATGTGTGCACGCAATTGATTTTATTTCCGCATGTGATGATCAATGGTAGAAGAGATTCTGTATTATGCATGAAGCTAAAATAGTGTGTGATCAGGAGAATCTCGGTGGATAACATATCAGTTATTCAAATTTCTACACTGCCTATTACTGCTGGTTGCCTTGATCGCGTGGGAGACCCCTAATGATGCAGTACTTCTTGAGCTCGAACCTGATGTCTATGAATGCGCACGCTACGCAAACCTGTGGGACTCCAAGGATTCAAAGCGCATCGAGGAGAACAAGGTGTTCTCGATGCTATTTGACCATGCGCTGGAAGCAATAGTCCATTCTAGGCCACACTTGTCGCCCACAGTATATGATAAGTACAAGTGCATCGCTGAATTTCATGTCACCATGCACAATGTGTAGATCAGGGAAAGAAAAGATCCAGTGTGGTATAATATTCCATATATGGCCACCGAGGTGCAGATTGACCATATCATCAGAACATTCCCGCTCACATGGAAACTTGGCCTTAAATCCTCTGCTCTAGTCACAACAGGCACCTCTGGAAAAGATGCAACACCAAAGGATTCTATCCCGCTGAGTGCAACGAAGGAGACTGAGGTGCGCTCCACTAAGAAAAAAACAACCAAGGAAACCCCCAAGGATGCCACCAAAGGGGTGGAAAAAGAGCCTCAGTGGGATGCAGAGACTGAAGGACTTGGTGGGTAGGGCGTGGAGTCCCCACTTGGAACGAAGCGCACTAGAGAGCCTCCCAAAGGGCAGCGGAGGAAGTGAAAGGCTGATAAGACCAGAGGAGAAGCGAACATTACACTGACGGAAGAATATTTGGAAAATATCGCAAACTTCATTGCTACTCCCTCTGAGCATCGATGGACTGCTTTGGAAGATCAACAAAAGGCCGCGTTGGAGGCTTTGCAGTCTAGGTTGTAGGTGCTCCAACTGAAAGCCAATACCCTTCAAGCGACCATGAACCAGGCAAGGCCGATTAAAGTGAGCCTGCCCACCAAAACCATCATCACAACCACTGAGAGCCGGATTTTCACCTTCTCGGGCATGACGCTGATAGTAGAACCACCAGTTGTGTGCACGCAAGTGCAAGCATGTGTGGAAGTTGGCCTTCATATTGCGAGAATAACGAGTGGGCAGCTACACGCTCTCCACTTGTTCATCTCTGCCGAGCTTCAGAATAGAGAAGTCCAGGCGCAACACCAACTAAGTGAGGCCAAGCAGAAAATTGCAGCCAAAGTTGTCGAATCCACCTAAGCTTAGGTAGTACAAATTGCGGCAGTTGTGTAGCAAGTAGACTTAGAGTACCTGATCGACCGATTATGTGAAGACATGCTGGAAGTGATTCCTGCCTTTACTACACCGCAGGCCAAGGTTGAGGGCTTACTGGCTGCGTTGAAGGTATCCAGGATAGAAGTGAAGGCCATCAAAGCATACCTCGAACAACAGATTTTTACTCTACAAGCCAAGATGCAGTCGGAAACCCCTCCCCAGGTGCGCGCCCAACGAGCCACGCTGGTAAAGAAAGCAACAAGTAGTATTTCAGCACACATTGTCAAGCGGTCAGGATTTTTATATACTGCTATTAGACTATGGTCCACATTACATCATGATCTTCTCCTCCGAAAGTTCAACCAGGAGCTGCACCAGAAAGAGCAAGATTTTAAGGAGATGGAAGCTACCATGCCTGATCATATTTGGATCAAAGACCTAAGTGATAGCTCAAAATTCAAAGTTTTCGAAAGTGTGTCAAACCTACACGACCAGATGGATCTCGTCTTCTTGATTCCAACACCATGAACAGTTCAAAAAACCGACACGTCACACCGTATGAAGAATTTATCGCGTTTTGAAAAGTCTAGTAAACTGCAATTTTTTACATTTGACCAAGGTTGAATGGGTTTTTGAAAAGTTAAAAAAAATATATATATATTCAAGGGAATATTCCTAGAATATTCCTCGAACTATTCCCTAGAATATTCCCCTGAATATTCCTTTCGGGCCTATTGCAGGATGACAAGTGGCACGTTATGATTCATTGATGGGTGTACATTTTGGTTTTGGCCAATCAGAGGCTGCCACATGGCAGGCCTAGAGGCCGCCACATGGCCCAAGATGGTTGTATAAAAATTTTGGGACTCTGCCAGGTTCGACCATGGAACCTCATACTCGCAAGGTGCACGTCTTAACCATCCACTCTCCTAGTTTTTTCTTAACTATTGAGGCAACGGGTTTAATTTATTATTTAGCGCAAATGCGGTTGGGGGTTGGAGGGGCCAGCCCCTCCCCATATGGTTGTCGCCCCTGACCCAAGGGCTTAACACCGATGTGAAAACCATTTACAACACCCACCATCGTTTAACTCCACACTTTGTCACATGCAAATTATCAGCGCAGTTAATCCTCCGGCAGTTTCGGTTAGCGCATCTCCTAACCCCGGTTTGAAAGGTGTTAAACCATAGTTTATGCGCAGTTCCCGCCGACGGTTACGGTTAGAAAACCACGAGGTTTGGGGCATGTGCCTAATATTATCCTTAACATTAATTTTCATGGTTATCGTGACAGTTATCTCTGGTAGAGTTTGGAGTGCACCCGAAATTTATGGAGTTTTCTTATTTTGACTAAATTTTAACTTAAGTCCTCCACATGTAGTGGAGCTGTTTTAGGAGTTACTATACAAAATTGTTTATGGTATATCTTAAGCATTATTCGACCATTCTAGGAGTGTGAATATTCAAATTTTACTTTTCTTGAAAATTTATGACTCATTGGTGAGGGTTACATAGCCATCAGAGGAATTTTGGGCATTATTTTGCTTCAAAGATGTGTTAAGGGCAACCAAGGCCACCAGGGGCCAGCAGCAAAATGAAGCCCAGCCAGGGAAGCTAGAGGCCTTACTCAAGATACCAATAGTGATTTTTGGATGTTTCATACATTCTGGATCTAATGGTGAGGTTTTCAGAGCTAGTAGAGGACTTCTGAAGGCTGCGATGCTTCAGATAAGTTCTAAGGGCCACCATGGCCACCAGGTGCCAACAGGAGAATGAGGCCTAGCCAGGGCAACCAGTATCCATTCTCAAAAAACCAGTAGTATATTATGAATATTTTGAACCTTCTGAATCTAATGGAAGGATTTACAGAAGATTTTGAATACTTCTAAAGGTCTTGATGCTTCATAGAATTTTTTAGTGATCCAGAGCCAGGGGGTGCCACCAGGTGTTGGAGGCGTAACTAGAGTGACCGAAGGCCAATTTAAGAAAGTGAATAGTATATTATAACTAGCTTGGAAATTTTGAATCCATTGAAGGGAGTTTTAGATCCATTTTGAGACTTCTAAAGGTATAGAAGCCATAGGGATTTTTCGGGAAACCTAGGGCCAACAGTGGATGGAGGCATAGATTGGGGAGCCAGAGCTCATTTGGAGCAAATGATCTGTCTATTTTTTATGTATGATATATGTTGTAGACAATAGGTGAGGTTTCAGGGACATAAAATTATTTCTTAAGGATTTAGTGCCACATATAAGCTCAGGGAAGCTTAAGGGTGCCGACATTAGAGGTCAAGTCTAAGGGAACATAGGTTTATCTTCAGAGAGATAAAAACCATTCCAGGGGTATGATGGTATTCTAAACCAAATGCTACAGTCAAAATAACCATTGGATTTGAGTAGTTACTTCTAAAATAAATTTTAACATCATAATCCCAAAGAGCCAAGTCAATTTGACAAGGGCTCAAGGAGACGTAGCCCACGATATTCGGGTGAACTCCTTTATTAAATTTGTTGTTATGTGTTGACGCTTATTTGCTAAAATTTATGGTTGTTGTACATGATTAATATCAGCAAAAAAAAAAATTTAATTCCTCACATATAAAGGATTAAAACAGTTTAAAGCACATACACATGTTTCAAGTATTCAATTCTGCATTATCAAGTATAATCTAGATCTTAATTTTTTTAACTAAGTGGGAGGTGCTTGAAAAGCATAAAAATTTATCCACCCATTTTCAGATCAATGCCCACCCTCATGGTAGCCCAACACCTAGCACGTCTTCATACTAGCAATGCTCTAAGAGATGAAATCGAGGAGCTCTACCACAAGAATTAGGTCCTCAACGATCATCTAAAGCCATGGGCAGATGAAGCTCTCAAGCTCTCGCAGGACTTAGACGTAGCAGTAGAGAAGTTGAACCAAACCTTGGATAGTGTCACTGTGGCTACTGAAGGGACGATTTCCCAAAATTTGTTCAAAATTGCAGAGAACCCAGCAGCACAGAGTGAAGGCATATTGTTTTGTGAAACCAGCTCCAAAAATAGAAGAAAAGAGATATCAATGCCATAGAAATAAGCCACTTCGAGGGGGCAAGCTCCAATACATTACATAAATGAATAATTCTTGGATGATTCAAATTACAAAACCTCCTTTCTATATATAGGAGTCCGTGGGGCCACAATGTAATCCTAGCCGACCTAACAATAATAATTTAAGGGAACAATAATAACAATATGGGGGTTACAGGGGTAGAATAATAACAATAAGGGGGTTACACTAACAAAAATAAGGGACTATACTAGTAATATAGGGACCTAACATGCCCCTCTCCTTCAAAAAACTGTTGTCCTCAATGCTTGAGTAGCTCTAGGCGCTTCTGTATAAAATTCTCATCCTCCCATGTAGAATCTTCAGTGGGTAGGTTCTTCCACTTGATGAGATACTCTGAAATTGATCGATTTCGTAGCTGTCGAGTTCTTGTTTCTGTGACCGCTTCAGGTTCCAATATGATTTTTCCTTCCGCATCAAGTTCTAGAAATATTGTTTGAACTAGAATATTTTCACCTATAACCTTCTTTAAGCATGAAACATGCAAAAATGGATGCACTCATGAAGAAGCAGGAAGCTCCAATTTGTATGCCATAGTACCAATATTTTGCAACACCTTGTAAGGACCATAGTACTTTGGCGATAATTTATTATCCTTCTTAGCTTGCTTGAGGGACATTTTTTTGTATGGTTGTAGTCGTAAAAATACCCAATCTCCTACATCAAAACTTCTCTTGCTGCGATGTTGATCTACCTGTTGTTTCATTCGATTTTGTGCCAAATTCAGGTTATCCTTTAAGATTTGGAGAACTTCTTGTTGATGCTCGATGTGATCTTCCACTGCTTGAACCTTCGAATTTTCCCTTAAAGATGATGTGATGGATGGTGGATGATATCCATAAAGTGCCATAAATGAGGTCATTTTTGCTGCAGTATGGAAGGAAGTGTTATACCACCATTCAGCAAGAGGTAACCACTTGACCCATTGTGTTTGTTTATCAGATACAAAACAACGAAGATATCCTTCCAAACATTTATTTACTATCTCAGTTTGACCATCAGATTGAGGATGATAAGATGAGCTATGAGCTAATTGAGTACCCAAACAAGAAAATAACTCCATCCAAAAATTTCCAGTAAAAATGGGATCTCTGTCGCTCAAAATAACCCTTGGGTTTCCATGTAGCTTTTGAATTGTATTCATAAATGTAGTAGCAATTGTACTTTCTTTAAATGGATGAGATAATGCAAAAAAGTGTGTATACTTGGTAAGTCTATCAACTACCACCATGATGAAAATATTTCTTCAGACTTAGGTAAACCTATGATAAAATCCATTGAAATCTCCTCCCAACGTTGAATTGGAATGGATAAAGGTTGTAGAAGACCCGGGATCTTAATTGTCTGAACTTTATTTTGCTGGAAAACCAAACATTCCACCACAAACTTTTGAATATCAGGTTTAAGTCCATCGCAAAAAAATTATTTCTTCACCCTATGGTAAGTTTTTAAAAATCCTGAGTGTCCTCCTAAAGGAGAAGTGTGCAATTCCAAAAGAATCTTTTGTTTTAGTTGGGAATTCTTACAAAGATATAAGCGATCTTTGTGCCATAAGGAATCATTTTTCCAACTAAATGTATCAAATGTACTAGGATCTTGTTGCAACTTTTGAATGAGTGTCCATACATCTTTGTCCTTCTTCCATTCATCTCTTGCTTCAGTTATCCAATCTGGTTGGATAATAGAAATGTCACAAAGCAATGCTTCCACCTCTTCATTCTTTCTTGAGAGTGCATCTGCAACAACATTAAGCTTTCCTTTTTTGTAGATTATTTCAAAGTCATAACCAAACATCTTTGTGACCCATTTTTGCTGCTCTTCTGAAGATAGTCTTTGTTCCAAAAAGTGTTTAAGACTATCATGATCAGTTTTTACCTTGAAGTGTCTTCCCATTAGGTAAGTTCGCCATTTCTTTAGTGCATGCGGTATTGCTAACATTTCCTTCTCATAAATAGGTTTTTGTAAATACTTTCCTTTGATTGGACGACTTTCAAAAGCAATGGGTCTTCCTTCCTGCATTAAAACTGCACCAATTCCATTTTCTGAGGCATCACATTCCACAATAAAGGTTTTTGTGAAGTCTGGCGTAGCTAAGACTGGTGCTAGGCACATTGCCTCTTTAAGATGTTCAAAGGCCTTAGTTACTTCAGGAGTCCATGAAAATGCATCTTTCTTCAATAATGTTGTTAGAGGTGCTGCTAATCTCCCATAATTCTTAACAAACTTGCGATAATACCCTGTTAACCCGAGAAATCCTCGCAACTACTTTATGGTTGTGGGGACTTTCCATTCCTTAATGGGTTTAATTTTGTTAGGGTCTACCTTAAAACCCTCGTGAGATACAATATGACCCAAATATTCCACCTCTTGTACTCCAAAGAAACATTTGGATGTTTTTCCATATAATTCTTTCTCCTGCAATAGTTTGAGCACCCTGTCAACATGTTGAACATGATCCTTCCAAGACCTGCTGTAGATTAGTATATCATCAAAACATACTAGCACAAATTTTCTCAGGAAGGGTTTGAAAATGGAATTCACCAGCCCTTGAAATGTACAAGGTGCATTGGTAAGGCCAAAAGGCATGACCAAAAATTCATAATGACCCTCATGAGTTCGAAATGATGTTTTTGGAATATCTTCAGTCTTGATTCTAATTTGATGATATCCTAAACAAAGATCCAACTTGGTAAAATAAATTGCTCCATGTAATTCACCCAATAATTCATCAATCACAGGAATGGGAAATTCATCTTTAATGGTGAGCTTATTGAGCTCCCTATATTATGGACACATATGCCATGATCCATCCTTCTTGTGTACCAATACTACAGGAGCAGCGAAAGAACTTTAACTATGTTGAATTATACCAGCCTCTAACATTTCTACAATCATACGCTCTATTTCGCTATTTTGTACATAAGGATATATATAAGGCCTGATGTTTGGAGGAAAAATTCCTGGAATCAAATGAATAGCATGATCATGATCACGAATAGGTGGGAGTCCTTTGGGAGTTTCAAACACCTTGGAATGATTGTCCAAGACTTTTTGGAGATCTGAGGAAATAGATGATTTTGATGTTGGAAGTTCTAGTGAGCATAATTGTGCAATTACGCCTCGTTGTTATTTCTTTAGAAGCTTTGTCATAACATTAGAGCTTATTATCTTTCCCGGATTCCCTACAATACCCCGTAATTCAAATTCCTTTCATTCTGAAAAAAATTTCAAGAAAAGTTCTTGAAAATTAAAAGCTACCGTCCCCAAAGATTGTAACCATTGTACTCCTAGTACAACCTCAACACCTCCCATAGGAATGGAAAGCATTGGACTATTCAATACATATTCCCCCATGGTTAGCTTTATATTATGGCATTTTATAGAGATTTATAGTTCCTCCATTTGCAACCATCACTTGACATTCTGGTGCTGGGTATAGTAAACAATTCAATTCCTTGGCTACCTTACAATGAATAAAATTGTGGGTACTACCTGAATCGATCAACACTATTATCTTTTTCTTCTTGATATGTCCTTCTATCTTAAGAGTTTGAGGAGTGGTAATTCCTACCAATGCATTACACGATATGGTCAGACTCATTTCTTCCTCTTCTAGGGTTGGTTCCTGGTGTATATCCTCTTCTTGTTCATTTTCTTCCTCTTCACAATCTATGTATTATAATTTCTTCTGAGCACACTTATGACCTTTAGTGTATTTTCTATCACAATTGTAGAAAAGCCCTTTTGCTCTTTTTTCTTCCAATTTTTGTGGTGTCAACCTTGTAGGTTGTTGAAATCTAGGCGTAGCAACACTTCCTTCTTTATAGAAGTGAGTGGTAGGCTTCCTTGTCGCCATAATTTACATTCAATTTTTCTTGCCAACCTGAATGCCTTCTCCAATGAATCAGGTTCCAAAACGCGAACTTCATGTTGGATGTTATCCTTTAAAGTACCTATGAAGAGATCAATCATGTGTTCCTCTGGAATATCAGTTAACCTTATATTCAATTTTTGGAAGTCCTCAATGTGCTCCCCCACTAAACCCTTTTGTTTGAGATTTATCAATTGGCTAAAGAAGGTGTTGCTATTTGTATCCTCATAATGTGCTATCATTTCCTCCGTAAAAATTGACCAAGTGACAATTTTTTTACGGGAGCAAAGCCATCGATACCATACAAATGTATTTTGTTCTAAATGTAAAGTTGCAATACGTATCTTTTGTGTGTTTTGCACATTATGGAGATCAAAATATTGCTCCATCTGTAGTATCCATGTTACAGGATCCTTTCCATCAAACTTCCTCATATCCATTTTTGGAATATGGTGGTTCTTCCCGCCAAAATTAGAGTTTATGAAATCACAATTAAGATTTATTTTGTTCTCATCATAAGTTTCCTCTATTATCTTTTCAGCATTAGGAGACATTTATTGTATCAACTTTGTCAAACCTTCCATGTCTGCTTTTAGATTATTCTTCATGTTTTCCATTTTTTCATCGATCTTAGCTTCCATGCCATCCATCTTAGATTCCATGCCAGCTTCCATGCCATCTATGCCTTTCTTCAAACCATCCATCTTATTTTCCACACCTTTCTTCAAAACTTCCATGTCATGTTTTGTTGCTCTTTGCGAGAGCGAAATTTGTTGTACTTGCTCTTGTAATTTTGATATGTCATGTTGCCATTCTTTGTCTTCACGAGTCATAGTAGAGCCTTCTAAAGGCTTAATGGGTGTTGAATTCTTTTTAGGGGCCATTTTAGAAACCAATACTAATATCTATTCTACAATATTCCCTTGGAATCAATTCAACTTGATTCTTCAAACAAGACTTATGTAATTCGGAAAAAAAATACACACCTTTTACTTGCTTTTGCAGAGCTCTATATTGAAATTGAATTATCTCTATAATTGAAGATCCTCAATATCTAAAATTTGGCCCTGTAGTAGTCCTCTGAAGCTTCTTTCAAATGCCACAAGTCTTACTTGATTTGAATTCTTCACGATAACGTTATGTCCAATGTCCCACAATAGCCTAATTATGGACTGGTTTCGTAGAGCGAAATTGTACGACTTGCCTCGTGTCACTGTTTTCTCCTTTGGTTCTGAAATTTATAGACAAAAAACTACAGTCTGTGTACTTCTAGCCACCTTTTACAGAATTTCAATTCGATGCTCAGAGCGAGAGTTATGAAGCTTTTCCCACAATCACCTCTTTGAGATGAAATTAGGGAGCTTGAAAAAGACCTAACTTCCACATATCATATCTCCGAAAATATTGCGAACAAAGCTCTAAAATTTTGCGATGATGTTCCTCAGGATCTCAGATTTTCTCTCAAAAATTTTTAGCTTCTGAACCTTCGTAGAACAGACGTTATAGCGACAATTCTGCGATGCCCTGTTTAAGTGAAATTCAGGAGCCTGCAAAAATCCCTACCTTCCACAGATCATATCTCCAACAATATTGTGAACCAAGCTCTGAGTTTTTGCGACGATGTTCCTCAGAATTTCAGCTTCGCACCCTAAAAATTTCATCTTCTGAACCTTCGTAGCAAATAATTTATAGCGAAAATTCCACGATGACCTCTTTGGAGCAGCGAAACCCTAGAATCTAAAGCTCTGATACCAAATGTTGTGAAACCAGCTACAAAAATAGAAGAAAAGAGATATCAACGCCTTATAAATAAGCCACTTCTAGGGGGAAACCTCCAATACATTACATAAATGAACAATTCTTGGATGATTCAAATTACAAAACCTCTTTTCTATATATAGGATTCCATGGGGCCACAATGTAATCCTAGTGGGGCCATAATGTAATCCTAGTCAACCTAACAATAATAATTTAAGGGCACAATAATAACAATATGGGGGTTACAGGGGTACAATAATAACAATAAGGGGGTTACACTAAGAACAATAAGGGACTATACTAGTAATATAGGGACCTAACATCCTGCCCCCATTTTCTGCCACCATTGAGCAGCTCCAGGCCAAGATGAAGACCCCACTGTGTTGTGACTCGAGACAAGTGACAAGATTGTGTTGGGGGGCTATTGGAGCGGGGTCCCATAACCACAATTTTGATGCACTTTTGTAATATTTTGTAATAATTTAGTCTAGCACAGGGGCTTTGGGGCAGGTCTAAGCCCCTAATGAAATATAATGGGTCAAAGGGTAAACCAAGGGTCTGCCAACCATGGTTTGCGGACCATAGAGTAGCGCAAGATAATATAGTATAAATATATGGATAGATCAAGTCTAGAAGTAAGTTGAAGTTTGGATTAAGTTTGGATATAAATATTAGTTCTGTTGTGTGAATTTTCTGGGTAACGGTTCCTACTGGTTGTGTGCGCGGAGACCCTAAGTCCTGCTATGTGTGGACCCCGCTGGCTATGTGCGCGGGCTGGTAAAGGGTCTATAAGTGGAATCTAAATATTAATGAATGAGAAGACCTTTTTTCTCATATCTGAGTGTTTTTGTGCTATTGGCTGCACTATTTGGGATTTATGAGGTTATGTCTGTTTACTGAATTTTGATAATTAATTGATGCATACGTGGATGCGATGCTCTAGAAAGGAATGAATACATAGATATGGTTATTCTTTGTCACCTTGGTGCTGTCAACTTGTTATATAATGATTTAAGGTCTTCCCTTGAGTTATTCCAAAAAAATATTGTTAAGGGTTTCTGGGTTAGGGCTTCTCCAGCACAGGCCTGTTAGATCTGAAGGGACCTACTTAATTAACTTTCTCTCTCTCAGGGTGCAGAAACCTGGTTCTAGCACCCTCTCATACTACTTCGAGTGAGACCTTGACCTGCGCAAGCAGGCCATCGCCGAAAGGGCCAGTAGTACAGGGGTTTGTTGGTAAACCTTAAATCTGAACCTAGGTCATTACCCCCTCAAACCAACATCATGGCTGAGCTTGATAAAGAAGAAGACTCTTCATTGACAACAATAATTTGATCAGTATAGGTTGTTGGACTTTCATAACATGATTGTACCGCTACATATGCCGATTCAAATGGACTTAAAGGCATATCGCCACCATAGGAGTCCAATTCTGATTCTTAAGGCGCATTCCATGTGTCCTCAAATGGAATTGTGCTTGATTTCATCATATTGATATTAGCAATAGTTCACACTACGTTAGGGGAAGGTATATCGAAATTTCCCATGAGAGAAAAATATTTAACTAGTCCTACCCCAACATCTTCATAAGGGATAACCATTTTTTTGACATGTTGGATACTATCAATAGAATTAGGGTCTGAAGCGAAGTAAGACAATTGATCAATTTTAACAATATTTCCTTTATGATGAAATATGATCATCTGAAATACTGATGAAATGATAACAGTCATAGCATAAGACCAACTTTGACCCAGAAGAATGTTGTAATCAATAATGGCTTCAACAACTTCCACCTTGAGTGTTACAGTTTTTCCTTATACCTGTATAGGAAGATCTTGGAGTATTCTGAATGGGTGAAAACCTCTTCCATCAAAGGCTTTAAGAATTTTCAGTGACTGGTTGATTGTCGGAGAACCAAGATTTTTCCAACAAGCTAAGGACATAATGCACGTAGATGCTCCCTCATCAATTACTGTGCAAAAAACTCGCCTTGATTTGATTAATGCTGGAATTTGAAAGTCCATTTGATGTGGGAGACTAGGTAAAAAGTTCTCAAGATCAAAGACAATGAGATTTGAGTCTTGAAGATGAATTTCTCCTATAGATGATAATAGTAATTTCCTTTGAGCTGGATAAGATTGCAGCACTTCGAGGGCTGACATTTTTGAAGGGGATATGGCCAAATCTTCAACAATATTGTAATTTTGAGTGGCTCTCACATGTGGGTTTAAAACCAATTTTCGAAGTACACCTTTAGTAGGTGGTTTAATCACTAAATAAAGATTAGGTTTCTTGATTTGCAATGGTTCAGAAACCAGAGGAATTGATACTGGAGGTTTATTGGATGATTCGATTTATTTTCCAGTTACAGGACCCTTAGATCCATAGTATTGAGATCGTGTTGCAACCATGACCTGGGACATCATCACGATATTCATCTATGAATTGAAACAAGATCTGATCATTTCTGTATCTTGTGATGGAAAAGGATCCTTCAGAATAATCGGCATGGGTGAACCTTTGAAAAAATTGGATACCTCGGCCCGATGTGGGACTCTTTAGTGTAGTGATCCTCTTCACAAATAATACAAGGATAATGAGGTTTCCACTTTTCATCTAATGGTTTGATTTTTTCAGCTTTATCTTTGGGAGAAGTGTTTTGTTTATTTTTACCCTTCCCCTTCTTCTTATTTCCATATGATTTAGCTTTGGTTGTAGACGAGTCTACGATTTGAATCTCTTCAGAAGTTCCTAGCACTAGTACATATGGTCAAGTTTCCAACACTTTAGTTCCGACCGTTTTGACGTACTCTCGGAAAGTTCCCCAATTTTTCTCAATTTGTTTAATCCCACCACGCAATGTCACTCTTGCGACACTATGAAAAATCATCTCTATTGCGACACTATGAAAAAGCGTCGCTATAGTGACATCCATGTTATTTTCGTCGGTATACCGACATAATTCTTATACTAGTTATTATTTTTAAGGTCTATCTAGTGGGAAATAATAGTTTTTAGGTTTTGAAAAAAACTAGGTAGACGTCCTTTTATCTCCATCAAATTCAGGCATTTATGCCATATCTTCGCTTTTCTCTCCTCCATTATAGCTCTCGAAATAGAAATTTTAACATATCTCAAAAAGAGAAAATGGGTAGGGTGAACCCAAGTGAGAGAAGACAAAATTTGAGAGAGCAAAACAGGCGGTTTATAACAATGTAAATCTTTCAGGGTCTTAGAAAACATAGAGGGTACAATCTCCCTCCTTGGGTGGACATTAATGAGGTTCTTCAAGTTTTGGCAGAAGAGGCTATGTGGGTTGGTTAATCAAAGGACACCACCTATAGAATATAGAGCCAAATGCAAATGTAAAAATGTGAGATTAGGGTACATGGCCACTGTGAGACAAGGTCAAATTGTGCCCTATACGAGTGGCTTAAATCCTGAGGTTTTAATCTTACAGTGCATTGAATAGGAATAGTCCACATCTTCATATGCTTTCTCAACTAGTGACAGTGGCCTCCATGGAAGAATCATCTGTTGTTGGTAGGGAATGTTCAAAAATGGCTTCTCCTCACTAGTGGCCTCCCGCTCCCATCCAGATTTTGATTGCTTCACTTTTTTAGCCATCAAATTCTGGCAGTGGTGGGATATCACCTTCATTCCCTTCTCTTTCTTCCAGTGATCAAGGTAGGGCATTGAATCTGACGACCTCATTTTTCCCCAGTGGATACTTCTACTACAACAACACCACAACTACCAATATCAATAATGGGGCTCAATATTTTCCCGCAGTCAAAAAGTAAGAGGTTGAGGGGATTTTCGGGGGTTCAGAGATGGTCAACAAAGGAAACGTAGGCATAAGAGATTTGAATTATTTAACATCAGAAGAGAGGAATATAATTCTTTAACACATATATAATCAGACTTTTTTCAATATGTAATGTTTTTATTAACTGTAATAGAAAGATTACAGAGAAACTTTTGATAATGTTGGACTGGAATTCATATTTTCTTATGAGAATGTTGATCAAAATCAACCTAACCACAATGAAAATTTCATTTTTCCCTTCTTGAGGGATCATTTAACTGATTAGGTGAAGCATGAATTCGTTCATACTTCCATGGCCATCATATCATCGTCATCGTTAATATTCTCACAAGATCATGTGAGCAGAACGTGACACGAAGTGAATCACAGTCACTCCAAATATTAATAAACTCATCTCCATCTGAGAAAATACACATGTGTGTATATATCATTATAGAATACATATATATGTCATTTGTGTATATTCTCTTATGGAATATGAATATTCATAGTACTCATGGCATAGTTTTACCTTTTTGGCTAAAAATCTTTGTTGTATGTGTTTTTTTTCTCGAAATCCCCCCCTTAATCTCAATATATTGTTCTATATTACCAAAAATTTAGTAAACAATGCAAACCATCAATATAGTGTGGTGTTCTTAGCTTGACATGTTGTTCGGGGTGCAGTAATCTTCAAGAGTGTTCTTTATTCATGGCATCATTTTGCAATCTCAATTTTTGAATTCTACAATGTATAATTCTATCATGGATTACAGATAGCCCATCCTCATAAACTTGTTTTAAATTGTGTTATTGTGGGTTTCTTGAAATTTGTCTTCATTAACTAATCAGTTGTTGGTACAATATTTCCCATATCTGCATGTCATAGGACGAGACCAAAAATTGGTCATTTCTTTCTTATCGTCATCAACTATCTAGACCTTGTATCCAACCATTGCATAGGAAATTGTAGTGCCCCCTTTCCATCTGAGGTGTAGGAGATTCTTTTCTTCATGCTGCCATCTAGCTGAGTGCACATATGCAACAAATTTCTTGTATAGAGTCCATCTTGCTTGTCAAGCTATAGTACAAGTCTTGAATTGTAAAATTTATCATGAAAACATATGGACAAGAGTATGAAGATATCAATAAATCAAATAATAACAGAGAGAACTAGTTTTTTTCTTAGTCTTGAACCTGCTCAACAAGTTAGTACTTAAAATTAATGGCAGAAGTGTCCTCAGAGACATAATTTTAATAATAGGAAAAAATATTACATGAGAAATTTGCAAGAGTTTACACCCCTAGACTCCAACACTCTTGCAATTAGGAAAATGACCTATTTATAAGCTACATGTCCTAAATTATTTCAGTTATGGACCACTTAATAAAACAACAAGTGCCAATTTACAATAAATATTATCCTAACAAAACTACTAACTTTTTTCCTATATTAGAGCCTAAGATACAATTCTTTTCTAGAGTCATATATTTTTTAACAATATTCCATTTATAAGTGTCTCTAATATTAATTTAAATATTCTAATTTAATAAATATTTTATCCTGGATTTAGACTATGATATTTGGATCATCTAACATAAATAATCATCAAGCCAATTCATTTTTTTATTTAATCAAGGTATTGACATTCTACAACAAGTCATGAGTTTCTATAACAAATCATCATGATTAGATATATGTGTCAAGAGGATCTTCATTAACTTTCACATTTCTCACTCATATGCATCAATATAGACTTAAATAATGACTTGGTCCTTTAAGTGGATAGTGGAATTCTACAACTATATCAACAAGACATATGTAACAAACAACTATTAATGTGATAATAATGTTTTTCAAAGAGTTGATTGTTGACCACTTGTATAGCTACAACAATGCTTCCATTAAAAAATACAATTATTCCATAGAAAAATATTGTTACGACCATTACAGCTATAACAATATTTTCAAAGCTTCTAAAGTTAACTACTACTATAGCCATTAGAGGTACAGTAGTGCTTTCATTAACAACCAAGTTCTACAGTAACTCTAATAATATAGAGTCTTAAAAAATGATATCATCAAGATGATCATAATAACACCAACAAATCCTACAATAATATTCGATGACAAACTTTCTATCCTCTTGATATTACCAACAATAGAGTAGTCACAAAACTCTAAGGCTTCTACCATTATCCATGGCCTCTTTTATTTCATACTCAATTGAGAATCTATTCTACGAAATCCATAGCATAAGATGTCAAAAAAACTCAAAAAGTCTTGTATGTTATAAAATTAATTGTAACTAACCTAGATATATGTGAAGAACACAAACTACCATGAAAACCTGTTAAAGTCATAATAAAGGTCCCTATTATCTTACTTCTTTGGATTACTTTCAACTTCTTCACCTCAATAACATTAGCTTCATATCTACTGTTTCTTTTTGTTTTCTTTCATGTTTCCCAGATTTTTGGGACAACCCTTATAGCAACCAAACTTGTTACATCCATAGAATTGAAATTTTTGACATATCAAGATCCCCATTTTATTGATTATTGCAGTGATTGTTGAACTTTCGACAAGGTTCAAGCTTTCCAAATTTTCAATTCTTTCTTTTGAAATTTTTTGCAAAGGCTTGGGATTTTTCATATTGAGGTTCTTTCTCATATGTTTCCATAAGTCTTAATTATTCCAAAGCACATCGTGCCCACAAGTCATCAAGTGTAGGGGTTTCCTTTGTTGCATAGATGCTTCTTACAAAACTATTTCAATATGGAGGGAGAGAATTGCGTGCACATGTAACTAATTCTCCATCAGTTACTACTTCTCCAAGTTCTTGTAATTGATCTATTGTCTTGGATATCCTTATGAAGTAGGAGGAGACCTCTTCATCCTTTCAAATTCTTTCCCTGTAGATTTTATTCCTTAGAGTTATTATTTTACCAGTAGCGGAGGCAGAATATAGCTTTACCAACTTATTATAAATATCCTTTGTTGTGTTTAATCTTGAAACATATACAATAAGGTTATCCTTCATTGATTCAATGAGGATCCTCTGAGATTTTCCTCTATTATAATTGGAAACATCTTGAACCTTATCTTGATCAAGTTGGGGAACCTTTCCTAATACATAAGTCAAGACTTCAAGTTTTTTTAGTATCAATTCTATCTTCTTCTTCCAAGCTTTGTAGTTGGATGATCCAACCATCTTATTTTTTTCCTTGCATACAAGACCCATTGAATTAGATTGAGCCATAGAGAATATTAGAGTACTTAATTGTCAAGATATATGATCCTTTTCAAGATCTTCCAACAATTTCTTCAAGAATGGCTACAGCCCTTGGAATATTTAAAACTATTGATGAAGGTTTCTTCAGAGACAAGGCTTCCATAGAGATATAAACTTCTTTGTGTGATGATCCTTTCTTAAGACTGATGATTTTCACTTGATTTAAATTCTCTCAAGAGTGCCAACACGAGATATCCTTCAAGCTATCTCTTCACCCTAGCTATGATTCCATGTTATAATTATCATGTAATGAAGAGATTAGCTTATTACTTGGGTGTTGGACTTATTATTATTATCTTAATAGGACTAAGTAATAACCATGATCATGAGTTAATAGAAACACAAGAGAAAAATGAACAAATTATGTAATATGTAGGCTTATAGCCAGGGAAAAACCCCACAATGGGGAAAACCCAAGAAATTTTTTCATTTCTTCTTTTATATATTCAGATCAAAGATAAATCCAAGGAGTAGATCAAGACATCCAAGATTTCTTAATAGATGTTTAGGCCCTTCAAAGATAGATTCAAGCCCTTTCAAGATGTCAAGAAAAAAAACCTTCCTTTTGAATTCTCTTCTAACAATATATCCAGCTAATATCACATCCTTCCAGCAAGTCTTCTTCAATAGGATGTACAGCAATGTAATATCCAAAAATAGGGAAATTCTACAACAATAAGAATATATTAAGATATTCTAAAGTTGGAGACCCAGCAATACATAAACATAAACTGAAAATAGCAGTGAACAACATCATACCAAAATATATGGAAACCATGGAGCCATTTTATTATATGTATCAGTAGCAAATAAGTGCAATACACATAAAATGATCAAGGCAAACAAGCCTCCCATGAATACATATGTGAATAGTGAAATGTTGCTACATAGCAGAATGTCTATGGATCAAAACTGTGCAGTCATAGAGAGAGCATTGCTACATGAAATATAAAATATCATATATCTACATATATGTGGCTGATACAATGATGGGAGAGAATATCTATGCGTTCAAATACTATTTCAAGTCAATCCTGGAAGGATTGGCTGAAATATGCAAAACTGCAGAAATGTTGGAGTTACAGGGTAGCAGCTGCAACTCAAGAACTGGAACTGGATCAAGATGACTAAAGATGTTGCATCAGATAAATATACCTCCTCCAATGGATATCTCAAGTGAAATTTTGATCCTATCACTGAATAACTCACCCACCAATAATCCTGCAAGCCCTCACTGCAATTGCACACTGGAAATAACGTTGTCTAGAGAAGGGACTGTGCTGTAGGAGAAAGGGAATGTGTTGGCCAAGTGCCAAAATCTATAATAAGCTCCAAAATCTTCCTCACTGGTGTTCCAAAGTAAATAAATCTTTCTCCTTTGAAAAAAAAGCCCCGGAAGTGGTGTTGTCAACCCTCCACTACAACACCCTGCAACACAACCCAGCTCTCAACATAAACTGTGCTGTAGCTGAAGGAGGTAGCTTAGCCTCAAGCCTAGATGTGGAGAAATGAAGAGCAAGCTCCTTCAAGAGGCCTCTCTTGGAAAGATAAGGAATTCATAAACAGGAATGCCTTGTGCTAAGCAGCACCGCAACTCTGCTAAATAGTAGGAGAATGCACAAAGTCTAAATAGACAATGAAATCAATAATCCATAACATGAATAACAATGGCTGCCTTTCCCTCCTTTTAAACAAGTGAAATTCCTCTCTCTATGGGTCCCACTCATTAGGTTTTACTTCACCAAATAACCCTCTTCCCATTCATACTACGTTGTCTATAAAAGTGTTCTCCACCTCCTATCCCAACGTTGTTCACTTGGTCAAACTTGACCTTGTCTCCATGCAAATTTCCTCTTTCACACATGAGGGTGTGAAATCTAGCTCTTATGAATATCCCTTTTCATACTATGAGGGATTTTATTCATTTTCCTGTAATTTATGGGCCTCCCAACCCATTTATTTACCTTCTATGTGTAAACAACAAAATTTAATATTCCATTTAGCTGTGTGATAAAGTGGGAATATTACAGTCCTCCCCTCCCAAATTTTGCTTGTCCTCAAGAAACTGCAAAGATAAAATTGAGGGGAATTCTTGAGGCATGAGGTCTAATATGAGTTGGGATCTACCATCCCCATATGAAGCTCCCATCCCCAAGCAGACATCCATACAAAATGAGTTACCTCCCAACATGGCAACTCCTGAAAATGCTCCTCCAAATTGAGGTCCCGTAGTATAGATGGGCTGAAAATCTGATCATGGTAGAAAAAATAGCCTACCCCACGATGTCCACCTCTCCACTTAAGAGAAGTGTAAAGTATCTGCTGATCCTGGGCTGCAATAATGTTTTCCTCAAGTGGCAAGAAGAAGACTAGATCCTCAAGGATCTCTTCTCCAACGTTATGAAACATGTTGGCCCAAATCATCTCATATGTGATGAGTTGGAAGTCACCATCATAAGGAATCCAATCAATCATATGGCTCACCTCAAATGGAAACAAGTGTTTTGTTGTAGTAGCCACAAACTCTCTCATGCTCCCATCAGAACATGCAATGCAAACAATGTGGGAAATATCTCTCCCAAGGGACACATCCAACCAATGTGCCACTCCCCCAATCATGCTCCCAATAAAAGTAAGAAAAACAACAACATAAGGAACTACAAGGAGAATCATGCTAGCTACCATATGAAGCAAGGGAGAAGGAATATGGTCCCTCAAATGTAGCCAATGCAGTTTGAATCTCAACTGCAATAGAAAATGAAATGATGGGTGGCCTCCCCACCATTTTCTTGCTGCCCCGATCCCCTCACAATTTTGGAGAAAGTGTATGGTGTATGGTGCAAAGTGAGCATGCCTTGAAAAATATAGAGCCTCCCCAAGTCCTCCTAGGGAGTGACCATCACCAATACTGCTTATGGCCTCAAGTAGACCATGTGATCTATAAGGAATATTGCTCCTCCTTTGAGCAAAGTCCTGCACATATATAGTTAAGGGATGCATACATACATTATACAAGTCATCATGAAAACAAACAATACCCTTACCATATGTCTTTCTCATGCAAATGGAGTGGCTCATAGACGAGTCTCCTCTCATCCTCAAAGAGAAAAGAGGTGGATGTGCTAACTCTTCGAAAGAGTTATGTATCTCCTCCATCTGCACATGATCCACGCATCTCTTGATATGTTGATCACCCAATATCATACAAGTGAAAAGTTCCTTGGAACACTCCACCAACAGTTGGGAGTTCCAATATGGATCTATCCTCCATAGTGACAACATTGATTATCTCTCATGAAGAACATTTTTCATATGGTTATCCTCTCCTTTGACATCTCCCATGTCAAAGATGCAAGTTGGAAGGTTGCTATCCTTCCCTTGTTGCTTCTGCCATGGCAGAGAATCTGAAATGAGAGTGGGTAAAGATGATGTTGAGAGAATGCCTCTCTCCTCCTTGAGTCTACCCAAGACTCTCAGTGTTGTAAAATGACCTCCCAAGGTCTCCACTCCTCTGAAATCAATGAATGGTGCCTCAAAATGTGAAGCCTCTCTCATCATATGTTGATCTGGTGGTCTCCTTGGTGAAATGTCTCCATGCAATGAGACATCATCATCAAGAGTAGACTGCATATATAAATGGACAAACTTGTCCCTGATCTCACTACACAATCCAGTCTCCCTCTTAGGTGCATCAACCTCATGAAATAGATAGGGGTGTGTGCTCCTCATCACATAATTTTGGTCATCCTCCCCATCTCCTCCTTGTATCTCCATAGGTTCACACCCTATCATCAATGGCACATGTAAATCATGAGTTGTGCCTTGATCTCCACATGTGAGATCCTGGGGAATTGCTTGCAATGATACAATAATCCCTCTAGTTGGAGCAAGATCTCCTCCTTCCTCTACATGAGGTGCTAGATCAACTCTAGACATGTCAGCGCTGTTGCCCTCAGCCTCCTCAACATTAATGGGAAACCTCCCAATGATTGGATCCTCTTTTGAAAAAGGGATCTCCCTGCCTTCTTGTGCCAACATACAAGATAAAGGTCTTGCCTCTAGAAAAGTATGATGCAATTTATCAGCCTCTTCCATGGTTTTTTGAAGTGGTTTTGGTTTTATGGTTCCCTCCATCACATGTAATGTCTTCGTTTGTTTAGATTTGTTTTGCTTCACCACATGTGTTTCAGAAATTTTCTTGTCAAAATTTTCCATCATTGTTTTAAGGAACCTTGCATAGGAAGAATTATTTGCATTCTTTAAAGTAAAAGACTCAAATATCCACCATTCATAGGCCTTACCTCCAAAATGTAGCGCTGCTACTCTGATGGCTTCATCTTCAGAAATTTGATGCTGCTGCAAAAAGGTGTCTAGCTTTTCCACCCAAGCCCTGGCTGAACATGTAGGTGAACCATCAAAGGTATACAGAAGAAATCTATCAACATTATGTTGCTTACTCCTCCTCACCTTGATCTTGCAAAACTCTAGGAAAATGATATGATCTCTAAAATTCTGAGTTTGAGATTCATATTCATGCAAGAAACCACTAAGAGTTTCCCTCTTAGGAATTTCTTCTTCCTCCCTCTATCTCATAGAAAAACTAGGCATATGACTGTGCTATGCATCATAGGGTGTGGCTACATGCTCACACTCCCCATAAGAAAATCTATAGTTTGACTCAGTTTCAAACCCTCTTGGAGATTCTGTACACATCTCCCTCCTTACCTTCTTGAAATCTTCATGAATGCTCTGTACATATCTTGGAAAAAGCTTTGTAAGCCTATCTTCCTTTCTTTCTCCACATAATGGAGTCTTCATCTTCTCTTTTCTTGATAGCATCATGGCTGATATCCATAGGCTGAGCCAATATTATTCTTTGATACCACTGTAATATCCCAAAATAGAGAAATTCTACAACAATAAGAATATCTTAAGATATTCTAAAGTTGGAGACCCAACAATACATAAACATAAACTAGAAATAGAAGTAAACAACATCATACCAAAATGTATGGAAACCATGGAGCCATTTTATTATATATATCAGCAGCAAATAAGTGAAATACACATCAAATGATCAAGGCAAACAAGCCTCCCATGAATACATATGTGAATAGTGAAATGTTGCTGCATAGCAAAATATCTATGGAGCAAAACTGCGAAGTCATAAAGAGAGCACTGCTACAAGAAATAAAAAAATCATAGATATGCATATATATGGCTGATACAATGTTGGGAGAGAATATCTATGATCCCAAAGACTATTTCAAGTCAATCCTGGAAGGATTGGCTGAAGTATGCAAAACTGCAGAAATGCCAGAGTTGTAGGGTAGCAGCTGCAACTCAAGAACTAGAACTAGATGGAGATGACTGAAGATGCTGCATCAAATAAATTGACCTCCTCCAATGGATATCTCAAGTGAAAGGCTGATCCTATCACTGAATATCTCACCCACCAATAATCCTGCAAGCCCTCACTGCAATTGCACACTAGAAATAACGCAGTCTAGAGAAGGGACTGCACTGTAGGAGAAAGGGAATGTGTTGTCCAAGTGCCAAAATCTATAATAAGCTCTAGAATCTTCCTCACTGGTATTCCAAAGGAAATAAATCTTTCTCCTCTGAAAAACAAGCCCCGGAAGTGGTGTTGTCAACCCTCCACTGCAACACCCTGCAACACAACCCAGCTCTCAACAGAAACTACATTGTAGTTGAAGGAGGTAGCTTGGCCTCAAGCTTGGATGTGGAGAAATGAAGAGAAATATCCTTCAAGAGGCATCTCTTGGAAGGATAAGGAGTTCCTAAATAGGAATGCCTTATGCTAAGCAGCACTGCAACTCTGCTAAACAACAGGAGAATGCACAAAGTCTAACAATAATCCATAACATGAATAACAATGGCTGCCTTGCCCTCCTTTTAAACAAGTGAAAGTCCTCTCTCCATGGGTCCCACTCATTAGGATTTCCTTCACCAAATAACCCTCTTCCCATTCATACTGCGGTGTCTATCAAAGTGTTCTCCACCTCTTATCCCAGTGTTGTTGACTTGGTCAAACTTGACCTTGTCTCCATGCAAATGTCCTCTTTCACACTTGAGGGTGTGAAATCCAGCTCTTATGAATATCCCTTTTCATACTATGAGGGATTTTATTCATTTTCCTGCAATGTATGGGCCTCCCTACCGATTTATTTACCTTCTATGTGTAAACGAAAAAACTTAATATTCTATTTAGCTGTGTGCTAAAGTGGGAATATTACAAGCAACCGGTTTTTTTTTGGTAAGAAATAAACAAGATTTTTATTCAAGAGATAATAAGGTTTTCCTGCGACAATATCTTCCAACAAAAAGGTCTTCTTGAAACAAGTATTCTTTAAGAGAGATCAACGAGATATGAGAGATCCAGAGATTCAAAACTCTAGAGAGAATGCAAGATCCAAAAGCCCAGAATATGCAAAATCCAGAGCCCAGAAATCCAGAATATTCGAAATCAAGAAGCTACCCAGTTGTATGTGAAGTGCCCAGAAATATGCAAAGTTGTGAGAGGAAAATGCATTTCTTCAAATGACCTCGACCTCTTCCGTATTTATAGCCTTTCTGGTGCTAGTTTGGGAATGAATTGAGGCCAATTTTACCATTAGGGTTAGGAGATGTAACTGACCTTATTTTTCATCATTTTGACTCAAATAAAATTCTTTTTCTGAATCCAATGCCAAGTCCTAATTGGATCTCCACTACAATATATGACAAATTTTGTTTTTTGCTTCATAATGATTTTCTTTTGACCCTTATGGGTCTATAATCATGTAGATCAAGATAAACATCATGTTTCCTTTCCTTTCTTTTACATAATGAAATAATAACTATGAAGAACGAACCTAGTTACATTTCTAACACTTGGAAACTTTCCTATTAGTCTGTTCTGATATTAAATAATCGGTAGTGCTCTTTATTTGGTGAACCATCCAATGTTGGCGCAATGATTAGAGTAATATATAATGGGAAAATTGTTGATTACATTGGGCAGAAAGGGGTTAGTGTTTTTAAGGATTTCTTGGTGATATTATATGTGAACTGTGGACAAATTTATGATTCTTGTACAGATGATAACAACTCATATCATATTAATTTATTTATTTATTTTTCATTTTACACATGACCAAAAACCTCGAGATTCATTTTATATGTTGTCCAGAGGCACTAATAGTATTAGCTATCACAAAAATTGCAGGGTGGATTGTTATTTCTTTCACAGAGGATGAGACTGATGGGGAGATAAACTCTTTGTCTATTCCTTATGTCATGACTTTTGTGACAAACTTGGTAGAATATACAACAAGAAATAATTCTTCACATAGTTTACATTTATGTCATATGGAGAGAACTGCCTTATTTGGAAGATATGGATTTGCTTCTTAACTTCGCAAAAAAAATGGTATATTTGCAATCTCTCTAAACATTATTTTTGAGATAAAATTAGTGCAACAAAAATAAATAAGGCAATGGTAATGGCTATTCTAACAAGAGAAATTCTAATCAGATAAAGTAAACAATAGGTAATGGTTATTGTAGCTAGTGCCTTCAATGTACTTGATTATTTTAGGCTAAGCATAATATAATTTCTTTTGTCGCTAAATTCTGAAGTGTTTTGAATCAATTGAGGACTATAAAAATTCAAGAGCTATGGATTTCTTATTGAAATTTTTTGATAATATATAAAATTGATAGAATTGTACCAAAACAAGTGAAACTTCATTGAAATGTTACAACTTAAAACTGAGTAGCAAGTCTTGTTGTGTAATTGATCTCCGACAATGGTCACAAGCTTTGCTTGACATGTAGCATGTACATTAATGACAATTTTGGAGGAATTACATGTTAGTTATCTACAACATATGTTTTTTCAATGATTTTCATTTCTACAATAAAAAATAACACAAATAGTCAGTAAACTAGAGGGACAGTTATTTCCATAGGCCTCTTTACTAATGAAAGTCAAATTGTAAGTGTAGCATTGCTGAAAATGAAAAACCACTTTCTTGCAGAGGGTCAAATTTTTATATTAGCTTTGACATGTTTTAATGTTGATGATTTTATTGTGTAATTTTGGATAAATTGCATTTTCGATATGTGCAGCTTATGTCTCTCTAAAAACATGTATTCCTTCATTAAAAAGGAATCGATAATATGGTTGCGAGGGATAGTTACATCCATAGGCCTCTTACTGATGAAAAAATGAATTGTAAGGGAAGCGTTGTTGAAACATCAAAGACAGGCGCGGAGGATCAACTTTTTGTATATCTTGTATTTTTGAAAACATATGATTTTGTTCTAGACTTTAATTATTTTTATTCTTAATCATATAGGAAATATTGAGAGAAAATAGCTATATTGCGACACAAATCATCCCATAATTCAGAAATTACATTTCTTTATATGATTCTTAAACCTTTTGTTTCATAAATATTCAGAGCTCCACTGAGAGGGATCGATATTACACTTTGGAAGATTTTTGTCATCTCAGTTTGTGTTTATGCTTGGACTAGGAATTGAGAGATTTTTATTTTTGTCATATCAGTTTGTGTTTATTCTTGGACTAGGAATTGATAGGTTTGCTATGCTATATTATAGGGAATGTGGGTAAAATTTAGATCTAAAATTTATTAGTTGTAATCTGAGGGAATTTTAATTTCCAGTTCATAATTGTATTGAAGTTGTGATGTATTTAGAGTTTTGAGTTCATGAAGAAAGTTTGGTGAAATTTTTTTTGACTCAACTGGCATGTTTTTAACAGTGATTGTTGTTAAAATTCCCATACAACTCATAATTTTTTTTGAAATGGAAGTTGCACTAACATATGGTATTCCCTTGGAAAAATTACAGGCATTGAGGGGGTTTGGTTGCATAATCTTGGAGGGTGCAAGTCTAAGAGGCCCAACTCTCCGAAATTTCGAAGTCATGGATAAGAAATGTGGAGCATGGGGATTATAGTGCTAGATGGCCGAATCTGACTTCATTTCCTCCTAGAATTGATCAATATGAATCAAAACTAGTTCAAACCAGTTTTTCCCTCCAATCGATTGGATCATCTAGTTTTGACCACTTTGGTATGGTTCTGATAACATTGTTATAGAGTATCATACAAATTGGCAACTCATGAGTCACAAAAGAGAGTTTTCTTAGTGTCTACGATTATTATATCCTAGATGTTCTTGTAGTTATACTACTTAAAATAAACATCTAATTACTTTGAAAAACATGAGGATTAGTGAAATACGTGGAGGTCGTTAGATTCCTCTTGACCAACATTTGAAGGAAGAGAATTATGTTGTTCGATGCCCATTCCATCTTTCATGTAATAGACTATCTCCTGCACTTTTTAGATCTACGTAAACAAAGTTGATTTAAATTCTATGTTTTGAGGTTGGGAAGTGTGAATAGTTATTGAGGTTGATCACCATGTTGTTAAGCACACTACACTTTGCTTCCAAAATATACATTTTATTCCTTTGTTGGATAGAAATATTCATAATTCTCGCATTTTGTGTGGAACATTGATGTTCATTTTCTTGGCCTTAAAGGTCACTAAGAAAAGAGAGGCTCTATTACATTGGATAGTCTCTTCAGGCCTTTGAAGATTTCACTTACTCTCCAGAGCATCCTTGCAATCTGTGATTTCTTCACCAAAAAAAAGATAGTAGATGGGTTTGAGTGTGGTTGAAGAGACTACAAGAGCTGTTCTAAATTTCATCTTAGAACTACTAAATTGACCCACCTTGCCACTATGAAAACAAAAGGGAGAATTCAATAGATATGATAGTGTTTAATTCTCACATGCAAATGAGGTGGGGTAACATCCTTGCATATCCGCACCCGCACTTGAAGACTAATATGAGAGAAGCTAACATGTGTTAATAAGTCGAAATTGGCTTGAGTTCATAAACCAAAGTTGCTCAGGGGATTAAATGATGAAATAACCCCAGCCTTCCCTCAAGATCCCTTTGTTGAGAGTGGTGGCTTCATTACCTAATGAGTTAGCTCGAGAGTTCTTAGAACTTGAAAGTAGGAGACCCAGTTTCGGCTATTAACCTCGTTGTTTCAAGTAATGATAAATGTGATCTTATTATATGATAGATCTGATTTCATAAGTTGCAAGTGACCCAAAATAGTGTGGCTTTCTATATTATTTGATTTTAGGAAGTTAATTGTTTTTTAAGTACTTAGAGTTGCATTTTAAATGGAAATATTATAGTTTATAGGATGATTTCAGATGCTCCCCTAACATGGATTATTGATGTTCATAGCTTATTTGTTGGAAAGGTTTCAAATATATTTCTTCTTATGAATAGTTAATTTAATAACATATACTCTAGTAAGGATGTAAATAGTTTCATATTCAACATGAAGAGAGTGTACGCGATTTATCAAACAATATCTAAAAGTTTTTCTTGCACATCAATTGTATGACCCAGGTTTTGCATCTGTATTCTTGCATTTTATATGATTCTTGTCTCTTATCTGCTATGTGCATGTGGAAGTGTAGCATTGCAATATATATTTTGGATGGATGGGAAATATGGATGTTGTCGAATAGATCCTTTCAGATGCAAAGGCATTTTATTTTTTAATCAGCAATATATTGATGATTCATTTGGCATAGAATTTTTTGTCTCCACTTAGAATCTTTGTTAAAACTCTGCAATTTTCAGCTAATCTTCCTAGATTATAATTCTTGTAAAATGGATCTTAATTTCGTTGAAGGTATGACTTGAGATAGTAAATGTTAGATTCTATTATCTAGCTCTCATATAACTTAGTAGACACCATATTCCTAAACATAGCAGAAACTGTCATGCATTTTGGCCATGCTATATTCTTATGCAGTGCCTGAGACATTGTTTCTTCGTTTAGGAGTTGATTTTTTAGAAAAATAAAGGTTTATATTTGAAAAGGTGCTACTATAAGAAGCTCCACACATGATACATGGAGCATATGATGTCACTTTTAGTGGAGATATGACAACAATTGTATTGTAGATATATCACTATATAGATGAACACATCTACGCTAGGGATTATGACACATCCACACATGGGATTATAACTCATCTATTCTTATACAAATGTATTTCACAAAGAGCTTGATGATATTTTCATTGTTGTTAGGTGTGCTTGAATGCCCCTCTAAATGATAATAGGAAAATAGGAAACCTATTTTGGAGCATACATTTTATATTCAGGGCATAATGGGGAAGCATTCCTAGCTGCTGAAGCATATTCGAAGATGGCATCGACTATACAAGGAGAAAATATTTGTTTGTTATGTAGTGTCAGTTTTTGCATCCTGCCACCAGTGATCAAATGGACTCTTATCATGTCTTGTTAGAGTCCCATAGTTAAATTTTTTTTCATTCCATTAGGTCATCATGAAAAAATTTGGTCAGTGGGTGTAGATCTATGTCTAATTTAACTCCTTCCAAAATTTTACTAATTGCTGGCTCATTTCACCTCTCAACTGAGTGTACCATCATTCATAAGTTGTAATCATCATTACAATAATCTTTATCATGGTTTCATTCAGTCCAGAGTATACATTAAGTCTTTAGGGTTCCAAGGTTAACAAATCATCATTCCATGCATAAAGTCCAGCAAGTGAATGAGTGACAATAAAGTAATTTCATCAATAAATTTGATTTCAAAGAAAAATTTAATTTTATGTTCAATGTAATTTCATATTCTTAATTTGTAATAAGTACTTCAGAGTTCCAAATAGCTGCAAATGCTCAATTTCCACTAGAAAATGTTCAAGGTTCCAAGAAGAAAATAAGTGTTCCAAAGCCACCAGAAGTTCAAAGTTCAAATTCAAAATGAAATTTTGGTGGGCCACCCCACTAAAATTGAAGAATATTATATAAAAAGCAAAGAAAGGAGTTTTATATTCACTATTTCACTTTCTCCCAACAAAAATTCGCCCCTCATTGGTAGCAAGGTCGCGTTTTCAGTTATCCTTGGCAAAAATTTCTCCTTGCTATGCTTCCAGACACCTTGTTGCGCTTTTCTTTGTGCTTCGAGGCACCTTTGTGCTTTTCCCTACGCTTCTAGACACCTCACTACGCTTTTGCTAACTTGGCTGCGCATCTGAGCGAGGAGGCGAGGCATGGATTTCTAAAGGAAAATTTTGATCAATTAAGGGTTTTCAGGTTTTTGAAAATCGTCTACAAGTTGTAATCGAGAAATCAAAGGGAATCATCCCTTCCTTCATCAGTTTTAAAAGCATAAAAAAATTCACTCTCTCAACTAAGATTTCTAAAGTCAATTTAGAGAAATAGTGTCATGGTTATTTTTTTCAGTTTGAAAACCCTAAAACTCACTTTTTACACCTTCATTAACTTCATTTGAATCATTTACACACCTTTCCCTCACCCAGTTCCTATTTTTCCCATAAACTCCAATCAAACCCTAATCTCTACCGTGTTTTTACCCTAGGCCTGTGTTTTGGCCTTTTCATCCCCTTCCCCTCACACAAATTCAAAAACATCACTTATCCCTACTTCATAACATCATTCCCTCCTGCCTTAAATTTTCGTAAAAATTTAGGCAATCCCAATCTTATATTAACATCTCATTCATAGACCTAACAAAAATACTCCATTTTTGTTCATCTTCATTAGGGTTTTCTTGCTGCCATGGACATTGATAGCTCCCCCTCTTAGAGGAAGAAGTATAAAGGAGGAAATATATTGAGGTTTGAGCCCATTTTCTCATACTTCAGATTCAGGGCTCAGTTTTCAAGGAATTTTCGAAAAATAGGTCAAAAATCACCTCTGCCTCATTTTCAGACATTCGCTGCGTTTCTAGGAGTGATATTGGGAAAAGGACATTTTAACAAGCTTATTGAAGCCCATTTTGTTGCTTGAACATATTGGAGTCATATACACTTGACCAGCTACTCAGAATAACTCTTCTTTTCAAATTTATATAACGGGAAGGCACCCAAAAAGGCCTTACAAGAAATTTGTTGCGCTTCTCGAAATTCCCTGTTTAATTTTATAACTAGCTTGTCTAATTTTCATTTGACAGTTTCACTTTGGAAAATGTAAAAGGGTAAAGGGTTTAAATTCAATGTAAAAGTGACGGTAATATAGTTAAATAGGTGTATTTACCTCCCATTAATGCTTGGAGAGGATTTTTGTAGTTGGTTTTCTAAAACGGGAGATAGTTCATAACCTCCCTAGATTTTTGTTTAGTTGGAGAAAAACTTGGTTTCAGCTCCACATGTCATGGATTCGACCCCTGAGAGTGGGAGAAGTCTATTCTAGTCTATATCTTCCATTTTCTTTTTCATTGCAAGGGGTGTATTCTCTGGAATTTATCTTTGAAAACTAATGTATTCAATCATTTTTGGTAAGAACTAATAGACAGAGTTGCAGCTATTGTGGTGGGATTCATTTGTATGTGTTTTAGTAGTGTTGCCTCTTATGTTTTCATATGTTTGAATGTCTTAAGCCTTATGTTACACCATTTTTTGGTCATCTAACCTACTATCATTAGATGGACCCAAGTACACCATGTAAGACCAATTTTACCCTAAGTAAAATTCCTTTCACTATGTAAAATAACTTAATAAAACACATTTATTAGGTTGTTTATGGTCTAAACAGGAAACCCCAAAAGGAAATATTAAATAAATCTATATTTGTTTGATTTTCCTCATGGAATAATTAATTAAACAATAATTGTTCCTGGTCATGTTTAACCCAAAACAAATAAATTAATTAGATAAATCTCTATTTATCTTATTATTTTCTAGGAATAATTATTTAAATCTTATTTAAATAATATTCCTTGTTAAATATGACTAAAACACCCATAAATAATTAAATAAATCATTATTTATTTGATTATCCTTCAACCACTTCCTTAAAATGATAAATAAATCATTTATTTATTTATTATTCACAAATAAAGGGATTTGACCCAAGTCAAATACTTTTCCCTCCAACAAATATAATAAAATATTCCATAAAAGGTGGATCTAGATTTGGTTAATGTTATTTTAATCATGCACCAAGATCTAGAATGACCCAATATTTTGTTATAAATAGGAGGATTTCTCCTACCATTCTTCACCTTTTGTTGCCTATTAGATCACTCTGGATCTATACTCTTGGTCTGACTTTGAGCCATTATCATTGTCAAATTTTCCATTATTTGTTGTGTGAGCTCCCTTTGAGTTCTATCTTTGTCTAGGTTTTCTACACCAACAGGAGAGAGAAATACTAGATCTGAAGTGCTGAGGACTTCCAAGAACCCATCCCATTGAGGAGAATTTGAAACACCTTCTTGTTTTCCTCCCAGGTGCCCTTAATACAAAAATTCTTTCAAAAATATTGTTCTTGTCTTGTCTATTGGATGTATGGAGCAAAACCTTATTTTTACTGCTTAATGTCTCTTTATGCATAGATCTGGATTTTTGCAGCACTTGTCTTGATCAACTAACTGCAGATCTAAAGATATTGGCAACCATATTTGATGTTAGGGCTATAAGTTATGCGTAGCTAAAGTGGTATTTTTTCGTACACTTCGACAAAAGATTCATACTAACAACTGGCAACTCCACACGGGTTTTCAATTACGACCGCTGTCGTTTTTCATATTCCTGCATATCCAGCTACTTCAGACCCTAGGGTTTCTTTTCAGCTTTTTTTTGTTCCTACTTTTATGTTTTTTTTCACCTATAAAACCCTAAAACATTAAAATTTCTCACTTCCGCGTGTTTGTGGCCCTATTGCGCAGGTGACAGACATCAGCCGCAACTAAGACGGTAACTTTTTCAGAAATCTGCCGCCGGGACACCCGGAGCTTCAAGTCGCACGTTTCAGCCCAGAAACTATGACCTGGACTCCAGGTCGCAATTTTCAGCCCATTATCTGTGACTTTCACAGAAAACAGGTCAGAACCTGCAACCTGCCAGTTTTTCTGCTATTTTTCTGCAACTTTTCTGGGTTTTTTTGAAGCTTCTGTCAGGGTTTTCCAGCCTCTGTCTCAGCCATTTTAGACCTGTTTCTGATCTGTTTTTCTCATCTAAGTGGGAACATAGTCCCCTAGGGCTTCAGTACCCTCCACCTTTGGTGGAAGAGTTTTAATTGTTTCAGGTGTCTGATTTTTCAGAGTTTCAGCCTTCCCTTTTTCAGATCTGCTACCTCCTTCTCAGATCCCTTTAAATCAGCTCTTCTCCCTTTCAAATCACCTCTTGTAGTTTTTTTTGGACCTTCCTTTAGGGCCTCCTCCTTTTCCCTTCTGATTTTTACTGATTTCCTCCTTTTTTACAGCCACCTTGCCTCTGTCTCTCGGCTGTGTTCTGCACCTCTTTTCAACAGTTTTCTCCTTTAGATCCCTGTCCCTCCCGACCTTAGATCTATTGGCCTCTTTTTAGTGTGTTTTGACTAGATTTTTTCCCCTCTTTTAGACTAGTTTTGAGAGACCCACCTTCTTGGGTTAGATCGATGCATTGTTAGCTGGTAATTTTCTGTTATTTCAGCATTATATACTATTCTCTGCAGATTTATTTTTAGTTACGCAGCACACTTTTTATTTTTCTCTCAAAAACGTCTGGGTTTAAAAATTAAAATTAACACACGCCACACACTCACCCTAAGCGAAGAAGAGCCTGGTTAACACCGCCAGGCAAAGACTTTAAAACATTGTAAAATCAATTGACACTGCACCTTTTCTGCCCTTGTTTCGACATTGTAATCACTTGATTCTGCACCTCCCCGCCCTTGTTGGTCGTTCTTCTTCCCCTTGTGCCGTGTTTTTGTTATCATCATTATGCCCCCAAGGCGCACATCCCGAAGACTTCTTGGCCTTCACCCTCAGTTTCCGGTCGGTCGACCTACTCCTTCCCACCGTCGTCGAGTTAGTCCTCCTCCGAGTCCGCACTCCGACTCCTCTTCTGATTCATTGGGTTCTCCTTTTACTTCTGGTTCTCCCCCTGTCACCTTCCCTATGTCTGGTCCAGGGCCTAACGCTAGCGGTAATCCCGACCCTAATACCGGGACTACTACTAATGGAACCGCCACAGGAACTACCTCGGCTGCACCCTTTCTCCCTTATATGGCAGGCCTCAGCCTCCCCGATTTCCATCAGTTTATCAATGACCCTATCCGCCACGATGTTGTTTGGCCTACTATGCCGACCAAGCTCCCCTCCGACATTCCCAAGTTCGAAGGCCTTGCTGGAGAAGATCCAACCAACCATATCCGATCTTTCCACATGTGGTGTTCTTCCAACTCCATTACCGATGACTCCATCCGTCTTCGGCTGTTCAAACGCACGCTTACGGGCGAAGCGTCTAAATGGTATGTTGACCAGACCTCCTCTTCCCATACCACCTTTGCGACCATTGCCCGTGCCTTCTTGTCTTATTTCCAGCTCTCTCTGCGATATGATACTGGTACTGAACTCTTGACCTCCTTCCGTCAATCGTCTGTGACCCGCCTTTCCGACCATGTCTAGGAATGGCGGAGAAGAAAGAGCTTATGTCGAGCTCCTACCTTTAAATATTGCATCTATATGGACTGGCTCCTTAGATCTCTCTTACCCGCCATTGTCAAAGATGTCGCCTCCCATTTCCCTCAAACCAAAGAAGCCGCCCTCCAAATAGCCTTGAAATATGACCTGATCTATGCTCAGTCTGGTTATGTTTATACCGTCCTTCCTGACCTCCCCAGGCCCGGTGGCGCTAATGCCCCGGGGGCGTCTCATTTCGCCGACGGTATCGTTGGAGCCCTTTCTCATCCATATGCTCAACCTCCTATGGGCTATGGTCTCCCTCCAGGAGGGGCCAGCACCTCTAGCACTTTTACCCCTCCAGGTAGCATGTATCCAGGATACGGCATGCCTCATCCTTTTGCCCAACCTCTTGCTTACCTCAATTTTTCCCAGCCTAACCATTATCCTTATCCACAGCCTGGTGCTCCAGCTCCTCCAGCATTTTCACTTCCCACTCCCTTGCCTTCTCAACCCCAGCAACAGCACCTACAGCCCCCTCCAGGGCAAGTATTTGCACAGCAAGGCACGAATAATCCCCCTTCCTCTCAAATAAGGTGGAAAGGCAATCAAAATAAATCTGCCCCTGGTACTCGGGGACCCAATCCTCAAGGTCTTGTCCCTAAAACTGCTAACCAGCAACAGGGCACTCAGCCCAAGCTGGACAGACCTATTCGAAAAAATAAGCCTTGTTCGTGTTGCGGTGTTTACGGTCATTACACTCACGATTGTCCCCTTTTACCACAGATTCGGCAGATGTGGGAGTCTCAAGCCACATTGCGAGGACAACATGCCTCCCCTCATGCTCCCCCTAATGTGGCCACTACTCAACCGGCTGTGTTTACCAATCCTTTCCCCTAGCAAGGATTCGTGGCTGCCCAACCACCTGACGGACAGGTGGCCACTCAACCTTCCCCTTCTGGTTCCTCCGATTACCAGATCCTCATGATGCACTCTGATCCTTCTCCAACCGTTGACCTTAACCTTCAAACTCGGTCTCGTTAGTACCCCAAGCCTCCCACTCAGCCTGCCTCCGAGTCCCCTTCTTCAGGTTTTACAGAGCCTCTTTCGACATCCAATGGTCCCTTACATATCCCCCAACCCAAATTTGAGGTTCATACCAAGATTCCTAAGGGACCATTACGCCGAAATGCCGCTTCTGGTCGAGCTGCTCATTCGTATAGCATAGTAGATGATTTGGCGCAGTCTCCTGTTGCCATTTCCACATTGGAACTCCTCCAGTCGTGCCCTTCCCAAAAGAAGGCTCTACTATCTGCCATGGGCGCTGTAGATCCTTTTGATGACCAAATGATTGTTTTCGACGCCCATCAATCAGAACATCTTCCTCTTCCTGCTTCCGTAGCCTTCCAAATCCCAGTCAAAATCCGGAACGCTAACGTTTCTCGGTGTATCATTGATGAGGGGGCATCCACCTATGTGATGTCCGCTTCGGTTTGGAAGCAACTCGGATCTCCTGAGTTTTCCCCTTCCACGATCACCCTTCCAACGTGGGATGGCCACGCCTCCCAGCCCATTGGCCTCTTCCGTAATTGTCCTATCACTCTTGCGGGCAAGACTGTTTGAGTTGACGTCGAAGTCATTGACGCCCCTCTAGATTACAACATTCTCTTGGGGCGAAGCTACACCTATGCCATGTCTACTGTCCCCTCTGCAGTTTTTTGCAAGATGTCTTTTCCTCATAATGGAAAGATAGTCACCATCGACCAGTTGACGTATCATGAGCCAAAATCTCAGACCCCACCTGAGACGACCATCTCTTTTGTAGCCAACAAGAAAACCATCGATTCCTTGACCAGTGTCTCTCCCGGCGTCTACAAAGACTCCTCTTTTCTTGGAACCTTCCCTGGTCTTCCTCCTCCTCCTATCTCTGATCCCAGCTTATCGAATGTTTGCATGATGCAATCGTCTCGGCCAGCCCTTAAGCGGCCCGCTACGGCTAGTCAGCAACCTCAACCTCAACCTCGCCCACCGCAACCCGCTCCTAGCCATTCATCTCAGCCAGCCGAACCTCTTCCTTCTGGCCCTTCTCCTTCAGATGGTATCCATGAGCTCCTCTATCCTCCTGGGTCGGTTCCCCCAAGCCTTAACCATCTAGGAGCTGTCCCCCCTGGTCATTACCCCACGGGTCAGATACCTTTCCTTTCTCCCCCTCTAGGAGTCTATACGATCCCCATCATGGCCACCCTCTCTCTCCCCAACCTGACCCTGGGCATACCCGTCTGGTACCTTGACCCTCCAGCCGCTACCCCACCTGGTCACCCCAAACCATACCTTGCTTTGACACCAGTTCAACCGGTCCCCCTCACTTCCTCCGTTGCCACTGTGCCCCCAGCACCTCCACAGGACCCTTCTCCTGTCGTGACAGCTCCCGGGAAGAAAGGCAAAGCTCGCTAGGGGGCATCCAAAGACAAGGCCACCCCGACTGACCCGACCCCTCCTCCGCCCACAAAGCCTTGTGCCTTGTGTGATGTCGTCGGTCACGCCACCCATGCTTGTCCTGAATTGCCCTGTATTCAACCCATGGTTAAAGTCGCGTTCCCTGAGTCTACGGTCCCTGAAGCCTCTATTCCTTCCTCGTCCATAACCAAGAACCCCAAGATTATCCGCACCAACAAACCTTGTGCTCTGTGCGGTGTCCATGGCCATTACTCCCACCATTGTCCTCACCTGATGCATTACCGTGCCTCTTTAGAGGTAGTTCGAGAGTATGAGGTTGAACAAAATCAATCCGCCTCTCCCATACTTGCGCAGTATGCTTCAGGTCAGTCTGAGGATCCACCCACTCCCATCGACATTCCCCCCCCCTGATATCCAGATTTCAGAGCCTACTACCACCATTTTCTACCTATCATCATCCATGAGACCCTCGGGGAACATTCCCTCGGATTCCTCCCCTGTTGTTTCGCTCGACCCCCCTTCAGCGACCACCCTGGGCTCAACATCTTTTGACCTTCTATTTATCTGTTCCTCTGTCATCCCCCGTGACGATCTGTATGTTAGCCTTTCTTCCTATATGTATGATCTAGGTAGCTTTGCCGCATCATGTGGTTTCCCTTCCCCTCGTCATCCCCTCTTCTCCCGTCAGGATGCCTTCTTGGAAGCCTTCTCCACCAGTGACCTCATCCTTCCTGCCCATAAACGAGATAACACCACCTGTATCTATGTTGACCTCCGCAGCCCGAGTCCTAGCCATACCTCCTATCGCCCTCATATACCACCCTCTAGTTCGTATATGAGTCATAGCCATCCTGTCCATCACACTCCCTCCCATAGTTGCCACTCAATGTCTACTGTACACTCACGCTGCCGTCATTGTTCCTCCTCCTCCCATTTTTTGTCTTGTAACACTACTCTGCAGGACCTCCTCTCCCCACCCTATATCGGTTACGCCGATGGTGCAAGTCGTTACTCCTGGAATTTAGCCTCGGCAGGTTGGGCCATTTTCACCCCCTTGCATGCCCTTGTTCTCTCGAACGGGGTCTGCATTGGTACTGCCACCAATAATCAGGCCGAATATGATGCAGTGCGTGGTCTCTTAGCCGATGCCCTCTCTCATCGCATCCTCCATCTGCATGTTCGTTTAGATTCCCTACTTCTTGTCATGCAACTAAAGGGTGTCTATCGTGTGCATAATCCTACACTCTTTAGACGATATTTACGAGTGAAATTCTTGATACGTGAATTTGAAACCATAACTTTCAACCATTTACCTCGAGAACAAAATCACTATGTAGATAGCATTGCAAACCATGTTCTAGATTGGCATTTATCACGCGCATTTCATACAAGACAATAACATTCATAATCATCAAAAATATGCATATCCATAAAATGTTTCACAAAACATGTGTTTAGAGTCCATCTACTCTGATACATATGACATGCGCATAGCATGTTACAAAAACTCAAAACTGGGGGCACCACCTGCCCCTACATACACACTATGGGGCACCACATGCCCCACACCTAATCAATATCTGGTGGATCCCGAGCCAATGGCTCTGCTCTTGCAGCTTGTAGATCACATATTCCCTGACCGACCATCGCCATGCGCCGCATGAAACCTCGCCATTCCGAGGGTAGACCAATACATGGCTCTATGTACTGGTCATCTAAGTCTTGCCACCCACGCTCTGAAACACTGGTCAGCAACCTATCGCATCTACAACGGATGTCCTCCAGGAGGGCGGCCGCATCCTCACTATGCGCCACTCTCGATCCACTCGGGCCTACAGCTCCTAATGCTGCCGGTCGTCCCATATATCCGGCCGATTTTACCGAAGCTATATCTGCATACCCAAAGTACATGAATCAGTACCCTATTTACTATTCAATAACTTTAACATGCCCAAAAAATAGTAGTCACTTGTCACTTACCATCGGGTCCCCATACTCAACCAGGCGGAAGTGGTAGGTCCAGATCCCCACAATAACTCATTCCACTATAGGGATAGTCGTCTATGTATAACGACATCTGATCCCAATGGGCAAAGAATTCAGGTCGAAACACCCGTCCGACCGCCCGTCCTCCTCCTCTACACAGTAGTCGCCCCCACCGGCGCATCCTGGGCTCTCTCGGGCCCCCATCTGGGAGTTGTATACAAGGTCGTAAGGTCGGGATCTTCTCAAAAAAGAAGGAGCACAATAAAGTCCCATACGAGAAATCGTGGTTCACTTGCCGCTTGCAAAGTGACAACTGTCGTCTTAACGACACCAACATCATTTGGGCCCACCCATAGTAGGTCCCACTCAACACACTCTCCACAATCATCATCTTCCCCCCAGTGATGTGATGGAGCGCCTGGTTGCCCAGGATCCGCAGCACCGCTGCGGCCACTGCACGGGTCTCTAATCTCTCTAGGTCCCCGATCGATATCCGAGTCCCTTTGACTTGGAGACCCGGTCGACAATGTCGTTCCACAAACTCCATGATGTTCTGCCCCCACGGTAACACTGGCTGCGTATTTCCCACCATCCCAAGTGGTGGGAGACTAGTCAGAAAATATAGATCCTGGACTGTCAATTTGATCCTGTGCCCCTGCACTATAAATACCTCATGATCTAGATCCCAATAATTGACAATCCAAGCCAACAAGGGCCCCCCAGCTCTCATCAGAGGGTTCTCCAAAAACTTCAGAACCCCAAACCTGGCCAATGCACGACAGACACCCTGATCTGCCTAGATCTCCGACCGTAATGTACCCAGGTCTCTCTTCCTCCAGTTGACCCGTATATCTTCCATATCTGCACAAAAACATCATCTTTGTCATCATACAGATAGGAAATACTATAACCAACCACAAAAACCCAAATCTCAGCCCTAAAATAGCACTGAAATCTCCTCCATCCTTCAGGTCGCACTTTTCTGCCCAATCCTGGAATAGGTCGCACTTTTTTGCCCAAAACCTGCTTCCCAGGTCACATATTTTGGCCCAAAAAGTGCGACCCGGCCGTAGAGATGAAAGAGGGTTTGTTCCTGAGATTTTGGGCCCTAATCTGAACTTCAATCCATCAAAATGAAAGATTGAGGTTAGGCCTCTTACCTGCAACTAACGGATCTCGATTCCAACGGTCAGTTTTTCCACTACGCTCGTCGCAAGATTTAGGGCCTTCTCTCCTCTCTACATTCACCACAGCAACACTAGCAAATGAGTGAATTTGGAGGGAAAGATGCCTTATTAAAAGAGAACCCTTATTTTTCTTTTGCGTGCTGCGACCACACCGTAGCTCAGTTTGACAAACCGTCTGCACCGTTGGAAAGCTCTCACCGAGACCTCAAATGGGTATCTATTAGTTTTTTGTGATTTGATACTTCACCAGGACACATTTTTTCCAAGAAGGGTCACTTCACCCCTCCCCAAAATTGAATTTCCTCACTTACAACACTTGTACTTGGGGCATCACTTCACCTCCATACTTGTCCTTGTTCGTGTTGATTTTCGTCATGAGATACCATCTTGTACTCATTTTTTCATGGTTCCCCATGGGACCTTTACTGTGTGGCAGCACCATAGAGTCGCCCTTGTTTAGAACATCCAAGTTGAGTCATCATCGCATTCATGGAGTCTATCCTGAGTCCCTTTGTACCCCGCTATAGTCCTCCATCCTTCATTGCTTGGTCTCCCTCTTGTGTCGCACATTATGGCCTTCAGTCCCACTGTCCCCTATCCCTTATGATATTGGACTAGTCGCTGCCATGTCATTCATGCCCTTTATGCTCTAGCAAGGGAAGTCGTCTATTCACTACTCAATCCCCTCCATTCCATCATCATCATTGGTATTAGTCTGTCCATCGCTCTACTATTTTCTCTCGTGCCTTAGTTGAGGATCTCTCATTGCCTCACCTTTGGCGGACCTCCTTCTGTCGACATCAACTCCTTCATTCTAGAAGACAGGCCTAGAGGGCGGTGTACCTTGGTTCCTGCGGCCTACTTGTTCTAAGGGTTCGATCGTGCAAAGGGATCTCATTACCATTTGACTGATTGTTTCTCCACTAGCCTCCTTTCAAAGGTGAGATCAGATCCTAGATTATTGTTCAGATGTTGTTGTCATTGGTGATTCTGTGTGAGATGTCTCAAATTTCATCAGGGGTAATTACAGGTAGTCTTCTGCATGTCCATGATCTTTCATTGCAGCCTTTCGATGTACTTCCATATATTTGATGATGTCGGCCTTAGCTATTGCGCCGCCTTTGATTGGCATGTACTACTGATTGTATCTTTCCCCGCTTATAAGGGGCATTTGGGTTGTATTTTTATCTCATGTACTTAGATATTATTGTGTAATTCCTGGCTGTTATCCCAGGCACAACATGTATGTGGGATTCTTCATTGTATTTTTATCTGGCTCATGATTATGCTGGCTGTACTTTATGGTTCGGTCCCTTGTTTACTGGACACACTATTCTTTTGTACTTTGTCTCAGCGGGCATAGGTATGCCTCCCCCGCCGCCTTTAGCACAGGTACCCTCTCATAAAAAGAGACTTGTTTCACCTGTAAGTCTCGTCTTCTCAGGGTCTAGTTCTTCAGGACCTTAGCCTACCTTACATTTCTCTCTCTGACTTCCCTTTTGATGTCTGGTGATTGAGTTCTTACACGTACTTTGGTCATACGATTTTCTCCTCATACTCGCACGCTGGGGGGCAATCTGTTACACCATTTTTTGGTCATCTAACCTACTATCATTAGATGGACCCAAGTACACCATGTAAGACCAATTTTACCCTAAGTAAAATTTCTTTCACTATGTAAAATAACTTAATAAAACACATTTATTAGGTTGTTTATGGTCTAAATAGGAAACCCCAAAAGGAAATATTAAAAAAACCTATATTTGTTTGATTTCCTCATGGAATAATTAATTAAACCATAATTTAATTATTATTCCTAGTCATGTTTAACCCAAAACAAAGAAATTAATTAGATAAACCTTTATTTATCTTATTATTTTCTAGGAATAATTATTTAAATCTTATTTAAATAATATTCCTTATTAAATATGACTAAATCACCCATAAATAATTAAATAAATCATTATTTATTTGATTATCTTTCAACCACTTCCTTAAAATGATAAATACATCATTTATTTATTTATTATTCACAAATAAAGGGATTTGACCCAAGTCAAATACTTTTTCCCTCCAACAAATATAATAAAATATTCCATAAAAGGTGGATGTAGATTTGGTTAATGTTATTTTAATCATGCACCAAGATCTAGAATGACCCAATATTTTGTTATAAATAGGAGGGTTTCTCCTACCATTCTTCACCTTTTGTTGCCTATTAGATCACTCTGGATCTATACTCTTGGTCTGACTTTGAGCCATTATCATTGTCAAATTTTCCATTATTTGCTATGTGAGCTCCCTTTGAGTTCTATCTTTGTCTGGGTTTTCTACACCAACAGGAGAGAGAAATACTAGATCTGAAGTGTTGAGGACTTCCAAGAACCCATCCCATTGAGGAGAATTGGAAACACCTTCTTTTTTTCCTCGCAGGTGCCCTTAATACAAAAATTCTTTCAAAAATATTGTTCTTGTCTTGTCTATTGGATGTATGGAGCAAAACCTTATTTTTACTGCTTAATGTCTCTTTATGCATAGATCTGGATTTTTGCAGCATTTGTCTTGATCAACTAACTGCAGATCTAAAGATATTGGTAGCCATATTTTATGTTAGGGCTATAAGTTATGCATAGCTAAAGTGGTATTTTTTCGTACACTTCGACAAAAGATTCATACTAACACCTTCCATATTCATGTCCATAGCTTAATGCGATTGATTTATAAATTGATAAGCATAATTCATTATTTTGATGCTATATTTTGGAGAAATTATCACAGTTGTGTTTCACTTTCTTATGATATAAAATAATTCAAGATTTCCATGCTCTTTTTGAAACCCTATCAGTATCTCACACTCACCAAGATACCTTAAAGTGATAAAGTGTGTGCCTACCTTGCCCCATCACATCTCTGAAAGTCTAATTTTTAGTGTCCTGACCTAGTTTTTCCTAGACCTAATTTACCATCCAACACCAAATCCAAATAAATAAAACTTTAGATCCTACTATACCTAGCCTAAAATCTTCATTATCCATTCAATTGGGTTGTGATCTCAAGGATATATCCCTCTCCAGCCTAGTAGGGCTCGCTACTAGGTCAAAGCGATCTGTGGTTACCTTTGTTGGTCTCCTTTCAGTCTTTAGAGACTCGGTGGAGAGATAACACCTTGGCGACCATATTGGGGAGTGAAAGTGAGAGTTCCTCCCTGGTTGTACCATAATTTAATTGAATTATAGGCATGTGGATTATACGTCTTAGTATTCGCGAAGGTTGATATGAAATTTGCAAAGAACCGAGTTGCAAAAAAAGAGATCATTTTGTCTTTAAGGAGATACACTAGATCAAATCCAGATCCTCATCCAGCTGATCTAGTTGAAGATCCAGAGAAACTTGTTCGGAAGCAGAGTTAACAACACTCAAAATTTCAATTAGATACTTCTCCATTGGCAATATATTTCTCATTACATGAAAAAGTTTAATCTCTTGAAGACATACATTTTGATTTGAAGTTTGAATTGTCTCTATTTCGATCAAAGTCTGAAACTTCACTGTCTGATATAATATTTGACCCATTAGGACTGTCTGAAGTAAAATCATTGTCAGTGGTAGCTTTTAATTCCCCGAAACTTGAATATAATTTACTTTCTGAAGAATTTAAATCTAAATCAGACCTTGATAGAAAAGTCTGGAGTCAATTCAACATGCTTGAAAAGTTAGCTAATAAAATTCAATACACATCCAAAAAAGCCATCATCTGATACCATCAAGAGTCATTATCCTTTCTGACACAATCCCATTCAGTTGTTGCTTCCTCATTTACACCTTCTACTTCATTACCTGTTCAATCAACTCCTTCCGTTGTTACTCCTACACTTCACTCAACAGGGTTCATGGCTAGATTTGCACCCTTGATTCTACTTGCTCAACTTAATGCGTTACCACAAGGCTATGGCTAGAGACTCCCTCTCTTTGATGAGAATTCTAAAATCAGTGCAAAACAACACTTAGTCAAAGTCGTTGATTTCATTGACCTGGAATAAATAGATGTTGATGATGCCAAGATGAGAATCATAGTCCAAAGCTTTTATTGAGATGTTAAAACTTGGTTTAGATATTTGAATGAAAATTCTATATCCACTCTAGACCAGCTAATTGATGCATTCATAGCCCGATGGGAGGTGATGAAGAACCCCTTGCAGATTCTTTCTAAGTATGAAAACCTGAAAAGGAATCCTAATGAATTAGTTCGGGATTTCACTGCTCGTTTTAACCGAGTGTACAATTAAATTCCAAATAAGATCAAACCTCCTCTAGGTTTTTCTCTCTTGCATTATACCGATGCCTTTGATCTGAACATGGCATACCAGCTTCGAGAGAGAAATACTACAACACTAGAGGACATGCAAAGTAATGTATTCAATGTGGAAGAAAACTTGTCAATTAAAAATTCAAAGATGAAGGGTGAGAGAAAGGTAACCCTTAAAGAAGAAGCATTCTCATCCTCTGAGGGAAAATTGGACATTTTGATAAGGACAATAGAAATAATGGATGACATAATTTCCATTATAGAAAGATAGCTGAAAGCACATGTTATAAATCCTAACTTCAAAGGACAACAACAACCTCAGTTTAGGATCAAGCAAAGAGATCAAAGTGCTCCTAAGAAACCAGCACAACAACAACAGATTCAGACACCCTTGCAGCAAAATTGTGCTCAAGGGGTTGAGGAGGAAGAAGAAGATCAGATTGTGGAATAAAATCAATTTTTTACAGTAATTGGATAGCCTATATTTTTGACAGAAAATGAATAATATGTTGAGAAGACAGATTTTCCTAAGGATGATTATTACCTACTTGCCAATGATCATGAGTTCGAGGTTGAGTCTGATGATTATCAGCGAGGTTATTTGAATGCACTCAGCTCACAGCAGAGGCAATACTCATTGAGAAGTAGAGATGTCCCAGTCAATCCTATTCAGAAGTGGGCATCCCAACAAAAATATGCTCAGCCTAAGAAAAATCATCAAGGTAATCAGAACAAATGAAAGGAGCCTGCAGCTACAAATCAGAGCAAGATTAATCAAACATCTACAAGCACATCAGGAAAAGAAAAAGACAATCAGAAGAAGGAAACTACACCAAAGGATCAGCCTACAAAAAGAGACACCGCCATTAAAAATATAGATAATTCCATTCATTTTAACTTAGAAAATGAAATATCTAAGTTAAAAGTCTTTATCCCTTTAACTGAACTTGTAAAAAAAAATCAATATAAATCTCACGTGGCCAAAATTTTTAAAGTAGATCATTTATCTGATATGGTAAATGTCGAAGATGAACAACCTGAACTCATTTTTTTTCTAGCCATAGATGTTCAGTTAGATGATAGTGAAGTTCCCCCATTCTACCTGAGTTTGAGAATTCATCAATGTATCCTTCACAATGCCATGCTCGACTCTGGAGCTTCTCATAATTTGATGTCGAAAGACATTATGGAGGAATTGGACCTAGATATAACTCGTCCTTACCATGACTTGTATTCCTTTGATTCTGGTAGAGTTTGTTGTCTTGGTCTCATAAAGGATTTGGTATTTTTCCTTGAACAAATTGCGGCAAAGAATGTCTTAATGGATGTGGTGGTAGCTGATATACTGCCACAGTTTGATATGTTGCTGTCAAGATCTTGGGGAGCGAAGTTGAGAGGCACTTTGCAACTAGATTTCTCTTATGCCACCATCCCGGTTTTCGGACCATTGAGGAATTTGTATCGAGAAACGAAGATGAAATACATGATTAATAGCAAAGAGAAACCCAACAATCATCCTATTAATGTTTTACATACAGACCTAGAATAATTTATTTTGTTTAATGATAGTGGTTTGAATGATGTAGTTAGTCAGCTCATAGAAGTAGAAGATATTCCAAAAATTTCCAATAGTTTCAGAGTATTTTTAGATGAGGGAAAAGGAAATCTTCATATTTCTTCAAAGTAGTCATCAGATAAGGTAGAAAAAGGTTCAGAACAAATTGAAGAAGTGGCCCAAAAAGATGAGACAGAAAAAAAAATTCAAATTTCCAACATCTGGATGATGAAAATGGTCTTTGGACCATGGATTTTGATGGTGCCTTGGGGAAATATGGGGCAGGCATTGAAATTTGGATTCATAGTCCTCTTCATTAGCAAGGTAAAGTTCCAAAAAGTGTAATATTATGTTCATATAATTTTGCTTTTGATTGTTCTAACAATGAGGCAGAATACGAGGCATTGATCACCGGCCTCAAAATCCTGAAAAAGTTGGGCGCAAGAAGAATTTCAGTTTATGGCGAATTTGAGCTTGTGATCAAATAGGTAAAAGGGGAATACTAGGCCAAGCATCCACAAATGAGAGCATATAGAAATGGTGTATTGGATATCCTAAATATGTTTCCCGAATATATATTTTCAGTAGTGCTGAGAAGTCAGAATATTATGGTAGATTCGCTTGCTACAACATCAAGTAATTTCAAGATTCCCATATTTTCTAATAAGAAATTTGAAATTCATGTTAAACATCTGCCAACTATCCCTGACAACTTGTGGTATTGGCAAGTGTTTTGGGATGATAAACAAGTAAACAATTTTCTGCAAAATGAAGGTGAGTTTGAGAATTATTTTATTGATGAAGTTTATGAAAAAGATGATCAAGTCATCGAAACCACTCAGGTTGACATATTACAGTTGAAGGATAAAAATATTTCAAGAGGTCGCATACCTTTCGAATAATTGTTTGATCAAGATGATGTTGCTAGGAAACCGACCTTGGTTCCTACTTAGAAAGGTGTGGAGGATGTGAACATCGGAACATCGAACAAGCCCAAGATGGTCAAAATGTTCAAGTATTTATCTCCTGAGGTAAAAGACAAGTACATTGCTTTATTGTCTGAATTTTTTAATGTATTTTCTTGGGATTATGCAGACTTGAAATTTTATGATAAGAATATCATTCAGCATACCATTCCAATCAAGTCTGACCAAAAGCCCTTAAAAAAAAGCTAAGAAGAACCAACCCGAGGTTGTTTCCATCGTTAGAGAAGGAAGTGAATAGACTTCATAAGGTTTTCATCATTGTTCCCATCATATTTTCTTACTGGATATCAGATCTAGTTCCGATAAGGAAGAAAAATGGAGAAATTGGGCTTTGCATTGATTTTAGAAACTTAAACAAGATGTCTCTTAAGGATAATTATCCCTGACCCAAAATGGATCATATCCTACAGAGAGTGGTTGGAGCTTCCCGAATGTCGCATCTTGATGGATATTCGGGATACAATTAGATATTAGTGCATGATAAGGACCAAGACAAAAATACCTTAACAACACCTTGGGGCACATTTAAATATGCTAAGATGCCATTCAGACTCAAGAATGCAAGGGCCACCTTTCAGTGGGTGATGGACATAGCCTTTGCAGATGATAAAGATGTCTTCTTAGTTGTATATCTTGATGATTAACAATTTTCTCTCATTTCGATTATGAACACTTGTATCACTTAAGAATTGTATTTCAGAAATGCAAGAAATTTAGGATTTCTCTTAATCTAAAAAAGAGTATTTTTTCCATGGAGGAAGGCAAGATTCTCAGTCACATAATCTCCAAGGATGGTATCTGGATTGACCCTTCTCGGGTTGAGGCTATTCATAAAACTGACTTTCCGCACAGTAAGAAATAAATCCAAGCTTTCAATGGTAAGATGAAATTCTTAAGGAGATTTATTCCAAATCTGGCCGAGAATCTATGAGAAATGACCAACATGCTAAAGAAAGAAAATGAGGTAAAATGGTTCGAGGATGAAAAAAAATATTATAATTCAGTGAAGTTTGCCTTAACTACAATCGTTGTTTTAATCAGCACCGATTACTCCATTAGTTTTATCATATTCTCATTTGCCTCCGAACATACCTTGGTTGTGGCTTTGATGCAAAAAAAGGATAAGATCGAGCAACCCATTGCATTCTTCAGCCGAACAATCAAAGATGCAGCCCTTAGATACAATATCATTGAGGAGCAAGCCTTAGCTCTGGTAAAGGCATCAAAGGACTTCCTTGTATACATATTACATTCACATACTCTAGCTTATGTCCCCAATGCAGCAATAAAGGTTGTTCTTATGTAGACTGATCCGGAAGGTAGAAGAGGGAAGTTGATAGCAGCAATTTTAGAGTATGACCTCGAGATAAAGCCCAAAAAGCTGATCAAAGGTCAAGGATTATCCAAGCTCATGGCTGAATCAAATTTACATGCTATAGATAACAATCCCATTTCAGTTTTGTCCAATGAAGAAGAGGATGATGCTCTCACAAAGGTATCTGATATTTTTATTTCTTCTCCTTGTTATTTTGATATCATATATGTTATTCCTTAGAAACAGGTTATTCCTCTCTCCTATAAAATCTATTTCACCTGTATGGATTCTCTTTTTAAAATCATATATGTTCTTCAGTACCTAAATCCTCCTCTAGGCATGTCTAAGAGTAAGGGTAGGTCATTGAAGTTTAAGGCTTCCAAATACTGCATTTTGGACAACGCACTTTATTGGAAATACCCAGGAGGTATTTTGTTGAACTGTTTAGTAGAAAATGACTCCAAAGAGGTAATGAATGATTTACATTGGGGAGATTGTGGAGGTCACCTATTTTGGAAAACCACAACTAATAAGGTGTTAAGGGCTAGATATTATTGTAAAACTCTTTTTGTAGATTTATATAAAACAATGATGATTTTCCATGAGTGTTAGGTATTTCAAGGTAAAAGAAAGCTTCTTGCATTACCTCTCCAGCCTATTTATGTTAAGCACCTTTTCAATAGTGGGGCCTTGAATTTATCAGAGAGATTCACTCCACGTCATCTGCAAAACATAAATGAATCTTAATGACCACCTTCTACTTCACCAAATGGATCAAAGTGATCCCAACTAGGCAAGCAATAAATTTAGTAATTATTTAGATTTTGGAGACTAACATTTTATCTAGTTTTGGTTGTCCTCATAAGATGATTACAGATAGCTCGACTACATTCAAGTCGAAGTAAATGGATGAGTTCTGTGACAAGTACAACATCAAATTGGGGCACTCAACCATGTATTATGCGCAAGGTAATGGATTAGCATAATCTTCTAATAAATCTTTGATTAAAATCATAAAGAAGATGTTGGAGGCAAACAAGAGGAACTGGCACAAAAATATTGTTAATGCTTTGTGGGCATATAGGGTGAGTGGTAAGAAATGAATAGGAATGTTACCTTTTATGTTGGTATATGGTGTACATACTATTTTTCCTACATCACTTGTAGTTTCGTTTATGAATTTTTTACAAGAATCAGGAAGTGAATAGAATGATGTGCAACGTCTGATCAATAAGATGATCCATCTTCAGCAAACAAGAGATGAGGTATTTTAGAACACCTCAAAGCTTCAAGAAAAGATTAAAAAGTTATATGACCGTAAAAAAAAGGAAAATTATTTCAATATTGAAGATGTGGTCCTCCATTGGGATGCTAGGAGCAAGGAAAAAGGGAAGTGTGGAAAAATTGAGAACCTGTGGAAAGGGCCATAAAATATTTCAACCTATTGCGGAAAACATGATTTCCATTTGAAAGAGATGAATGGAGAAGATTGCTTAGGAGGATTAGTAAATTTTAGGGTCCTTAAGAATTATCTTTTATGATGCATATTTCTGAAAATTTCCCAATTCCATTGTATATATCAGTTTAATTTTTCTGCAAAGTGTGAAGCGGAGAACCATCGGAGCATGGAGCCTGAGGTGAAGGCCATAAAATTTCACTAGTTTTCTGTTGTTTTCAAAGTTTAGTCAAAGTCAAGTTAGTCCAATTTTGAGTCAATTTATTATATCAAGTTTTCAGCATATATTTTAGTTTTTAGCTTTTGACTCCATGATCAATGGTTAGGCTACTTGTTCTACAGTGTTCTTGACACCTCCAAGGAGCTACCATCCCCACCTAGAGCCAATGTTAGTTTCAGTTTTTGCATCCTGCCACCAGTGATCAAATGGATTCTTACCATGTCTTGTTAGAGTCCCATAGTTAAATTTTTTGTCATTCCATTAGGTCATCATGAAAAAATTTGGTCATTGGATGTATATCTAGGTCTTATTTTACTCCTTCCAAAATTTTACTAATTGTTGGCTCATTTCACCTCTCAGCTGAGAGTACCATGATTCATAAGTTGTCATCATAATTACAGTCATATTTATCATGGTTTCATTCAGTCAAGCGCCTCCATTAAGTCTTTAGGGTTCCAAGGTCATCAAATAATCATTCCATGCATAAATTCTAGCAAGTGGAGTGACAATAAAGTAATTTCATCAATAAATTTGATTTCAAAGAAAAATGTAACTTTATGTTCAATGTAATTTCATATTTTTAATTTGTAATAAGCAATTTAGAGTTCCAAATAGTTGCAAATGCTCAAGTTCCACCAGAAAATGTTCAAGGTTCCAAGAAGAAAATGAGTGTTCCAAAGCCACCAAAATTTCAAAGTTCAAAAGATCAAGTTCAAAGTGAAAATGAAATTTTGGTGGGCCACCCCACTAAAATTGAAGAAGATGATATAATAAGAAAAGAAAGGAGTTTTATATTCATTATTTCACTTTATCCCAACAAACATTTGCCCCTCATTGGAAGCAAGGTCGATTTTTCAGCTGTCATTGGCAAAAATTTCTCCTTTTTGTGCTTCCAGACACCTTGTTGCACTTTTTGCTGCACTTCCAGGCACCTCGCTATGCTTTTCACCGCGTTTCCAGACACCTTGCTGTGATTTTTTCTGCGCTTCTGCTAACTTCACTGCGCATCTGAGCGAGGAGGTCGGGCATGGATTTCTAAAGGAAAATTTTGAGCAAGTAAGGGATTTTCAAGTTTTTGAATATCATCTACAACATGTAATCAAGTAAGCAAAGAGAATCATCCCTTTCTTCATCAGTTTTCAAAGCACAAAAAACTTCACTCTCTCAGCTAGGGTTTCTAAAGTCAATCTAGAGAAATAGTATCATGGTTATTTTTTCTGTTTGAAAACCATGAAACTAACTTTGTACACCTTCATTCACTTCATTTGAATCATATACACATATTCCCCTCACCCAATTCCTATTTTTCCCAAAAACTCCATTCAAACCCTAATTTCTACCCTGTTTTTACCCTAGGCCTGTTTTTTGGCCTTTTCATCCCATTCACCTCACACAATTACAAAAATATCACTTCTCCCTACTTCATAAAATCATTCCCTCTTTCCCTGAACTTCCTAAAAAATTTAGGCAATCCCAAACATATATTAACATCTCATTCATAGACCTAGCAAAAATACTCTGTTTTTGTTCATCTTCATTAGGGTTTTATTGTTGCCATGGACACTAATACCTCCCCCTATGAGAGGAATAAGTATCAAGGAGGAAAGATATTTAGGTTTGATCCCTCTAACTGCCATCAAATCACCTCATCTCCTTTTATACTCAAATGTTTTCAAGATGTCAAATGTGTATAGTTTTGCCAAAAGGTACAAGAGGTGGGATATAACGAACAACTCACAGGGTTCTTTTCCATTGCTTTGAAAAATGACAAGGTTATTATAGCATGGATAGAGTTTACTTTCACACTAGAAGCCATATCCATAGCCATCATAATAAGAAATCATGGATAATATTCGTTCAAGGGTATGAATCCTGATTATGAATACTTCAAATCCTACTTGAAATAAGCATACAACAATGCTCCATCGCATGTATTTCCTTTCAGATATTTATTAGATAAATTTGCTCCATTGAAGAAGACCATTATGTCTTTTTTCACTTGTGAGGGATGTTTTTCAAGACTTTATCAGTACCACATAAGACTACTAATGCATTTTAAATTTGTGAAATATCTTAACTTGTGTAATTACATTTTCAAAAGTGTGATCAAGATGGTAGAGAAGATACATGAAAAGGGAAAAGATCATAGAATCACTCTTTTCCACCACAGTTTGATTAATATCATCATTCTTCACAAATTTCAAGAGAAAAATATCACTTGGGAACCATTTTTGGAGAGGTTAGTTCAAGAGAACTTGGTGGAGCCACAACAACAGCAAGAATTGTCTTCAACAGAGTATAATGTGGGATCACCATACAATAGGGAGGAACAACCTCTAAGTGATAGGGATGAGGAAAACCTAAGAAGAGCTAGAGTATCAAGCCATGAGGAGCACCATTCACCTAAGAAGATAAAAATGGACAAAAAAGTCAGAACTTATTAGAGAGGGCATAGGCACGTGTTTGCTCCACAAATTGTGGAAGGGGCCTTGTCTTCTACAACAACAAATAGGGATATAATAAGTATCAGGAGACATTGGTCCAAGAGAAAGAAGCCTTTCACCATGATATTGAGATGGTGGACCTGGAATCCCAAGATGAGCAGGAAACCCTAAACCTAGTCATCAAAGAAAAAGATGCCAAAATCAAAGAGTTGCAAGACAATTTGGCAAGGTCCAAATTTGCTATCTCCTTCCATGAGATGGAAACAAACAGTTGTAGGAAAATCAATTACTCTTAGAAACTGACTTGTTGAAAGCTAAGAGGAAAGATTTCAAAGGAAAAGCAGTGCATTTGAGCTAGAAAAACAACAGGAAGAACTTCTTATAGAGGAACTCACCTTTAAGGAGAGAATTGCAATGGAAATCAATGAAGATAGGGAATTTTCGCTTGACATAGTAAACATACACCTAGATAAGCTCCTTCAAAAAGCCAACAAGAACAATTAGATGTTGAGGCACATGGCTAACCACTACCATGTAGGTTTTAACCCTGAACAAAAATTATCTACACACGAATCTTATAATAGAAAATAAACAATAGTGAGAGCATAAAACATAAAACAGATAAACACAGAGATTTTCCCCTGGATCCCAAATTGGGACAACCAGCTTGATTTTTCATTATATTCCTTTTAGTGTTACAACACATATATATACATGCCAAAGCATACATAAACCCCAATCCATTAACCCTGGATTAGAACATAACCGTAGTTCCCTTGACCGGATCTACAAAATACCAGGGGCCGAAAACCATCGTACCCCAAAACCATGTGCAAACTCACGCACAAAACATGGGTGGGTCCGCATATGAGTGGGACCGCATACCAAAAAAAATTTCGCCAGGGCGCTGCCCCGGACCCCGACAGGGGGGGCTGCCGCCCCCCCTGTGACCCCCCTGCTGCGCCCGGCGCAACGTACAGCGCGTGGGGCTAGTCGTGGAAAGAATATAACACATACCCAACATTCTCCCACTTGTTGTTTTCTTTCCACGGGGGGCCATAGGAGAGCTTAGTCATTTGGCCAATTCTTCAACACCCATTGTTTCTCTACACCAAGAGAACTTCTGAGTGCTCACAGACTTCGTCAATGCATCTGCAACATTCTTTAAAGTGTCCACCTTTACCAGCAACACCCTTTTAGCCTCAACCATATCTCTAACAAAGTGATATTGAACATCAATGTGCTTTGTCTTTGAATGATAAGCAGGGTTCTTAGCCAAGAAAATTGCACTTTGGCTATCACAGTCTATCCTTATAGCTTGTTGTACCAACCCCATACTTGAACACAATCTCTGCAACCAAATTGATTCCTTGCTTGCATGAGTGGCTGCTATGTATTCTGCCTCTGTAGTTGAAAGCGCCACTACAGACTGTCTTTTACTCATCCAACTGACTACACCTCCAAATAGGCTAAACACATACCCACTTGTAGATCTTCTTTGGTCCAGATCTCCAACCCAGTCTGCATCAACAAAACCACGAATGTCCAACATTCTTTTCAATCCTGGTCTTCCCTGGTAGCACAAGCCATAATCACTAGTCCCACGTAAATATCTGAAAATACGCTTCACTGCTGTCCAATGCTCCTTCCCTGGGTTTGACATAAACCTGCTCAATACTCCCACTGCATGTGCAATGTCTGGTCTAGTACAGACCATTGCATACATCAGGCTACCCACTGCACTTGCATATGGAACATGAGACATATCCTCCTCTTCTTCTTGTGTCTTGGGACACTGTTCAGCAGACAACTTTGCACCTACAGGAATAGGAACACTCACTGGTTTACTATCCTGCATATTGAACCTCTGCAATATAGTCTCGACATACTTCCTCTGGTTTAACCAGAGCTTCCTCTTTGCCCAATCTCTCTTAATTTCCATGCCCAAAATATAGTTTGCGGCACCAAGATCCTTCATGTCGAATTTGGAGAACAGTTGGGTCTTCAAATCTTGGATAATTTCTTTGTCATTTCCAATCAACAACATATCATCCACATACAAGACCAAATAAATAACACGGTCACCAATTAATTTAAAATAAATACAGTGATCCTCCTTGCTTCTGGTGAAGCCAAGTCCCCATATATAGGTATCAAATTTCTGATACCACATCCTTGGTGACTGTTTTAACCCATACAGAGACTTCTTCAACCTGCATACCAGTTCTTTCTTACCCTTCACCATAAAGCCTTCGGGTTGCTTCATGTAGATCTCCTCTTCTAGATCCCCGTGAAGAAATGTTGTCTTCACATCCATCTGTTCTATCTCAAAATCAAATGCAGCAGCAACAGATAGAAGTAATCTAATAGAAGTAACCTTGGCAACAGGAGAAAAAATATCACCAAAATCAATTCTTGGCACCTGGGAATAACCTTTTGCTACCAACCGAGCTTTGTATTTCTCCACCTTGCCTTCTACATTCATCTTATTTTTAAACACCCATTTTCTCCTGATGGGCTTCCTTCCAGCCAACAACTCCACCAAATCCCATGCCTCATTTTTATGCAAGGATGCCATTTCATCAACCATGGCCTTCTTCCAGATTTTTCCATCCTCTGAATCTACTGCCTCCCTAATAGTTTTGGGATCATCATCAGTTATAGTTAAGGCAAAACCTGAACAGAAAGAAAATGGACTATACCTTTCTGGTTTCCTTCTTTCCCGAACTGATCTTCTCACAGCTGGAGTTTGTGGCTCTTCCTCTTTTGAGTCTTCTTCTGTTGTAGAGTCTGATTCATCCTCCTTTAGCTCAAACTTTATCTTCTCAGGTTCCTTTTGTAGGAATTCATGTGTAACAACATCTTTCACCTCTCTAAACACCACATCTCGGTTGTACACAACCTTCCTTATTTTTGGGTTCCAAAGCTTGTAACCCTTTAAACCATCCTTATACCCAATAAAGATGCACCTTTCGGATTTATTATCCAACTTGGTCCTTTTCTCCTTTGGAACATGTACATATGCATCACATCCAAATACCCTTAGATGTGAAAGAGAGGGTTTCTTACCAGTCCATACCTCATGTGGAGTCTTATCCTCCAACGCTGATGAAGGTGATCTATTAACTAAGTAACATGCAGTCTCCACTGCCTCTGCCCAGAATTCTTGTCCTAACCCGGTACCACTGAGCATGCTTCTTGCCTTTTCCATCAATGTTCTGTTCATTCTTTCTGCAACTCCATTTTGCTGAGGTGTGTATGGAGTAGTCTTCTGCCACACTATACCACACTTCTTACAGAACTCTTCAAATTCCTGCTTGCAAAACTCCCCACCATTATCTGTCCTCGGCGCCTTTATCTTCTTCTCTGTCTGGTTTTCCACCAGAGCCTTAAATTCTTTAAATTTGTCAAAGACTTCAGATTTCTTCCTCAAGAAATATATCCATGTATTCCTTGAGAAGTCGTCTATGAATGAAACATAGTACACAGACTTTCCCAGTGATGGAACTGACACAGGTCCAAACACATCACTGTGCACAAGTTCTAATATCTTGTTCGCCCTCTTAGCACCAGAAGGAAAACTCACCTGATTATGCTTCCCATATACACAATGTTCACAGAAATCGAAATCCAGAGAGCAATTAGACATACCTTCTACCATACCATTTCTATGCAGTATCCGAAGGCCCTTCTCTCCAATATGTCCAAGCCTTTGATGCCATAGCATGGTCTTTTCTCCAGAGACAGCTAGGCTTTCCACTCCTCTTTCAAGAACCACAGAACTATTACACCCATCAATAATAGTGCTACCTTGTAGCTTGTACAAAGTTCCAGTCCGAACTCCCCGCATTAATACCAGTGCTCCCCGAACCATCTTGCAGGCATCTTTCTCGAACACTGTTTTTACACCTGCATCATCCATCTTGCTTACAGAAATCAGATTTCTGGCCAATGCAGGAATATGCAGAACACCAGGAAGTGTTCTAATCCTCCCACCTTGCAGCTTCAACTTGACCTTTCCACGTCCAACGATTCTGGCCTTCCTATCATCCCCTAGGAAGACATCACCACCATCATATTTCTCATACTCGCAGAACCACTCCCTATGGGGAGTGAAGTGAAAGGATGCACCTGAGTCAATCAACCATGACTCATGATCTACATGAGTATTTGAAGAAGAAGCCAAATACACATCTCCACCTTCATCCAAGGTGGTTTTTGCCTCTGCAGAAGGAGCTTCATCAGATCCCTTTCCTTTCTCGGGAGCTTTAGATCTACATTCCTTTTTGTAGTGTCCTTCCTTTCCGCATTTCCAGCACACCTTTACAAAATTTCCAGGAGATTTAGATCTCCCTCTAGATTTAGATCTCCCACTCGAAACCTTATTCTTGTTTCTGTTCTGGGACCTTCCTCGTACAGATAAGGCATCTCCATTCTGACCCTCCATATTTCTCCGTCTCATTTCCTCCGATAGCAAGGTTGAGACAATGTCATCAAAATTCAAGGTAGTTGTATTGCTACCTATTGCAATAACCAGACTGTCCCACGAGTCTGGTAGAGAGCACAACAAACTGATGCACTTATCTTCATCTGAGATTTTAATATCAACAGACGACAGCTGACTTACCACGGTATTGAAGGCATTCAGATGCTCTGTCACCGAGTCTCCATCCTTCATCCTCAGGTTATACAGCTTTTTCCACAGGAACAACTTATTCACCAGAGACTTAGATTGGTACAAAGTCCCAAGTTTTTCCCACAAATTCTTCGCCGTAGCTTCCCCAGATACATTCAACAATACTGAATCTGAGACACACAACCGTATTGTGCTTTTAGCTTTCCGATCCAGTTTCTTCCAGTCTTCATCTGACATTGCCGTTGGTTTAGTACCTGGATCTACCGCAATCCATTGATCTTTATCCACCAACAGATCCTCCATCTTGAGCTTACATAACTCAAAACTCTGACCATTAAATTTCTCGATCTCTATCTTCCCGCCCCTCGCCATATTATTTCACCGCAAGAGTCGATCCTGCAGATCTCCCACTGAATAGGGTCTACCTCAGGCCCAAGCAAAAAACCCTCAGCAACAAAGGCGTCCCCTTGAAGCCGAAACAACTCTAATACCAAATGTAGGTTTTAACCCTGAACAGAAATTATCTACACATGAATCTTATAACTGAAAATAAACAATAGCGAGAGCATAAAACATAAAACAGATAAACACAGAGATTTTCCCCTGGATCCCAAATTGGGACGACCAACTTGATTTTTCATTATATTCCTTTTAGTGTTACAACACATATATATACATGTCGAAGCATACATAAACCCCAATCCATTAACCCTGGATTAGAACATAAACGTAGTTCCCTTGACCGGATCTACAAAATACGAGGGGCCGAAAACCATCGTACCCCAAAACCATGTGAAAACTCACGCACAAAACATGGGTGGGTCCGCATATGAGTGGGACCGCATACCAAAAAAAAATTCGCCGGGGCGCTGCCCCGGACCCCGACAGGGGGGGCTGTCGCCCCCCTGTGACCCCCCTGCTGCGCCCGACGCAACGTACAGCGCTTGGGGCTAGTCGTGGAAAGAATATAACACATACCCAACATACCATACAAGAAACAAGATTTGTAATGTCAAGGTTAAGCAGTTGCAAGATAAGCATAAAGAAACTGTAATCAGCCATAAGGAGAGGGGAAAACTCCATTTTTTTGTTGATGCATTCTTGGTTGCATGAAAAACTTTATCAGAACCTTACACAAAAATTCTGAAATTTTGGGTTTCTTAGACAAATTTTGAATTTTTGGCAATTTTGTCTCTGCCTGAAACACAGAAAAAAATTGTTGTGCTTTTGCTACAAGCCTCCAAAAGAAAAAATTTTATGTTTCTTGAAAGCTAATAAAATATTAAGAGAACCCATTTTGTCAGATTCTATGTTCAGGGCTCAATTTTCAATGAATTTGCAAAAATGAGGTAAAAAATCATCTCTCTGCCCCATTTTCAGACATTCGTTGTGTTTCTGGGAGTGATCTTGGGAGAAGGAGCTTTTAGCAGGTTGAATGAAGCCAATTTTGCTTCTCGAACATCTTGGAGTCATCTACACTTGACCAACTACTTATAATAACTCTTATTTTCCAATTTATATGATGGGAAGGCACCCAAGAAGTCCTTACAAGAAATTGGTTGCGCTTCTAGAAATTCCCTGTTTAATTTTGTAATTACCTTGTGTAATTTTCATTTGACAGTTTTACCTTGGAAAATGTAAAAGGGTAAAGGGTTTAAAGTGAATGTAAAAGGGATAGTAATAGATTTTAATAGGAGTATTTACCTCTTAGTAATGCTTGGAGAGGATTTCTCCAGTTGGTTTGCTAAAAGGGGAGACAATTCATAACCTCCCTAGCTTTTTGTTTAGTTGGAGAAAAACTTGGTTTCATCTACACAAGTCATGGATTAGACCCCAGAGAATGGGAGAAGTATATTCTGGTGAATATCTTTCATTTTATTTGTCATTGCAAGGGCTGGATGTTGTAGAATTGATTTTTGAACACTGGTGTATTCAGTCATTTTTGGCAGGAACTAATAAACAGAGTTGCAACTATTGTGGTGGGATTCATGTGGTATGTGTTTTAGTAGTGTTTCCTCTTATGTTTTGATATGTTTGAATGTATTATGCCTTCCATATTCATTTCCATATCTTCATGTGATTTATTTCTAAGTTAATAAGCATAATTCATTATTTTGATGCTATGTTTTGGAGAAACTATCAAAATTGTGTTTCACTTTCTTCTGATATAAAAGAATTCATGATTTCCATGCTATTTTTGAAATGATAGTAGTCTCTCACACTCACCAAGATACCTGAAAGTGCTAAAGTGTGTACCTACCTTGCCCCATCACATCTTTGCAAGTCTTATTTTTAGTGCCCAAACCTAGTTTTTCCTAGACCTAATTTACTATCCAGCACCAAATACAAATTAATCAAACCCTAGAGCCTACTATAACTAGCCTAAAATCTTCATTATCCAGTCAATTTGGCTATGATATCATGGATAGATCCCTCTCCTACCTAGTAGGGCTAGCTACTAGGTCAAATTGGTGTGTGGTTACCTTTGCTGGTCTCCTTTCATCCTTCGGAGATTTGATGGAGTGATAATGTTATGTATATGGCATATGCAGATTGTTGGCAATATGATGCAATGATTTGTCCTTGATGGCAACCTACTTGATGAAGTTGTCCTAGATGGAAACTAACTTGCTGATTTGTCTTTGGATAGCAACCTATGTATTACAGATGTAAGAATGATGTATCTACAATTCATTTCAGATGTGACAGAGAAAATAATTCCAGTAAATGCCGGAGAAATGATAAATATAATATGTCACAATGTATACGCAATTTTTTAAAGGCCAAGTCGCGTATGCACGCGGATAAGTATGTCCCAAGTCGCGTATGCCCTTTTGCGCTCCAAAATTATAATACCAAGGGGCATTACCATGGTTTTGGCACACAGTATTGAGCGATGTATGGTTTATTTGATTCCGTCCAAGAATACCATCGGAAGTTGTGTGGTTTTGGCTCATGGTATTGGTAAAGGATAAAACTATATAAGGAGAAGAGGATCATAGTGCAAGGTGTGCATGTGTAAGGGTTGTTGATGAATAAATTCCACTAAGGAATATCTGCATGGTTGAACTCTGTTCTTAATTGATAGATCTGAATCTATGATGCACCTATGGATATGATGAAGGTTCAAGATCTCTAGATCTAGAAATGATGAATATCTAGGATGATCTGCAAAATAAATGATGAAGACTTGGCACAAGTATGATGAATAAATTGAAGAAATATGGGTAAGTTTATAGATCTGGTATGTTCTGAAAAATTTATCTTTTACAGATCTATACGCTAGTTTGTCTCAATAAAAGCGCGTATATATGCAGGTTCGCTTCATTAAAAGCGCGTATGGAAGTTAGGGTTTCTGAAGCTTATTTACATATATTACTTATGTGATTTTTGTTTTCTCTCTGCTATCGGTCAATGAAGTCTACTTGAAGTTCTGGGTTGATTGAATATGGAGTATGCTGCTGATTTGATAATGAACAAATCTAATCAATGAGTGAGAAAACATGGTTAAATCTGACTGCTTGTCTAAAGGTTCTGCATTGCTGAGAAGGTGTCTGACTGAAAGCCTCAGATCTGAATCTGAGATTGATCACATTCTGAAAATCAGTATTCTCAGAATTATACACAGGTTGATACGAAGAAAAGCGCGTATACACGTAGCTTTGGTGAATAGAAGTGGCGTATGCATTTCATATTATGAAAAACAATATGCACAGAGGCATACGCATGTTGGTGAGCAGGAAAGCGCGTATACACGCGGCTTCAATGAATAAAAGTAGCGTATGTTATTTGAATTAATGAATGTTCAGGGTTGAGTTTGTATCTGCATATCTATTCTGAAGTCTAGGTTATTTTTGATATTTTGGTTACAGTGGTCTCACTGTTCTGTTTGAAGTATTGGGAAAAATATGTTTTTTGATGTTAAGTGAAGGGTTGTGTTGAAGTTATTTGATCCAGTATGAAAATTGATGAAACGTGGTCTGCAATGGTTCTGAAGGTTGAAGCCTTCAGTATGGCAGTAGAAGCTGGTGTTGAAATCAGGGGGTTGAAGCTCCCTTCCAGGAGAGGCTGGTAAACGAGATCAGGGGGTTGGAGCTCCCTTCCATTTGTCGCTGGAAAATGAGAGAAGGTTGCAGCCTTCTGCAGGTAGAAGCCTGCGTACTGGTATAAGTCTGCATCAGTACAATGTTGTAAAAGGTTTTCTATATAATAAAGATTGAAGACAGAGACGACAGCAGCGGTGGTTTTCTCCCGATTTGGGTTTCCACCTTAAATCTTGGTGTTCATGTGTGTGATGCTTTATACTGTTGTTTACTGCTCATAAATTCTGATTATCTAGCCTTATTCATAACTGATAAATCTGTTTAAAAGAATGATTCTCTAAATCTGAAAGATAAATCAGTATACGCTAGTTTCCTTCTATATTTCCGCATGCATACTCTAGTTCAGTTCATAAAAACCGCGTATGGAAATCTGCTCAAAGAAAAATTAAAAAAATTTCAGTCAGCTCTAAATACTGATTCACCCCCCCCCTCTCAGTATTTTTCCCAACAATTGGTATCAGAGCAGGTCCTTCTGAAAATCTTAGCCTCTAGAAGGAAGATCAAACAAGATGAGCAATCAAGATGGAACATCATCTATCAGGCCTCTGCTCTTCAACGGAAACAATTTAATCTTCTGGAAAAAAAGGATGAGATCCTATCTTCAGTCTCTGGGAGCAGATGTATGGGCTATTGTTGAAGGAGGATATCAATATCCAGCCGCAACACCAACAGATCGGACGGAAAGAAAGAATTATGAAACAAATGCAAAGGCAATCAATGCTCTATTGGGAAGTCCAACTGAATCAGAATTTGTCAAATTCATGCAGCTGGATACAGCAAAGGAAATATGGGACAAAATCATTCTAAGTTATGAAGGTGATGCAAAGGTAAAAAGTGCTAAACTCCAAACTCTCAGAATTCAATATGAGAATCTAAAAATGCATAATGAGGAGAGCATTGCCAATTTATTTTTATGTCTTGATGATATTGTAAATCATATGAGAAATCTGGGAGAAACAATAACCGAATCTACTTTGGTTGAGAAAGTTTTAAGATCACTAACGACAAAATTTGAGTCAAAAGTTTCTGCTCTTGAAGAAAAGCAGGATCTTCAAAATCTTACTATGGTGCAACTTCATGGCATACTAAAAGCATGTGAAATGAGAAGAGGAGGACCATATTAAGTCAAAGAAGTCGTCTTTTGAGATTCTACAAAATGAAAAGAAGTACAAGAGACAGAAGGATCAGGGTACATCTCAGAAGAAGATGAGGTAAATTTCGTAAATAAACTCCAACTTGGCACAGGACAGTTCAGAGGTAAGCTTCCTTTCAAATGTTTTACTTATGGAAGAGTTGGTCATTATGCTGCTAAGTGTCCTCATAAAGAAACACATGAAAAAGGGAAGGAAGTAGCAAGAAGAAATAAGAATCGGTTTAGCACTAGAAAAAGTTACTATACTCATGAAGACAGTGATGGGTTATCTGACAGTGACGAAGAATGTGAACAAGATCTTAGACTTCTCATGGCATTTGAAAAAGAATCTAGAGAAGAAAAAGATACTTTTATGGATGCTTTAGAGGACAATTATTTTCTTGATGAATTCAATCAACTCAAAAAATTCTTAGAAGAAAGTAAAATATGCATAGAAGAAAGTAAAATATCCATAGAAACTCTGAAAAATCAGCTTGAAGAAAAGGAGAAACACAATGAGAAATTAGAATGTGAAATAGTAAGTCTAAGAAAAAAAATTGAGAAAGTGAAGACTTTGAATCTTAGATTTGCTAAAGGATCTGAAACCTTAGATGATATTATCAAGGTACAACGGTCTCCTCTTATAAAGACGGGTCTTGGATATATCGTAGAATCTTCTCAGGCTTCAACACCAAATTATCTAAAAGCAGCTACAGCTAGTATACAACATTCTGCCACTCAGCAAGGGAATAAAGAATCTTTACAGGTAAAGCATGACCATCTCAATTCAAAGAACACTAACAGGAATACCTTTCAAAGAAACACCAATCAATAGGTAAATTCAAGTAGAAGATTTCATGATCGCAGAAATTTCTTCTTCAATGGACAATGTTTCTCATGTCACAATTTTGGTCATAAAGTTTTTCAATGTGTTGCATATAAAACCATCATGAAAAGAGAAGCAAGAAAGAAAAGGATTGATATTGGAACAAAGAAGAATACCTATAACAACTTTTCTCCTCTTCAAAATGAAGTTGAATGTGCTTATTGCAATAACTTTGGCCATGAAGAATCTGAATGCAGGAGCAAAGTCCAACCAAAAGAGCATCTTCCTTCAAGCTCCAAAGTATGGAAAAAGAAGGAATTACAGGTTGAAAATTGTGGCATAGCTTTATTTGCAGAAGGAGAAGAAAATCAATGGTACATTGATAGTGGATGCTCAAAACACATGACAGGTGACAAAAAAAAACTTCTTGCATATAGTGCTCTAGAAAAAGAAAAGAATGTTACATTTGGAAATGATACTCCTGCTGTCATTAAGGGAAAAGGGTCTGTTTTTCTAAAAGAAAAGGTGAAAGCTAATAATGTCATGTATGTGGATGGATTAAGGCATAACCTGTTAAGTGTAAGTCAAATGTGTGATCAAGGAACTGAAGTTGTCTTTAGTTGAAAAGAATGTGTGGCACGTGATCTTGATACAAGTAAAACAATTGTAAAAGGAAAAATAACTCCAAGCAACCTGTATGTATTGAAGAAATGCAAAGATCAATGTTACTTGAGTAAATATTTAGAAAACTGGCTATGGCATAAAATTTTGGGGCATCTGAGCTTCTCTCAAATCAAAAAATCAAGCAGACTTAAAGCTGTTCGTGATCTTCCCAATATTACTCTACCTGAAAGTATCATATGCAAATCTTGCCAATTCGGTAAGCAAACCAGAGTGCAATTTAATGCCAAGGAAGGATAATCAAGTAAGCCTCTTGAACTCATTCATACTGACATATGTGGACCTGTGAGGAAAAATTCACCACGTGGTGAACAATACTATATCTTATTTATTAATGATTTCTCTAGAATGTGTTGGATTGGGTTGATTAAACACAAAGATGAAGCACTTGAGAAATTTCAGATCTTCAAAGCACTAGTTGAAAATGAATTAGATCTAAAAATAAAATGTCTTAGATTTGATCGAGGAGGATAATATACATCAGATGAATTCCTTGAATTTTGTGAACAAAATGGCATAAAAAGACAGTTTTTTGTAGCTGGCACTCCACAACAAAATGGCGTAGCAGAAAGAATGAATAGAACAGTTCAACAAATGGCTAGAGCTATGCTTGATGATTACGGAACACCTGACACATTTTTGGGAGAAGCAGCACATACAGCGGTAAATATTCTTAACAAGGCACATGTTCGTGTAAATAGTGATAAAACTCCATATGAACTCTGGTATTGTAATCCTCCCACTGTGAAGCATTTTAGATTTTTTGGAAGCAAATGATTTATCAAAAATAATGATGAAAAACTTGGCAAGTTTGAACCCAGAGCAGATGAAGGAATACTTCTTGGTTACTCCTCTAGGAGTAGAGCATATAAATGTTACAATAAAATACTTTGGAAGATTGTTGAATGTATTGATGTTGTTATTGATGAGTCTCCTGCAGCTCCAAAAGAAGAAAAACAAACAACATATGAAGACGAAGATGACACATATCCTTATACATCAAATAGAAGTGATATAGACAGTGAACCCAATGAAGAACCCGGAGATGATTTATCTGAAAAATCTCCATCCAGATATGTTCAAAAGAATCACCTAGAATCTCAAATTTTGGGAGAAAAGGAATCAGGTGTACAAACAAGAAGGACTCTTGTGGGATCTTCTAGCTATCTGGAATTTCTATCTACTATTGAACCACATAATGTCAATCAATCTAGCAAAGATGAATGTTGGATTCAAGCCATGAATGAAGAGCTTGATCAAATTGAAAATAATCACACTTGGGAATTAGTACCAAGACCTCATGACAAAAATGTCATTGGAACTAAATGGATATTCAAAAACAAGTTAAATGAGAATGGGGATGTTATAATAAATAAAGCTAGACTTGTTTGCAAGGGGTATGCTCAACAAGAAGGTATAGACTTTGAAGAAACTTTTGCTCTTGTAGCTAGACTTGAAGCCATAAGAATGTTTCTTGCTTTTTCAAGTTTTCAACAAATAAAAGTTTATCAAATGGATGTTAAATCTGCATTTCTCAATGGTGATCTAGAAGAAGAAGTTTATATAGAACAACCAGAAGGATTCATTTTGGGAAATGATGAAAATCTTGTTTGTAGACTTAAAAAGGCTCTATATAGTCTCAAACAAGCTCCAAGGGCATGGTATTATCGTCTTGACAAATATCTTCATCAGCAAGGATTTTCAAAGGGGTCTGCTGATAGCAACTTATACACAAAAATTGAAAATGATAAACTATTGATTGTGGTTGTATATGTTGATGATATCATTTTTGGAAGTAATGAAGAATCTATGAGTCAGAAATTTTCTTCTGTTATGCAGCAAGAATTTGAAATGTCCTTACTTGGGGAACTAACATTCTTTCTTGGATTGCAAGTGCAACAAGCAACAGATGGCATATTCTTATCACAAGAAAAATATCTTAAGCAAATTCTGAAGAAGTATGGCATGGAAGAGTGCAAACCTGTCAGTACACCAATGATAACCGGATGTAATCTCAGTTATCATGATGATTCTCCCGCGGTGAATCAACCAGAATACAGATCTATGATAGGAAGTCTACTTTATCTCACTGGGACTAGACCAAACATTATGCATGCAGTTGGGATTGTTGGACGATTCCAAGCTAATCCAAAAGAGTCTCACCTTCAGGCTGTCAAAAGAATATTCAAATATCTACAAGGAACTCAAGACTTTGGACTATGGTATCCAAAGAATGCTGATCTTACTCTTCATGCTTACACTGATGCAGATTGGGTTGGAAATGTTGATGATCAGAAAAGCAGTAGTGGCGGTGCATTCTATATGGGGCCCCGGTTAGTATCCTAGTTCAGCAAGAAGAAAAACTCTATTGCCTTATCTACAGCAGAAGCAGAATATGTGGCTGCCGCATCATGTTGCACTCAACTTCTTTGGATGATGAAAACCTTACAAGACTTTCAAATCAAATTTTCACCTCCTATCTCCATTATGTGTGATAATACAAGTGCCATCAGTATCTCAAAGAATCTTGTTATGCATTCCAAGACCAAGCACATTCCCATCAAGTATCACTTCTTACGTGAACAAGTGCTTGAACAAAAGGTGAAGTTGGAGTATGTTCCCTCCAAAGAACAAGTTGCTGATATATTTACCAAACCGTTACCCAGGGAAGCGTTCGAATATCTCAGACAGAATCTGGGAGTTGTCTCTGCCTCTCAGAAGATCAGATCTGCTTAAATTTAGAAGATTAAAATTGGATACGCGGATTTCATGAAGGACAGTCGCGTATATACGCAAGTTTATACACATAAAACCCCGTATGGGTGTTTGCTGACAATTTTTTTTTTTTTGGGTGAGCATTCTTCAGCACAGCTATGGTGCTCTTGGGTATCTCTGGTGATGTTCCAGCTCTCATACCTTTGTTTCATTCTCTAATGCTTCTGATGAAGATGCCTTGATGATTTGTTGTTCAGGATGCACAGGCTAAGGGGGAGCATTGGTCATGTGGAAAGGATGCATTGTTGGAATTCTATTTATTTGTTGTAGTCTGATCTCATGCTTGAGAATATTTGATCTTGATTGTATAAGTCCTTTCTGTAATTTGATGAAAAAGGTCATGTTGAGACCTATGATGTAAAATTGTAATATTCAGTCATGTAAGGACTTGTTCAAATTTGTAAACTCACTTGGTTGGGTAGTTGAGTCAAAATGTGCAAACCCACTTGGTTGGATACTTGAGTCACATATGTAAATCCACTTGGTTGGATCATTGATGTAAGTATGAGTCCTTGGTGATAGGAAAGGTCATAGAGTCATGTACTTCATTGAAAAATTATGTTTGAAGATGCAGCATGATCTCAGGGGGAGCATGGTATTGTCGGTACAAAGGATCTTGATCTACCCTTTGCCCTTGATGTCAAAGGGGGACAATGTTGTTGCTGAATTTATTTTTGGTCATGGTTGCCATCAAGTCCAAAGGGGTAGATTGTTGGCAATATGATGAAATGAGTTGTCCTTGATGGCAACCTACTTGATGAAGTTGTCCTTGATGGAAACTGACTTCCTGAGTTGTCTTTGGATATAAACCTATGTATTACAGATGTAAGAATGATGTATCTACAGTTCAGTTCATATGTGACAGAGAAAATAATTCTAGTAAATGCCGGAGAAATGATAAATATAATATGTCACAATGTATACGCGAGTTTTTAAAGGCCAAGTCACGTATGCACGCGGATAAGTACGTCCCAAGTCACGTATGCCCTTTTGCGCTCCAAAATTATAATACCAAGGGGCATTACCATGGTTTTGGCACACATTATTGAGCGTTGTATGGTTTATTTGATTCCGTCCAAGAATACCATCGGAAGTTGTGTGGTTTTGGCTCATGGTATTGGTAAAGGCTAAAACTATATAAGGAGAAGAGGATCATAGTGCAAGGTGTGCATGTGTAAGGGTTGTTGATGAATAAATTCCTCTAAGGAATATCTGCATGGTTGAACTATGTTCTTAATTGATAGATATGAATCTATGATGCACCTATGGATATGATGAAGGTTCAAGATCTCTAGATCTAGAAATGATGAATCTCTAGGATGATCTGCAAAAGAAATGATGAAGACCTGGCACAAGTCTGATGAAGAAATTGAAGAAATCTGGGTAAGTTTATAGATCTGGTCTGTTCTACAAAATTTATCTTTTACAGATCTATACACTAGTTTGTCTCGATAAAAGCGCGTATATACGCGGGTTCGCTTCATTAAAAGCGCGTATGGAAGTTAGGGTTTCTGAAGCTTATTTATAGATATTAATTCTGTGATTTTTTTTTTATCTCTATTGTCAGTCAATGAAGTCTACTTGAAGTTCTGGGTTGATTGAATATGGAGTATGCTGCTAATTTGATAATGAACAAATCTAATCAATGAGTGAGAAAACATGGTTAAATTTGACTGACTGTCTAAAGGTTCTGCATTGCTGAGAAGGTGTCTGACTGAAAGCCTCAGATCTAAATCTGAGATTGATCACATTCTGAAAATTAGTATTCTCAGAAGTATACGCAGGTTGATACGAAGAAAAACACGTATACATGTAGCTTCGGTGAATAGAAGTGGCATATGCATTTCATGTTATGAAAAACAATATGCACATAGGCATACACAGGTTGGTGAGCAGGAAAGCGCGTATACACGCGGCTTCAGTGAATAAAAGTAGCGTATGCTATTTGAATTAATGAATCTTCAGGGTTGAGTTTATATCTGCATATCTATTCTGAAGTCTAGGTTATTTCTGATATTCTGGTTAGAGTGGTCTCACTGTTCTGTTTGAATTATTGGGCAAAATATGTTTGTTGATGTTAAGTGAAGGGTTGTGTTGAAGCTGTTTGATCTCGTATGAAAATTGATGAAACATGGTCTGCAGTGGGTCTAAAGGTTGAAGCCTTCAGTATGGCAGTAGAAGCTGGTGTTGAAATCAGGGGGTTGAAGCTCCCTTCCAGGAGAGGGTGGTAAACGAGATCAGGGGGTTGGAGCTCCCTTCCAGTTGTAGCTGGAAAACGAGAGAAGGTTGCAGCCTTTTGCAGGTATAAGCCTACGTACTGGTATAAGTCTGCATCAGTACAATGTTGTAAAAGGTTTTCTTTATAATAAATATTGAAGACAAAGACGACAGCAGCGGTGGTTTTCTCCCGATTTGGGTTTCCACCTTAAATCTTGGTGTTCATGTGTGTGATGCTTTATATTGTTGTTTACTGCTCATAACTTCTGATTATCTAGCCTTATTCATAACTGATAAATCTGTTTAAAAGACTGATTCTCTAAATCTGAAAGATAAATCAGTATACGCTAGTTTCCTTCTATATTTCCGCGTGCATACGCTAGTTTATTTCATAAAAACCGCGTATGGAAATCTGCTCAAAGAAAAAGTAAAAAGTTTTCAGTCAGCTCTAAATACTGATTCACCCCCCCCTCTCAGTATTTTTCCCAACACAGATAATGAGAGGTAGAAAAACCACTTGTGCTACATATTGGTGCATTTGAGAAGGGTCATATATGCGAGTGAGGTGTGTTCAACCTTAACGTAATTTAATTTTAAGGTTTCCTGGAGCCTGGAAGTGAGATCCAAATATTTTAATTTGGGTTTTATTTTGGCACTAAGTGTGATCTGTTGAGGCCATTTCTATTCAATGACATTACACATGTTTCTTTTTGATATTTAAGAATCAAAATAGGAAACATGAGTTTAAATATATGATTGATGTAGAATCATGGTTTGACGACAGAGCAAGAGGGTTTTTGTAGATTAATAGGGTGAAGTGCGGTGTGCTAACTTTCAAATTTTCCATTCCCTCGACTATCTGTTTCAGGTAAATGGGATCAATTTCAAAGCTTTGATCTTTAAGTGTATTTAGAATGGTTTCCTGCTCTGGTTTGAGGAATCTGCCAAATGACTTTGGATCATTTACTTGTCTCCAATAACTCCATTTGGTATCTTGTGAAAGTCTAATTGTGCTCCCCAACAGTTTCGAAACATTGACATCATTGGAAAAAATTTCCATCTGTTTAAAGTAAGTGTAAATTTACTCAGGTCAGACTGCAATTTCGTTCCAATGTCATGGGTCGATGGCGCATGAAAAATACCTAATATTTTACTCACAAATGACCCTCGATAATTCGTATGGATTTTTTTATTATATTTTTACGCATATCATTCATTAGCACAAGTTGTTCTCAAGACATTCGAGCTTTGACAAGCCTCAAAAAATGCTTCACAAACGAAAATTTCGTCACTAACTAGTTGGAAACAAACTCCTCCTTGTCCATGGAAGGATATATATTATATAGAGGGAAGGGCTTTCTCCCTGGATTTATCCTTCATATCTCTCCGGGGAATCATATCCTCTACAATAGGAAACCTGACATTTTTGTCAAGTCTCAATTTGAGCAATACTGCACTGACAAGGAAACCACCTTCACAGTTTTGGGGTCTTCTGAAACTAGAATATATCTAGACTTAAGAAAAAATGATATATATGGTGTGCCACCCCTTGAGATTGCTAATCTTGTCAGCTCATTTTAAATTTTAATTCATTCTCCAGTAGCCTTCCTAGTGAGCTCAAAAATCTTCAAAATTTGAAGTATCTTGATCTCAGTTCCAATATATTTTATGGTAGCATTACCCCCCAAATGGGGAATTTGTCAAAAAATTTATATCTGGATGCCAGTGAAAGTTCCTTCTATGGAGTTTTCCATGCTAAATTTGGCCATCTTACAAATTTAGTCACTCTGGATCTCAGTTATAATGCACTATCCAAATTTCTGCCAAAGGATATTGGGGCATGCCAAATTTGGCTTATCTATGGATAGGAACAAACTCATTCAGTGATGAAATACCAGCTAAAATTAGAAAACTTGTTAATTTTAATATATTAAATTTTTAGGGTTGTAAGTTCAATGGGAAAATTCCCTCAGAAATTGGAAGCCTTAATTCTTTGACGAAGCTTGACCTCTCAGAGAATAACCTTGAAGGATAATTACCAGAAAACATTGGAAGTTTGCACAACCTTCTATATCTAATGACTACGATTAATGGAATAAGTGGGTGGATTCCAAACAAAGATGCCAATTGTAGGAATTTCAGGTACTATATTTTTCATTCAATGCATTGATAGGGCCACTCCTCGATGATGTTGCAAATATGGAGTCAATTCGGAATTTTATGTTTGAGGAAAATCTTCTGACACGACCTCTTCCATCCTGGCTTGGTGGATGGAGAAGATAAAATTTAATAAGGTTATCCAAAAACCATTTTGAAGGTCATTTACCTCTGAAAATGGGCAACTGTTCATCTCTCATAAAATTCAGAATTGATGCTAGCAGGTTCTATGGATTAATAACATCAGAGCTTTGTCATGCCAAGTGCCTAACCTCTCTCTTTTTCACTGAATTATTTTACAGATAGCATAGGGGACACTTTTTGAGAGTGCATGAATTTGAAAAAATTGTTATAGCAGGCTCTACGGATTAAAAACATCATATATTTTCCATGCCAATAGCCTAGCCTCTCTCTCTTTGTCACTGAATCAATTTACAGGTAGCATAGTGGACACTTTCTGAGAGTGCATGAATTTGACAAACTTATTATTGGATGGGAACAATTTTTTTGGTGGAATCTCTAGCTATATTTCAAGTCTGTCTTTGGTCACCTTAGACATGGCACACAATAATTTCTCTAGAAAATTTCCAGATGAGCTTTAGATTTCACAAAATTTTCTTGGAATATCACTCAACAATAAATTCCTTGTGGGTGAGTTGTCTTGTGGTGGCAGATATTTAGGACATTCGAAGGAGAAAAGGGATATGGTTGAATGAAATTCAATATCCTTTATCAATACCTATGTTTAAACTAGAATTGATGTATATTTCACTGAGAGTTCTTAAACTTGGAGCCTTACATGAGGTGCATGGCCAATGTAAGAAAATATTTGAATTTTTTTTTCAAAAAAAAAATTATCAACACCATTTCAATGTGTCAAAGTTCAAGGAGTTGAGACATTTATGTTACAAACCAGAGCATTATCAATTTTTCACTTCAAATAGTAATCCCCGACATTTTTTTTTTCCATCTACGATTGTTTCCATCGGAATTGCGACAATTGTTTCCATCGGAATTGCGATGATTATTTCCGTCATAATTGCGATGATTGTTTGCCATCGATATTGTGACACATTATGGGAAGGCATCGATGTCTTAATACTGACGTCTCCACATGATTTTAGAATAGTGATCATAAACAACATGATTCAAAGATTGAATAAATTAAGACACATGTCGTGTCAAGTGTGGCTATTCCGATAGTTATTAGAAGTGTCGCATTTGCGATGGCACATGAAACGACGTTTTGCCCAACCTTGGAGTGTCGCTCTTGGGATGCCTATGTGTCACAATAGCTACATTTTGGCTGTCAGAAATTGGGCCAAATGTGTTAGTGTAGGGAAGGATATCCTTTAGGTGAATATGGTATAGTTATGATTGGAGAAGTAGATTTAGATGATTTCTTCTTACTCTTTGTCATATTTACTATACCAATTACATCGTCTGCGGCATGAAAATCAAAAGGAGTTGCAAAGAGTTAACCTGGGTGTGGTAAATAAGGAATTGTTTCATACAAAGTATTGGACTGTGTGTAAACAAGGTCCAGGTATTGTTCCTGAGTTATGACCCACTCTTCTGTTACAACGCATCCTTTAGCTACATCTTCAATAATTTTAGGAAGCAATGATTTCATGAACAATTCAGCCAGAATTTGATCCGGAATGAAAACTTTGATAAAACGTCATATATGTCGCCATTCATGTATGTGATCTTAAATGCACATAGACGTACTCTATTTTAACGAAGTCAAAATTTTCGTGCCATTATAATAATGGAATAGCAACTGAAAATGATTCAGGAAGGTTGTTGCTAAATCATTGAAATAGTTGAAAGAGCCTCGTGGTAATTCAATGTACCACTTTGTGGCTAAGTCGATCAAAGTTTTTTGAAAAAGTCTCAAACGAATCGAAACATCGATTAAGGAATTGGATGCACACCATAGATGATTAATCATCACATGATTCGAGGGGTATTCTCCCAATTTTCCTTCAAACTTTGGAATGTCACTAGGAAACTTAGCAGGCATTGTTGGCCAAAATAGAAGATAGTAATTTGGATAATTCGTTAGCCCAGAAAATTCCAGTAAGTCTAAATTTGCAATGAATGGTAACCATCAGGTAGGGTCTTACTGTGCAACTGATAACCTTGAGAAACAATACCAATACCCGAAGGAGGATATCCAGGAAAACCTGGGATATTATGAGTAGTTTAATTGGTTTACCTCCAGGGTCTCCGGGGTAAGCCATACAGATCTGAGGTTGATATGGTATTTGATATGTATAACTAGGGTATGGTTGGCTATGCTAAAGTGGATTTTGTCCATTTTTCCATATTGAAATTTCCCTTGAAATGTTTGACGTTCAACAAAATTACCTTGAAAGGTTTGACTCATAAAAGGTAGACTTGTTTGAACCGTAGTTACACCAGGTTTCCCTGCAATGGTTTGAGGAATAGACTGAAAGGTAGGTCCAGTTTGATGAGAAATAATCTGAGGAATTTCCTGTGTAACAGTTGGTGTTGTCGTTTGAAGGGTTGTAACAATAGGGGTTTGAGAAACTCCAGGGCTAAGGTGTACTTGGTTGTTGAATTGAAATTTGTGCATCATATTGGATAGGAGTACTTGGAGTACTTGGACTAGCTTGCTGACTACTTGGCACATATAACTATGGGGTAATTTGAAGCGCACCTTGAACAAGTTGTTGGACTTGGGTAAAACCAAATTTTCCAACTAACTAAGCAGGTTGATTATAAGGTACTTGCAATGTAGGTTGCAAAGAATGTTGATTGAACAAAGGGTTCCACATAGTATTTCACCATGGGTAAGGAGATCCCATTGAAGGTTGCGATGCATAAGGTTGACCATAACAAGTTTGAGGCATTGGAACATAAGTTTTATAATTACCAGGAATATGTTTCCCTACAACCGGGGGATAGGTTCCAACAAAAGGTTGTCCTCCTTGAAAGGATGGTTTCTCTTGATAAGGTTGTTGCCCTTGAAATGGTTGTTGTCCTTGGAGAGGTTCTTTCCCCCCAAGCGCTATATAGCCACCTTGAGAGCTAGCTTGAGGGATATTCCCAGAAAACATATAGATGTGTTCCATTATTAAAGATTTGGTGGTAGATTCATACAAACCATTTGACTTGGTAGAAGTTTTAGAGATTGGAGATGCTCCTGATAAAGTGCCAGAGAGTGACTGATACCCAACAGGAACAGATGGACCACCATACAAAAATGTTTCTAGTGATGAAGAAAAAATAGATGACTCAGTAGACATGCTTTGAGAAGCCATGTAACCACCTTTAGGTAAAGAGAAAAATGTTATGCGGCGTGGTGACTGAGTGTAACCAAATCTGTGTAGAAAATTGGTAAATTGATGATACCAAGGATCCAGTCTAAAAGGAATGAAAGGGTAAATTTGTTCACTATACCTTAGATCTAAATATTCTTAACGAGAGGGAATTTTAATCTATTCTTCTACGTTGGATATATCTTCAATGCTAATTAGGCCAAGAGAAAGATTCTCATTAATAAGAAGTTTCACTTGAGGTGAACGAGGATGACAAGGAGTCAGGGTTACGAGATCTGAAGGTGAATCAGACGAAGTATTTTCATATTCAAGCTCAAATATTTCAGGTTTAGTGAATTCGTATCTGAAAAATCATCGGTAACAGATTCAACTGTAATTACTTTAGAAATTTCTGGTTGTTCCTGATATTTTTCAAGTATCAGAGGTTGACTAACTTCAAAATTAGGATGTATTACAATGGATGTTTCTCCTTGTTCAATAGAATCGGTTCTTGATTGTTGAACTCTTTCAGTTTTGATTGTTTCCAATTGACTGGGTGTATACTCAGGGGGTTTCCCCTGCATTCTATGTGAATGTCTCAGTAGTTTAGCCACGATTAATATTTTTAACACACGAAATAAATTTTTTTCAAAAGAATACTCCTAAGGTCTCTAAAAATCAAGCAAATGAACACATGCCTATGAAATCTACGAGACAAGCCACACACAAACAATATGTTTCCATAATAAAAACACCAGTTGGTGATGAAATCCAACGTCACAGAAATTAATGTGGAAAACTGGTGGTTGGAACAGTTACCTTGACAACCTACTTAATGAAATATTCTGGTGCAAGTAACTTCCCTATGCCATCTCGAAGTGAAAATTACCATCCGGAAAGTCCAAGTGAGTCTAGTCGATGTCTGCACCAAGTATAGTGGGACCTTCCCTCCACCATCACCTTGGGAAAATCCTAAATATTATAACCACTAAGGTCACTAAATGAGACAATTGCACCTGGGGGAATAGTCTACGATCCGATATACATGCAAGGGAAGAGTATCAAGCTCAATTCCCTTGAAAGATCCTGGACATGGTAAATTCGATGTTTGCTAAAAAGTAACATCAGGATCCTCGAAAATGGTTAAGCCCAAGGTTTACCATTTCTATTATGTGCACGTCTTCTATCTTTGCCAATGAAGTAGGTACGATTACCTCACTAGGTTCGACATGACCTCGTGCTTGATTCTTTTAAGAAGAGCTTCCTAGAGTACAAATGCAACAATTGAATTTCCCTACTGCAATATTCTACTTGTTTGTTTTAACTACTTTGGAACGTTAATTACAACCTATTCAAAGCACTAGCGTAAGCTAAATTGGTGGAATGAGCCCTAGAAAATGTAAAAAATATCTAGATTGATTTTATTAAATATTGTATTGATTCAACTATTATTTATGCAAAAGGGTATGGAGATGAAACTTGATGATAATGTGACCTGACTCAAAATAGTCTAAATGCATCAATACAAAAATTAAACTCTTTATTTCGATGAATTCTATTTAAGAGAAAGTTGAAGGAATTTTGAACTAAAAAAGTACAAGATTCCTAAAACTTCAAATAAAATTCCTTTTTGGTCAAGAAATTTTTTTTATTTCCAAGCATGACCAATATCTCTTTTGTGATGAAAATTTCATTGATTACAAAGCCGAAAAATAAAATTTTGATGAACAAACAAATCTCAAAAGAAATCAACTTCTAAAAACCCTAAGAAGTAAAAAAAAATTCAAAGAATCAAAGTTATAATTATCAATCCTATTTAAGATACCCAGGAGTGTCTTTAAATGATTTATCTTAGTTGTAAGCACACTAAAAATGTTTCCACTTAAACTAGCATAAATGAAATCATGAAAGACTAGTTTGAGACAAATCAGACTTCGGTGATATAGAAGCTTTTACGTTTTGCAATCAAGTAATAAAAAAATGCTCAAATAGGTAAGGCTAGCAATAATACTGGTGGCTCAAGAAGACAATAACATAAAACTAGTGATCTTTGGAAGATGAATATATCTTCAAAAAATAGCAAGAAAAAACCAGGGCAAACCCTAACTGAATTATGCAAAAAGGATGATTTATCAAACAATACTATAAGGTGACAAGGAGGAGTTCATACACAAACTCTGAAAACTGGTATAGATCATGTTAAACCTTAATAATTTGGTATAGATCCAGGGCTCGTAAGCTTCGAGGTATAAGCGTAGGGAACGCAGGATCAGAGCATCTAACCTAGACTACAGTAGAAACAAACTTGTTGTTTAAGTACAAAATTGTTATTTCTAATTGAAGCTAATCAATTGAGGAAAACATGCTTTAAAAAATAAGAAATTCTAATCACTGTGCAAACGAAACTATCTCTAATTAATCATAAGCCAAGCAATACAAATTACCATTGAAATGATTTTAATCTAAATGAAAATCTCAATCTAAATGCTAAGATCTATTTAATCTAAATACAAGAATCTTAAACCGATCAAGATTAATTTAAAATGATACCAAACTTATGCTAAATCTTAATCCCAATAAAATTCACTCTCATTCAAATGATCTTAAACTAAGGCAATGAATAAACAAGACTTCAACTAATCTAATTCCCGGGGTGCATAAAACAAATCAAATAAGAAATCAAACTAACCTCTGTCACCACTTTTCAATTGCTTCAAAATAAACTAAGTAAACCAATATTTCAATTGACATGCTTCATATTTAAGAGACTACAAAATAAGAAACTATCCCACCCTTCTTTAATCAAACTCAAGAAATCATTCAAACATAAGAACATTGGCGAATGTTTCTACCAATAACTAACTACAATCATAATGAATTTCAAACTAAACTACAACTTCAAAAAATGATTTAATGGTCTCATTGCATTTCTTTCAAATACTTGGTTGCCAAAACACAATGTTACAAGAAAATCAATAAGGTACATAATATATTTCAATTCATATTTAAAACAAATGGAGTTATCGATCTCTTGTTTATCCAATTAATAAGCACCTTTAAATATTTCAATCATAAACTTGTAACAAAGGGGATATTCATGCAATAAAATCATTGATCAATTCCATTCATTAGCTTACAACGAGTTGAAAATGACATGTCTATCTATTTTTAAGAAAACAAACGAATTACTCTCTTAAGTACATAATCAAAATTATGACATCTAATTAACAATTGCTTTCAAAATCAAATTCATGCACCTAGATCTAAATAAAACAAGCTACCTCTATCCTATGATGTTTACAAAAATTTCTTCCAGGCGATGGTGGATCCTTGCCACTCCTGGAGCAAGTCTAAACTAAATCAATGCCTAAATATAAAAAAAAAAAACCATAGCATTTACAAAGAATTCATGGCAAAGTCAAATTGTATCAAGATTCAAATCATAAATTCACTTACATACATTCCTTCAATATTTTGTCTCATGTTCACACCTTTTCATCCTCCTCCTTCAAAAACTTCCCTAGCTTACAACACAAACCATGGCTGAGCCATTTATAAGATTCAAAAGGCGAATTATTGATGTAGGAGCATCAAGGCCAATTTTCATTATTTAATTATGTAATAAGGGGGGTGAGAAATTTTAATTATTTTATTAATTAAATTGTTATTTTTAAATAAATTAGGAGAGAAATTATAAATGTGAGGATTTTTTTATATATTATTTTAATAATTAAAAGGATATGAGTGAAATAGGATTAGGTAGCAAATTTAGGGAGTAGGAATTCTATGTACGGGACTTTTTTTTAGTCCACACCTAAAATGAATCTAAATTAGATTTAGTTGAGGATTGGGTGGAGAAATTTGTGGGGTGAAATAAATACATTATTTGTGTATAAATAGGAGTGTTTTTGTGAGGAAGAGCAAGAGCTGAGTGTGTGAGGACTACAGGAAGAGTGAGGAGAGGTTTAAAGGGCCAAGAGCCAAGAGGCAGCTCAATGTAATATTTGGCCAGAGAATTTTTATATTTTTATATTTGTAGTTGATTGAATGGCTCTTTCTCCTTCATGTGAATTTTAAGATGAATATTTTCATGGTTTTGTTTGAAGAAGATTGGAGCATTTTAAAATGAATTGAAGCAATGAGTTTTTATATGCTAGGATCTACTTTCTAGCAGAATCCCGATATCATTTGGTATTAGAGCGAGGGAAAGATACCTGTTTTGAATTTTCAATTATGTATGTTGTATATGGTTTTTTATTATAGGAACGAGCTTACATTAGATGTTGGTTATGCAACCAGACGTATGATGGAAAACACACACATCAATTGACATGTGAATTGAAGGGCGCACTTGCAAGAGAGAAATAATGTTGATGGATCCCAAGTAAAGGCATAGCTATAACGCTGATGAATGGATAGCATTGATGTTATGATGCTATTGCAAATCGGATAAAAAAAAAATCAAAGTTGAAAGCTAGAAACTGTAACAAGTATACAGTTCCCAACGCTACGATGGAACATATTGATTCACTAAACCAACGTATGAGCCATCGCTGGGATTGAACGCAAGGTAAGTTGTTTGAGAATTGAATGCGGAATATTTATTTTGAAGTGTGTAAGTTATAAGTATGCAGAACTCAAGCAATTCGTAAGCAGAACGGAGCGGAGCAATTCTGCTAGTAACGTAGCAGCATTGATTCCTTTGCAGTGATTCAAAATTAATTTGGTTGATATGTTTGTATGGTAAATAGCCATCCATGTAAGGTAATATGGTTGGTATTATTTTGATATGGAATTTGAATGCCATCCATACTGTATGATTTATGAATTCGGCCATTTAGATTTCACCCATGTATATTGCAGTCTCCGCGTAGATTGTTTTTAACACTGAGTTGTGAGTTAAGCAATTGCAACAGAGTGAAGAAGAGAAATACAGGTAGATGCTACCGCCGTGGAGGTAGGGCAGCATTGTGAATTAAATGTTGTAGTTGAAGTCATAAGGGACCACGGCCTTGGTTGATGTTCTGAGCTCGAACTCGTGACAACGATGATGTCAAATGCCAGAATCGATTGGCATGGAACTCTGCTATTGATGCAAGGTTAAAATTCGAACCACAGTGTGTACGTGGAGGCTACGCAAGCTTGATTACATTGCAAGGGTTGATACTATATATATGCCGCATTTCATCAATGCTGGAAGAAGGGAACTTGCATTTTATGGGCACTTCTAAAGGAGCTAGTTCAGAATCGGATGTGACTAAAAGTTTGAGTAAATTGATTGAGGATCGTGAAAAATTAAAGAGACTTTAAAGTTCTAAAGACATGCAAATGAAGAAGAATGGACACACCAGCAACTGGAATTACAGCAATAGGCAAATGAAGTGAAATAGTTGCGTATGAGAAAAGGAATCAAATTCAATCGAATTCAATTGTGGGTTTTTTTTTATTTACACATTTTGTTATGATATAAAATGAAATGCGTTCATAAATCCTTTTGGGAATCCATAACTTTTAATTGCTTAAATTTTCTGATTGTTGTAATCAGTAGTTCAGTGAAAATAGAAACACCCCTCAGTCAGGGCATCTGAGGTCATAATTAAAATCAAACATGGTATTTTCTTTCACTGACCCGGCCCGCCTCTTGTAGCATGGCATGAAATCTTCATTTGATGATAATACCTCTTATTTCCCTTGTCAATGGTTTCTTTGATCCGTTTTCTTGTGAAGTATTTTCTGGGTAACTATTCTACAAAAGTCGCAAGCAGCCCCGGCCAGTTTTAGGGCATACCGTTAAGCTTGGGTAGATTAATACTCCGTTGACCAAGGTAGAGAGAGAAGGCCATGTTGGCGACTTCGATCTAATATTTTCATCAAAAATACATTATAAATTGCAATGACAAGGAACAAGATACATAAAGCATGAATCGATGGGGCAGAGGAGCAGAGAAGCTGTTTTGCAAAACAACAAATGGTTTTTGTGTGGAGTGCGATATCCATTGGATCAAGAGCACAAGAGGATTGACAGTGGAAAGTCAGAATTGTTAAGGAACATCGATATTTGTGCAAGTCAAATACGCAACGCTATTTGGAGGAAGGAAAATGGTGAGTTGATAGTTGTGGAAAAATGTATATATATATGGTGGAATTTTGGTTTAAACAACAGTTGAAGTTATAATTTAAGTGAAGTAATAAAGTGAGGTTTTAACATGGTTTATAACCATAACGTTAAAAAGGGAAACAACTTCTACCTGGGTTTATGAATTACATAAAGCGGATATTTCATATGGGTTCATTTCATATGGTTTTAAAAGGAGATCAGACTTTGAGTCTGAAATATGATAGCACACAGAGACACAGTGCAGACGAGAGATGGAACAAGATCACACAAAGATCTTGAAGGTGAGATGATATATTTTATTTAACCTTGGTTTGAAGATGATATTTGAAGACTTACTATTGCAGATGCCGAGGTAAAATTGAATGGAAAATGAATGAAAATTTGCTAATCCTGGATGATAGAAGAGAAATATGCATGTTTCTTTGAGAGGTTTATTATGCACAGTGTGATGATTTATTATGCCTAATGTGGATTCTTCACAGTTTTGGTTAAGTTATTTTGGATAAAGCATGTAGTGGGAAAAGAATAATTCTTTTGATCGGTGATTGGAAATATAATTTCTTGATGTTGTAAACCTTTGTTTTACCATCATGTGATGGAATTTAAGGAGGGGATATTCAGGATGAAACAGTGTACGAGTTGTACATCATTCATTGAAGAAGTTTCTTGTTCTCTACACACAAGTAAAGAGATGTGAATTTATGTTGCATGGTGTATATAAGTGCAGGAAAATGTTTGCATTAAGACGATGCGTTTGTAAGCATTGACAGTGAAAGAGATGGCACAAAAGAGTGGAAACCAGAGGGTTGAGACTACAGAGAGGAAGGTTTATTAATAACCTTAACATGAGCATGAGGTATGATAATTCGGGAAAGTATTTTTGAACATTGAAGATTGAATGGTTTATTTATTTCCACCTTAAAATAAATCTTGAAAAAATTGAACTGCATTTTGACTAAGACTTTAGTATCATGTGAAGCGATGAGGACAAACTGATGATTTTCATAAGGAATGAAATATGAAAGAAAGTGAAGATTGTATAACTTGAAACATCCTTTGTCATAATTTTTGGGTCAAGTCTTGAAGTGAAAACAGGTGTTAGAGTAAAATGAAAGTTTGGATAGTTTGGATTTGAGATTGAGTATTTTCATCCAAGATGACAAATTGGTGTAATTCTGAAGTCAAAGAGTCATAATATAAGTCCAAAGTCTGAATGTAATTGGGTGCATGATTGGTGAAGCCTGACACCCAAAGAATTGGTTATTGTAACAATTGAATTACTAAAGTGTTGTTTGCAACAAGAAGGTTGTCAGAGATTGGTTCCAAGACAAAGAGAAGCCAAGCACGGGAGGAGAAGTTGCATTTTGATGAATGGAAAGTGTGAAGGATTTCTGAGAAGTCGATTAAATGAAGTGCACATGTGAACAGATGTAGTTCACAAAGATAGGGAAGATGATTGTTGATAGTCATTTCCGAAGATCTAATGAAGACCACAACAAAGGGGAGAAGAAGGGAAATTCCAAGATAAGTGGCATATGTGAACAGTTGACGGATGAAGAGTGCAAGCGGGAGAAGGCTGAGATAACAATTCACCTTGAATTGTTAATGGAGCTGTTGTAGGAAAATGTGAGAAACCAGACACATGGTTGGACCATGAGAAAGACGGTGAAGTGGTAGAAGCTACACACAAAGAGGGAAAAGCAGGTAAACATACAGTTGATGGAAGAGCTGAGGAAGCTCGAGCAGATGTTGAGTTGTGAAGAACTCAGAGAGGCTAAGTTAAAAATGGATGTTTCCATTTGTGGCTCGGAACATGGTGCAATTTTGGGTGAAGAGATCAGTCAAGAAGATTTCATGAACTATTGGGATAGTTCAGAAGCATCTAAGGATGTGTTGATGAGAGAAACAAATGAGGCCATGAAGCCTTACATTTTTTCTCACAGTTTATGTATGTTTGCAGGATGTGCGAAAGATGGTGAGTAGTCTGATAGAAATGTCACAAAGGAGAATTAAACTCTTAAGGTAAAGTCTGGTAGAGAATTCCTTTCGAAGAAGGAAAATTTTGATTGGTTACAACAGGAAGAAATCATAAATGACTTCTTATTTGGGGTAAGACAACAAGTCGAAGCTGTTATGGAATAGGAAAAAAGTGGAAATGTTGAAGAAAAATTCCAAGGAGGTAAACAAATGTATTTGTTTAATGGGATTGCTGACAAAAGTTTATAATGTAATGATGTTGAAACCAGGACAATTCAGGAAGATTGCCAGAGGAAGAGAGGAAGTAGTGATGAGACAGAAGAGAAATCTACAGAAGAACTGAATCAAATGAAGGATTCAGAGCAACAAAGAGAGATGTCGACTGAAGCATCCAGTGAGACCACGAGGTCTTATGTTCTTAAGACTAATGATTTGTGTGTGATGGAAGGTACACGACAGGGTGTTGAACAAAATTTAAAGTTTGTTAAAGAAGAAGAGTTGAATCTTAAATTTGTTCAGAATGATGCTGAGATAGCAAGATCTCATAAATAAATGAAGACAGAGGGGTCTTATGGAAATATTCAGCAGAATATTGAAGTAGAGGAAGAAGGACCATCTGATGATTGGTCAACAGAAAATGAAGGTATGGAAAGTTGTGTAAAGTTTCAAAGTTCTACTCCAATTGAGATTGTTAAGTTATATAGAAAGTTAGATCTTCAGAGAAGAGAGTTGGAAAATCAGAGGATCTATTTTTAGGGAGAGTTGCTGAAAGACACAGAAAAAGGAAACGTTTTTCAAATAGAGATGTGGAGGAGGGACTAGCTGATAGTCTCATGGAGGATTTAAATCAGCATACTGATGTGCTGATGGAAGAAGAAATTTTCGAGCAGCATACTGAAATGTTTCTAGCAGAGAAAGAGGCACTGAAGCCTTATATTTTTTGTTTTAAAAATTGTTTTGTGAGTACAGGTTTTATTGCATATGCTAGAGAAAATCTATTGGACAGAGAAATTGAACTGATAAGGCAGATAATGATGAAAGCATCCCGGGAGAAGCCAGCAACAGTAAAACAAAGAAGAAGCAGCAAGAAGAAGATAGTATAAGATTATGAAAGCATAGATAGTGGGGCGATGCAGCATAAAGTGTGGAGACCTGGAGAAGAACAACATACAGAAGCAGCGACAAATGGAAAGTTTCAGCACAAGATATGGGATCCAGGCAGACGAAGATCCGAACACATGATCAGGAGATCATGATTAATTTCAACCTTGGGAGTCTGATGCAGGAGCATCAAGGCCAATTTTCATTATTTAATTATGTAATAAGTGGGGTGAGACATTTTAATTATTTTATTAATTAAATTGTTATTTTTAAATAAATTAGGAGAGAAACTATAAATGTGAGGATTTTTTTATATATTCTTTTAATAATTAAAAGGATATGAGTGAAATAGGATTAGGTAGAAAATTTAGGGAGTAGGAATTCTATGTATGGGACTTTGTTTGAGTCCACACCTAAAATGAATCTAAATTAGATTTAGTTGAGGATTGGGTGGAGAAATTTGTGGGGTGAAATAAATACATTATTTATGTATAAATAAGAGTGTTTTTGTGAGGAAGAACAAGAGCTGAGTGCGTGAGGAGTACAGGAAGAGTGAGGAGAGGTTTGAAGGGCCAAGAGCCAAGAGGTTGCTCAATGTAATATTTGGCCAGAGAACTTTTATATTTTTATATATGTAGTTGATTGAATGGCTCGTTCTCCTTCATGTGAATTTTAAGCTGAATATTTTCATGGTTTTGTTTGAAGAAGATTGGAGAATTTTCAAGTGAATTGAAGCAATGAGTTTTTATATGCCAGGATCTGCTTTCTAGCAGAATCCCAACATCAATTATTCATTTTCCTCAATTTTGGAAAATTGAACAATTTTAACAAACTGACCTAAAAGATATTAGTATATCTTCCTAACCATGAGGCATTTCGGAAAAATATTTGGAGGGAGACTAATTTGTTATGTTTCCAACATAAAAATATCTTGGATTTGTCTCATTCAAATCCAGATCCTCGAAAATCATGCCCAAAGTTGGCTATTTGGATTTTTTTGCAATGTTCTAGAACTCTGGAAAAACAATGATTGTTTACAAAACTGCCTCCAAGACCTGCGTATAACTTTTAGAAAACTTCGAATGTGGAGAAACCATTTTGGATATATATAATTGGTTATATTTGTAACAAACCCATTTGATTATATTTATAGTTTCACCTCGAGCTACACACACATCGAGGTCAAACATGGCAGTTTGGAAACTTTGCACATTTTGAGCAGATTTGTTAATCAACTCCTAGGGAACCACATGTGTGACCTGGGTGAAATCAAATGCATGGGAATGTATTAAAATATTATTTTGGACCATAAAATCCCTTGTTTTTCCTCGGAAATGTGCCGAAAGTGCCAAAGCCCTAAATTAGGCATCTCATCCTTAACTGGCTTGTGAGTGATTTCAGCGATGGAACCGTGTGATAAATGTACTTCAACAAAACCGTCATCAGTAAAACATGAGATAATCATATTTAATCATACAAAAGTGAATATAACTTATGATAATCAACCATAGAGAGTATTTGGCGGTGAGTGATGGAATTAGGGTACGGAATGGGCTAAAAACCTAGGGTTTTAGGGTATAAACAATGATATTTCATGATGAAAACATGGGAAGATACGAGGCCCAACGCCCCCCCATGCCTGAGATTTTGCATGTCCTCATTCAAACAAATACTTTTCTCATATCTATGTTTTTATGGCCTCATGGCTTTTATGTAGGGTTAGGTCTTGTGAAGCAACAATACATGAAGATTTTATTGCCATAGATTTCATTTTACGAGCGATACAAATTGAGGAAAAATGATAGGTATGGTAGGAGTGAAATGATGAATAGGATGATAGGTGACAATGGAAATGGTAGATGAAATGAGGTGGTGATGGAGATGGGAAGACATGTGCTTGCATGCTCTATTTTTGCGAGGCCAATGCTTATGAATGGTTCCTTCATGAAAGGCAGTCATGAATTCACCCTTTATTGGATTCAATTGACAATATGTGTGAATATAGGAGGGGAAGGAATTATAGTTACTGCTTTTGTTTGCATGAACCATTATGATTATGACCTAGAGTAGCATGCAAATGGAAGGTATATGGAAAACCAGATATATGGAATATGTGGTGGTTAGTCATCACTGCTTTCTTAAATCTCTTAATCAATTAAAGAATATTAAGCCACCTCTACCTCAATTTTTACCCTTTTTGTTGATGTCCTTGGTGCTGCAAGATGAAGTAAATAATGGAATGGCTCGAGCTGATGTGACTGCTAATATGATCTACTGAAGAAGGAAAAAGGTCTCAATATCCACATTATCTTGAAAATGTTGATGCACATGCGATTACATACGGCTTACTGAAGAAAAAAAAACACAAGAACCATCATCAATATTTCTTTTCGTGCAAATCTTATCTAAATAAAGAAAATAGGTTAAATAATGAACACATACTTGATTATGCTCCAAGCCTAACAATTGTGAAAAATGATAGTGAGAACCATGAGTAAGCATAGGGTGAAAATATGAATCAAACCTGACAATTCTTATCATTTTTTTTCTAACATCTCTCCCCCCATGCCTATCATCTTGCATGTCCTCATGCAAGCAAAACCTCTGACAGATACCAAAGACTAAAGGGCTAGGGTTTCTATATTAAAGTCATGTTTCATTGACTTAAACCATAGGGCTAATTGTGAGAGCATGTAAGTTTCATCAGATGTCATATTCCTTTGCATCAATAAGATAATAAAATTAGTGACCAGGGATCTAGTGACATTAAGACTGAGTTTTATTATTCCAAAAGGGTAACTAATGCTAGGGCTACCAAAGGAATGCTTAACAATGTCGCTATTGCTGGGATAATGTCATCCTAAAATGATTAACCATAAGAATTTCCACAAAGCATCTCAACAGTAATCCACTTTCAATAGCCTCATTATTATAAGTAAAAGTGACTTTATTTAAAACCCAAGGCCTTAAAATGGACCGAAAGTAGGGAAAAATAAATATTACAAAATGATACCTTTCGAGGATGATTGTCTTATCGTTACCCCAGCATATAGTTAAAGCTTCTCTTATTGAAGCAAAGTGAGTCACCTGCACTAAGGGTCTCACATCCATAAAAACCAAATTATTCCTTAAAGATAGAACTCCAAAGCACACTACTGAAGGATATTAAATCCATTCTCAGAGAGATATGATAGTGAGTTCAGGGAAAAGACAAAAACAACCAAGTAAATCATAGTGTAGAATTAACTTTGATACCACAGGTATGTCCCTGCTGCCAACAGGCGTCTATAGCCTCAACAGGGATACCTTTTAACCTAACGAAATGTATGTGTCCCACTTACTAGATATAGATTCAGAGTTAGCTTATTTTACTTTTAGATAAAGGCCACTGTCTTGGCTTGGTAACCAGATGATGGCAGTGCCACTCACAAGAAGAAACATGGATGAATAGGTCAACTCGTGATGAGACCTCTTGTCTTCCAGCTTTTTGGGCTGAAAGCCATTACCCTGGCTTGGTGACTAGGAGAAGTAATGTCATGCACGTTAGGTCTCATGATCGTGGTAGGTCAGCTCATTATGAGACTTCCTATCCTCCCCTAAATATTTTTGTAGACTCTGATTATGATTAACCTTAGAAGTTACTTAATAAGTGGGGAGACAGATCTACTCCTTAAGAGCACAGGATGGCATGAAAATTTTTTAATTACTAATCTTTACTGGTTGATCCTACTACCCTAAAGAATAAAGAAAAGAAAAAAACTCAGATAATGACTGAAATATTCCTCGAGTAGGTCATGCTAGTGTTCTTATGAGAGCTCATGATGGTTTTATAGGCATGGTCCACCATAGGAGGCTTTTCATCAATACCTTCAAAGAGAAATTTGAAAAGGTTTCTTGGATGATAGTATGTTAATCTTATGGATGGAAAGTATAATAACAAAAATTCCCCTAACTAACCCAATGAATAATCTCAACCAATAATGAGAGTCACTTTATAAAATATGAGGCATTAAGAGTGAATTTATTTTGACAAGTGTTACCACAAGAGTACATAATGACAAAAATTTCAATGGCTATGCCTTAGGAATTGAAATTTCAAGAATGATGTTGTAACAACAATTTTATTCATTTCTACCCTACCCTAATCTAGAGAGAGGAATTTCTCCTTCAAGTGTAGGAGTACTTCCAATGCAACCTTGTTCATAACAATATGCTAAATATACTCACACTCAGTTTGAAAGAATAAACTTCAACACATACCAGAGTATGAGAAACCAGTTTCTTTGATTGATATGATACCAAGAGTATTTGAAGATGAGAGTGGTAATTTGGTTGGATTATGATCTGGAACTAATCCTTGATGTAATCCTGGTGGTATTGGCTCATTTCTTCTTTTGCACTGCTCTGAATGTCCTCCTTGATCATGACAGACAAACTTAGATAATTGGTCTTGGGAATTCACACAAGGCTTGTTGTTGGGCATGGTGAAGGTTCCTCGATCTCAAGTTCAGCTGGATGCTCCCCATTGGATTTGGTACATGGCTCATCAATATTCTTGGTAGATAGGCAAGAGGACTCAAGGGAGATTCCCAAATCATGTTCCGGCTGTGGAGAGACAGATAATTTCCTGAATACAGTTAGGATGAACTCTTCCTGAGAAAAATATACCCCAACTATTGGATTTGAGAAAGCGCCTCGATGGAAATTCTTCAAGCTCTTGGTCATTCTTGAATTTATCATGCTCGCAACATGGATTAGTACAAAATAGGGGGTTCTTATAGCACCCCAAAAATGGTTTATCTTTAAAGAACTTGAATTTTTAATCTAAATGAATTAAAGACTACTAGTTGCAATAAAAACTCACCAAACTTGCTTGATTGGGCAACCAAACTTTGGATAAACCCCACAATAGTGGATGCATGGCTCTTCACTCACATCTTACCATACACTCTCTTCCCTCTAATTTCCTTTCAACTAAGATCACACACACAAAAACACTTGTGAAAGAAACTAGGCTCTAATCCCTTTAGCACCTCCCCGACAATGATGCCAAAAATGTTGGAGAAATATATTGCTATAATTTCCAACATTAAATTATCAATCCAGGGCTCGTAAGCTTTGAGGTACAAGCGTAGGGAACACAGGATCAGAGCATCTAACCTAGACTACAGTAGGAATCAACTTGTTGTTTAAGTACAAAATTTTTATCTCTAATTGAAGCTAATCAATTGAGGAAAACATGCTTAAACAAATAAGAAATTCTAATCACTGTGCAAACGAAACTAACTCTAATTAATCATAAAACAAGCAATACAAATTACCATTGAAATGATTTTAATATAAATGAAAATCTCAATCTAAATACTAAGATCAATTTAATCTAAATACAAGAATCTTAAACCGATCAAGATTAATTTAAAATGATACCAAACTTATGCTAAATCTTAATCCTAATAAAATTCACTCTCATTCAAATGATCTTAAACTAAGGCAATGAAAAAACAAGACTTCAACTAATCTAGGACCCGAGGTGCATAAAACAAATCAAATAAGCATTCAAACTAACCTCTATCACCACTTTGAAATTGCTTCAAAAGAAACTAAGTAAACCGTGATTTTAATTGACATGCTTCAAATCTAAGAGACTACATAATAAGAAACTATCCTATCCTTCTTTAATCAAACTCAAGAAAAAATTCAAACATAAGCACATTTGTGAATGGTTCTACCAATAACTAACTACAATCATAATGAATTTCAAACTAAACTACAACTTCAAAAAATGATTTAATGGTCTCATTGCATTTTTTTCAAATACTTGGTTGCCAAAAGACAATTTTACAAGAAAATCAATAAGGTACATAATAGATTTCAATTCATATTTAAAACAAATGGAGTTATCGATCTCTTGTTTATCCAATTAAGAAGCACCTTTAAATATTTCAATCGTAAACCTCTAACAAAGGGGCTATTCATGCAATAAAATCATTGATCAACGCCATTCATTAGCTTGCAACGAGTTGAAAATGATATGTCTATCTAATTTTAAGAAAACAAATGAATTACAGTCTTAAGTAAATAATAAAATTATGAGATCTAATTAACAATTGCTTTCAAGATAATATCCATGCACCTAGATCTAAATCAAACATGCTACCTCTATCCTATGATGTTTACAAAACTTGCTTCCAGGCTATGGTGGATCCTTGCCACTCCTAGAGCAAGTCTAAACTAAATCAATGCCTAAATATTAAAAAAAAAACCATAACATTTACAAAGAATTCATGGTAAAGTCAAATTGTATTAAGATTCAAATCATAAATTCACTTACATACATTCCTTCAATATTTTGTCTCATGTTCACACCTTTTCATCCTCCTCCTTCAAAAACTTCCCTAGCTTACAACACAAACCATGGACGAGCCATTTATAAGATTCACAAGGCGAATTATTCATTTTCCTCAATTATGGAAAATTGAACAATTTTAACAAACTGGCCTAAAAGACATTAATATATCTTCCTAACCATGAGGAATTTCGGAAAACTGTTCGAAAGGAGACTAATTTGTTATGTTTCCAACACAAAAATCTCTTGGATTTTTCCCATTCAAATCCAGCTCCTCGGAAATCGTGCCCCAAGTTAGTTGTTTGGATTTGTTTGCAATGTTCTAGAACTGTGAAAAAACACTGATTGTTTACAAAACTGCCTCCAAGACCTACGTATAAATTTTATAAAAATTTGAATATGGAGAAAACATTTTGGATATATATAATTGGTTATATTTGTAACAAACCCATTTTATTAGATTTTATAGTTTCACCTCCAGCTGCACACACATCAAGGTCAAACATCAGTTTGGAAACTTTGCACATTTCGAGCAGATTTGTTAATCAACTCCTAAGGACCCACATGTGCGACCTGGGTGAAATCAAATGCATGGGAATGTATTAAAATATTATTTTGGACCATAAACTCCCTTGGTTTTCCTCGGAAGTGCACCAAAAATGCCAAAGCCCTAAATTAGGCATCTCATCCTTAACTGGCTTGTGAGTGATGTCAACGATGGAACCCTGTGATAAATGTACTTCAACAAAACCGTCATCAGTAAAACATGACATAATCATCTTTAATCATAGAAAATTAAATAAAACTTATGATAATCAACCATAGAGAGTATTTGGCAGCGAGTGATGGAATTAGGGTACGGAATGGGCTAAAAACCTAGGGTTTTAGGGTATAAACAATGATATTTCATGATGAAAAAATGGGAATATACGAGGCCCAAAATTTCCAATTTGTTTTATGGATTAAACCCTCTTACGGACAAGACCGATCTCCCTAGTGTCCCAATAGGTAACTAGAAACAAAGAACCATTGAATGCCTCTTTCTCTAAACTATGTATATTTTAGATTATTACAACTTTGAAATAAGGAGGTTATGCTCCTACCTTTCAACCGAGACATTCGATGTATACTTTTTCATTTCACTCCAAGTCAATTCTTCAATGCTGAGAAGAATATGGAATCACAAATAACACAAATGATCAAAGCACCTACAGTATATAATAATTGTTGGGCAGTGAAAGAGGTATGAAATTATTATGTATTTACTCATTCTTTACCATAAATATACTCATGTTTGCCTTGGAAAGGTAATTTATCATAGGAATTACAATAGAATTGGAAAGGTTCATGATTAATACGAAAATATGACTAAAGGCTACTTTTTGATTGACAAACAGGAATTCGGAGAGGTGAGAAGTTGTACCAAAGGCGGGGTTGAGAACAATCTAACTGCTGCTCCATCAGCGTTGAATCATATCCAGCCAAAGGCAAGGAGATCTGAACGAATAGCCCAGAAAGGACAGGGAACAGCTCGGCCTCAGTCAACACAAACAGAAAGATGACTAAACACAGAGGAGCGAATCCCTCAGGATATTTCGATCCTGAGGGATCGTTGTTCAAACTTATCTTGTTCCTCGATTGGTCCGTCGAGATTTGATATATAAATCCATGTCCTTTAGTGACAAGGGGACGGATTGTTGTTGAAGTAAAGAATTGGTCGAAAGACTTTACATTTTCTCTATTCTATTAACTCTCTGTTTTGAGAGAAACCTTTCTGTAAAACTTTATGTTGGTTTAATACAAAGCACTCGTTTTATCTACCTTCTGCAGTTCTAAATTAGCCCAGCAGTATTTCACTGGTGCTAGGGGCCCGGCTCTGGTGGAATAAATTCGTTGTTTGTATTTTAATCTTTGCTCATTGTCGTTTGGAGTGCGCTTAATGTTTGTTTTGATTATAGAATTGGTTTATTGTTGATCGGATCAAATACAAAGTCATTGCTATTTCATTTCTTTACAAGAAGCATAATTCACAGTTCGATTATCTTGCTGTTACTATAAAGCTTCGCTGACTTGTATCTGATTTGAATTGTTGTTCCTTTAGTTTATAATCTGTTATAAATGATTGTTGCGTGGTGAGAAGCTGTCGACAGAATTGAAGCATAGAAATTTAGTGCCTTGAATATGTTAGAATTGTAATTGTTGTTCATTTCACATTGCTGTTCCATTTCTGTTCATTACTTATTCATAGTCTTTAATTAGCAAATAGATGAGTTGTAGTTACATGCTGTTGTTCCTTTTCAGATTACGTTTCTTTTAAGTTTCTTTCATTGAATCTGCTTTCGTTTCAATTGCTTTAAGATCTCCAACTGTAGAGGATAGAGACTTTTTCTTCCAAGTCCCCAGATTGGTCATCTTGCATCGATTTCTAAGGGAAAGAGTTACTGCTACTGCATCCCTGATCGATGTTCTGCAAGATTGAAGTAGTTTAATCTTTCCATTCATGTCACTGTAATTAGGTTTCTTTCCAAGCATTTTTTACTTTTGTTTTTGTTGTTTTGTACTACATCTTCACAGCATTGCTCTTAGACAATTGCAACCTCAGACAGAGTACACTCTTGAAATAAAAAGACGCTCCCGGATTGATGATTAATGTAGGCTAATTATGTGTTCAAAAGATACCTTTTTATGACCCAAGATTTTGGCGTCGTTGCCAGGGAGATTATATGCCATTTTAAAGGAGTAATGCACAGCTGATTTTCTTCTGCTTGCGGAGAATTGGGTATTAAAGACAGAAGGTAAGAACCTGCGCACTGGGCAAGAAAAACACTTGCTCGCAGCCTGCTTCACAGCAGAAGTAGGTAAGCTTCTTTCTTTAGGTAGGAATGAAGGTTTGTTTCTTTGAATGAATAAATCAACTAAGCGAAACAAAATTCCTCCTAAAACTGAAAAACCTAAGGGACCGGTGACCCTTGGGCGCACAACCTTTATTGATGAAATCCTTAAAAGAACTAAATCTCAGCCATCAGTAGGATTTAAAAGAACTGCTTCTAGACAGCCTACTATTTCCCTTCAGGCTACAGAGTCACCATCTGAAGCCTTTGCTGAGATACACAGTCAAACAGAGGGAATTGAGCAAGATTCCCAAGAAATTGAGAGTCCTTGCATAAGTTTCCTTCAGTCAAACAGAGGGAATTGAGCAAGATTCCCAAGAAATTGAGAGTCCTTGCATAAGTTTCCTTCAGTCAAACAGAGGGAATTGAGCAAGATTCCCAAGAAATTGAGAGTCCTTGCATAAGTTTCCTTCAAGAAGGGAACGCTAGCAACCTCCGAGAAGGAGAAGGGGAAACGGGAGAAATCACAAACTTGAAATCTCCTATTGAAAATGCCCAAAAAATAAGCATCCCAAATAAGGGAAGCATTGTTCAACTTATTCAAAACTAAGGTCCTGAATCACCTCAAACAGTAGGTCGACAAGAAATACTTATTATCCCAGACAAAGGGAACGCTGTCAAAGCCATTCCTGCCCCTACTCGTCAACCTAGAAATTCCTTGGAAATACCAGAGGGATATTGGCATATCTTCGATCAAATGGCCCAGAATCAAAATCATAATCAGCAGCAGACCTCTACGCTGCAATATCCTATAGTAGATACTGTAGTCAATGCACCCATGAAAGCTATTCCTCTTCAACATATTCCCACATTTCACGGCTTAACATCAGAAGACCTAGATGCATTTTTATTTGAATTTGATGTGCTGTGCAGAGGATACGATTACACCACCGATGCCCAGAAACTAAAACTATTCCCTTCTACATTAAAAGGGGCAGCCCTGCGATGGTTTATGGGATTAAGTGGGGGTGTCATAACTGATTGGGATCATATGAAGGTTACATTTTTAAAGAAATATCAAGATTACTGTAGGTCTCGGGAATTAAAAGATGAGATATTCCAAATGACAGCAAAATCAAATGAGACCTTGGAAGAGTATGTGGAACGGTTTCAATATAATCTTCAGAGATCCCCTTATGCATCTTTACCCTTACCTAATAATGTTTTGAAAACCACATTAATTAGGGGAATGAAAGATCAATGGGTTTAAACATTGAATATTATGGGAAAAGGTGATATATATCAAGAAATTTATCCTAACATCATTGATTTGTGTATCAGGAGTTCGAGGGGCAATACAAGGTTGAAATCAGCAAAACGTGATATAATCACAAGAGAAAATAAGACCTCTAATGAAGGTGTGACTCGTGCACAGATTGGAAATCTGCTAGAAGACTTTAAGACAGACATACTTGGGACTCTAACAACACAGTTCGATATTATGCAAGCCAAACAGAAACAGGCAGAAGCAGAGCAGAACTTGGCAATATTCTGTCCCAGATGTAGAAAGAAGCACAACCACAAAGAATGTCCGTTGGATATGATTAAAGTCTGCGCCATTTGCACGAAAGATCACCCTACAGAAGGATGTCCTTCGCTTCCTGGCCTAAAAGCAGTTTATAAGGAGGCAGAAGAGGAATCAGAAGTGGTATGTCTGCTCAATCAGTGCCGAAAATGGCAGCCACGACAATCAAGTATGCCAAATGATCCATTTTCTTTTCAACCTCCTCAATATAATCCTCAACAATATAGTGGGATGTGGCAGAATCAACCATATTTTCCTAATTGGTCACAACAGCCATTTCCTCCCACATCTTGGCCAAATCAAACAAATCAGAATAATTGGCCTAGCTTTCCTTTCTACCCACCTTTCTGGCCTACACAATGGTCCCCCTCTACTTCCCAGAATCAGGCCTGGCAGTCAAACTGGAAAAAACCAACAAATCAGCCAGCTAGATCAATTCCTCTCTCTCAACCTACACTTCCAGCTCCTTATACAAACCCCCAGACCAATTTAAGACCACAACTCCCAGCCCAACCCAACCCAAACCCAAACAATAGGCCAGTTCAGTCTATCCAAATAATGGAACCCCCAGAAGTAGAAACTAAACTAAGGGAGTGTAATGATCTTCAATTAAGGTCTGGGCACATAGTTGAAACAGAGAGAAACAATGATATCCACAATGAAGATCCGTTACATGTAGAACAAACAGTACAAAGTGAGAAGGAAGTCCAACAACAAAATCAACAACGAAATCAACAACAAGTAATAAATTTCTCTCCACCATTCCCAGAACGATTAATTATACCTCATCCATTAGAACAACCTAATTTTGATCTTCTGGTAGATTTAAAAAATTTGTGTATAAAAATCCCTCTCCTCCAAGTTATTCAAGATATTCCTATATATGAAAAAACTATTAAGGAATTATGCATAAAGAAGCCAAATAGGAGAACAACAACCAATCCTACTGTCCAAATAGTCGATACCTTATCTGACTTATTATCAGGAATGGAAACACCCATCAAATATGAAGACCCAAGAAATCCTATAGTGACAGTGCAAATCAATGGCCAATCATTTCCAAATGCCTTAGTTGACTTGGGGGCAGCAATCAACATTTTAACAACCACCACCTGTCAAAAACTTGGAATTACATCACTGGAACCAACAAAAACCTTGTTGGAATTGGCTGACCGATCAGTAGTCAAACCAGAAGGTATACTACAAGATGTAATGGTATCTGTAGATTCCTGGGAATACCCTGCTGACTTCCTGGTTATCAATCCAAAGAATTGACTAGATGGACATCCGTTAATTCTAGGTAGACCTTGGTTGGCAACTGCCGATGCTTATATTGGATGTCGACAAGGCAACATGACAATTACAAGGGGAAACTATGTCAAGAATCTAGCCCTATATCCCCCAGCCTAGCCAAGTCTATCAATAATCAAAACAAGAAAACCACCTGCATCATATCTTATGGAGAATATGAGATCACCTCTAACCATAGAAAATGCTCTTGATTTTAAAGATCAAATAAAGGATGATATCATTAATAATTTTATTAATAAGTCACAAACCAGATCTCATTTTCAATGTCACATGATCAAAGCAGCATTCGATAATAAAGAAGAAGAAGATCCTTTGAAAGATATTCCTGATCAAACAATACATACTACTTCTGTGAGCAATAGCAAGGTTGAATAAATTGAGCCGGGGAAAACTTTAAATATTAATAAAAATCTCATTGCTGAACAAGAAGAGGAATTGGTCCAATTATTACGAAAATACAAAGCAGCCTTTGCATGGGATTACCCCGATATGAAAGGAATTGATCCTCAATTGTGTACTCACCACATTTACATTGAAAAAGATGCAAGACCCATTCGCCAACCTCAAAGGAGACTAAATCCTCACCTTAAAGATATTGTGAAAGCTGAATTACAAAAACTATTGGATGTTAATTTCATCTACCCAATATCTGATAGCAAGTGGGTCTCCCCATTAGTGGTAGTACCAAAAAATAACGAAAAGTGGAGGATATGTGTAGATTACCGTGAACTTAATAAGGAAACACAGAAATACCACTTTCCCCTTCCTTTCATTGACCAGGTATTAGACACATTGGCAGGGAAGAAATTCTTCTCTTTCCTCGATGGCTTCAGTGGGTACAACCAAATCCAGAATGCCCCTGAAGATCAGGACAAAACTACTTTTACCTGTCCATGGGGGACATTTTCCTACCGAGTCCTAACTTTTTGCCTATGCAATGCTCCTGCTACATTCCAAAGGGAAATTCTCAGCATTTTTGCAGACTTAATAAATGAAGGCCTCGAAGTATATATGGATGATTTCACACCCTATGGGGATGACTTTGAGCCTGCATTGGAAAACTTAGAAGAAGTATTGCAAAGATGTATTGACACTAGGCTTTGCTTAAGCAATGAAAAGTGTCTTATGATGATGACTGAAGAAGTTTTCTTAGGGAATTATATTTCAGCAGCTGGAATTCAAGTAGACCCAGCTAAAATTCAAATACTCTTGTTAATTCCTACACCTACTACACAAACAGAGGTACGTAGCTTTCTTGGATTTTCTGGTTACTATAGAAGATTTATAGAACATTATTCTCGAATAGATGCACCTTTATATGCACTGACTGGAAATTTTGATTTCACTTGAACAGATAAATGTGACAATGCCTTTAATGATCTAAAGAAGCTTGTTTCAACAGCCCCAGTGCTGAGGGGCCCAAATTGGAATTTGTCGTTCCAAATTTCATCTGATGCCTCAGACACTACAATTGGAGCAGTACTTGGGCAAGAGGAAGACAAGAAGCCATATGCAATTTACTATATTAGCAAAAATATATCCCCTGCTGAATTAAATTATACTGTGACTGAGAAAGAAATTTTAGTTGTAGTTCATGCTATAAACAAATTTAGGCATTACATAACTGGGTATCCTGTAGTATTATATACTGATCTCTCTGCCATTAAATTTTTAGCAAATATACATGTTACAAACGGAAGAGTGACAAGATGGTTGATTTTACTGCAGGAATTCGACATCACAATCAGATATCGACCTGGGAAAGAGAACCCTGTAGCTAACTTTCTGTCAAGAATGCCAAAGCCAACAGATATAGAAGCAGTTGAAGACCACTTTCCAGATGAACATCTCTTCGCTGTTACTATCAGAACATTGTGGTATGCTGATATAGCAAACTATTTGGCAATAGGTAAATTACCTAAACGTCTGTCCCTTAATGAGCGTAAGAAAATAATACACCGTAGTACCCGCTTCTCCTGGATTGGAGGTCACTTATTTCATACAGGTGCAGATATGAAAATAAGGAGATGCATTAGGGAGGATTAGGTATTTGACATCTTGAAAGCATACCATGATGGACAGTGTGGCGGACATTTTGCAGATCGTAGAACTGCCCATAAAGTTTTACGAACAGGCTATTATTGGCCTACTATCTTTAAAGATGCTAAACAATTCGTGCAGGCTTGTGATAGCTGCCAAAGGGAAGGTCGCCCTGGGCAGTCTAATGAAATGCCTCTGAACCCTCAACTAGTGATCGAACCATTTAAACGTTGGGCTCTTGACTTTGTTGGTCCTATTAGCCCCCCATCAAACCAAAAAACATATATCCTAGTTGCAACTGAGTATGTCACCAAATGGGTTGAGGCAGAAGCTCTTTAAAAAGCTACAGAGGACTCTGTAATTCAATTTCTTTTCCAAATATTTGTGCGCTATGGCCTCCCAAGAGACATAATCACGGATGGAGGACCACAGTTTGTAGGTAACAAATTAGCTGAAACATTGCAAAACTACCACGTTCAGCACAAGATTACGACTCCATATCACCCACAGGCCAATGGCCAAGTAGAGAGCACGAAAAAAGTAATCGAATCTATATTAACAAAAACAGTTGCCTCTCATAGACGGGATTGGGCCTAAAAATTGCCAGAAGCATTGTGGGCATATTGAACAACGTGGAGACCTACCACAGGATATTCACCATATCAATTGGTATTCGGAAAGGAACCCATATTTCCTATAGAATTCGAAATTCAAACATTACGAACAGCTCAAAAGGTGGGTCTAAATTTAAATGAAGCCCAGGGTAAAAGACTGCAGAAAATTAATGAGCTAGATGAAATTAGGCTCTCTGCTCTTCAGCACACAACATTAATTCAGCAACAAAGAGCCAAATGGCATGACGCCCATATCAAAGAAAAGATCTTCCACGAAGGAGACTGGGCACTCCTATATGATTCCAGGTTTCAGGATTTCCCAGGAAAACTCGAGACACGATGGCTTGGACCCTATGAAATACAAAAAGTGCATGATAATGGCACTGTTACATTAGTTACCATTGACGGATCTGGACATTCCTTTAAGGTAAATGGTCATCGAGTACGATTGTATCATAAACCGCTTACCCGGGAATCCTTTCACCAACAGTTATGGGAAGATTCTACCATGGAAATTCTCGCTGAAGGGGAGAACTCCTCCTCGGCATCAGTTTTATAAATCATCTTCTTTTTAATTTTTGTACATAAAGCATTTTTTCCGTTTTTTATTGTTGTTTTATGGAATTTGTTTTTTAACATTATGTTAATATTACTGCTTTATTTCTTCATCGTTTGTTTCATGAAATTCGGTTTCTTCAACAAAAAAAAAAAGAGAAAATTCGGTTTATTTCGTTTGTTTTGCTGTTCCTTTCTAAAGAAACAGCACCACTGCTGTTCCTTTCGAAAGGAACAGCAGTTTCGCAGACCGCTACTGTTCCCTTCGAAAGGAAATAATAGTTTCGCAGAGCGCTTTTGCTATTCCTTCCCAAAGGAACAGCACTTCCGTAGAGTATTTTTTTGTTGTTCCTTTTGAAAGGAACAACAGTTCCGCAGATTGTTTTTTACTGTTCTTTTTAAAGGAACAACACTTTTTTTAGGATTGTTTTTTTTTGTTTTAAGACAGCATTTTGAATTTTTGATTACTTTTCTAAAGGAAAATATATCATTTATATACAATCATACAAATTAAAGCTTAATGTAATCAACAAATCAAAAGAAATCGTCATTTTTTTAAAGAAAATTGTCTAGTAATGATAAGAAAAAAAAGGAAAAAGGGCATGATCAATAACATAAATTTGCTATTTTTACCATTGAATTAATCTAATCGATTATTTTTATCATGATTGGTTCTTTTCCCATATGCTATAACTTTCTTTGATGTCTATCTATGGAATAGGAATAAGGGCATAATGTTTTTTTCTATTGAGATGTTCAGACTTCTTCCACCATCCCTACTCTTAAGGAGTGTTGAGCCATCCCTTATGAATAACTGAGGAAAAGTGCTATGTGAAAAAGAAAAGAAGGAAAAAATATTCTTAATAATGATTTTGCAGATGGAGGATAGGGGGTCTCACCAAGAGCCAGCCTACCGTGATCATAGGGAAGGCAGTGAAGTGGCATTCCCATTATGGCCACCAAACCAGGGAAATGGTCCAATAGACAATTGAAAAAATCAAGAAATCCTTGGAACAGGAGGTCTCCTCACGAGCCGGCCTGCACACCTTTCACTTCTTCCCAGTGAACGACATTGTGGTTTATCTAGTCACCAAGCCAGCACAATGGCCTCCGTCGTGATATTCAATAAAAAAAGGGGGCACTTCCTCAGCATACATAAAGGACAATGGTTCCATGGGTAAAAAAGCAACTCTCTCAAGGTTATGGACACCTATGGGCAGCAGAGCTCTGCTGATGGTATTGGAGTCACATTTATACACATCAATAGTTATATTTAACCCTTTTCCTATATCTTTATTTAAATGTCAAATGAAATATGAATCCCTTACCTTTCCCTCTGAACCTATTATACATGAAAATCATTACAAATCGATCATATTAGTTCAAAATGGTAAATAACACAATTGTATTTATGTTTATTTTATGTTGTCCCTTGTAGAAATTTCTCATTTCCCACCTCGGTTTTCAGTTTCACCTTATTTCTCCAAAATAGTTAAATGCCCTTTCCCATATCCATACATTCAACAACTGGAAAATAAATTTTGCTGAAAACACAAATTCTGGAAATATTACAGAATGCTGGAAAATGCAGAAATAAATATCAGCACATACAAACAGCCATTCAACACAGTGATTTTTTGTTAAGGTGACCCTGGAAAAACCACCTACAACTCTTGGGGAAAACCAGTTCGAAAGCTCCTTCTTATTTCTGGAAAATGATTTTTACAGTGAGAGAAATATTCAGCAAAAAATCAGCAAGTAAACTTTACAACTTATCTCGTTTTCCGTGCTTAACCACCTCCTCGGAAAATGTACAAACAACAAAACAGAACAGCATTAAATGCTATACGACCTCCTCGATTTTCGTGCCTAGAAAATCTGCAATAAATGCAGATGTACGACCTCCTCGATTTTTGTGCAAAACAGCAATAAATGCTGCTGTACGGATCTCGATTTTTGTGCCAAAATAATAGCAAAAACTTGTTGTACGGAATCTGCCTCGATTTCCATGCAAGAGGACAGCCACTTACTGTACGGCCTGCCTAGAAACTCGTGCCAAATAAAACAGCCCTCTGCTGCCTCGAAAACTGAGCCAAACTGCTGTACGGCCTCTTGGAAATCGTGCCAAAAAGCTTTTGTACGGTCTTCTAGAAAATCGTGCCAAAACTGCCTTGGAATGTGTGCCAAGCTGCTGCCTCCTTCTCCTCACTGCCCAGAAATCTCCCTTGCTCTCTTGCTCTCCTTCTCTCAATCTGCTCATGAAAGAATGAATGACCTTTTCCCTTCTTTTCCTCCTTTAAACTAACCCTAAGTGACTTTTGGGGAATCCCTAAATCCAATGGCTGAGATAGATTGAGATCTAGGGCTGAGATTAAATGCTCATTTAAATCTCACTTTCTATTTTTTAATTCACCCCACTTTAATAAAGACCCACTTAGTCATTTATTTCCAAAGTCACTTTTTCCTTTCTAATTTTACATTGACTTTATTAAAAGTCACTTCAAAATTAGACTTTAATAACTTTATCACTTAAGTCACTTTTAAATTAGATTTGACTTTATAAAAATTATAAAGTCACTTTAGGAGAAAAATTAAATTCTTTTGGACACTTTTCCCTAGGCCAAAGATCAAAGCCTTAGGGAACCACCTGTCCTCCGGTACCAAATTTCAACACTCCCTCTTGCCGAGGAAGGTGTTCCTCACCACACCCATCTTGTCTCTGAAGTAGACATGCTTGCCCCATGGTAAGGCTTTGGTAAGAATATCTGCAACCTGCTCATCAGTGGGAATATACTCAAGCTTCACAGCTCCTTTCTAAACATAGTCTCTGATGAAATGATATTTGATCCCGATATGCTTTGACCTATCATGAAATACTGGATTCTCCATGAGTTTAATGCAACTCTGATTATCACAGTAAATCACTGAAGGTCTCAACGGCTGACCAAATAAGCCAAACAACATCTTGCGAAGCCGGATGGCCTCACAACTAGCTAGACTGGCTGCCATATACTCTGCTTCCGCTGAACTCAATGCTACTGACTGCTGCTTCCGGCTGAACCATGACACCACTGCCGAACCCAACCCAAAACAGCACCCTAAAGTGCTCTTCCTATCAGAAGCACAACCTGCCCAATCAGAATCAGTGTAACCTGCCAATCTCACTCCATCCCCCTGCCTGTAGTCCAGACCATAATCCACTGTCCCCTGCAAGTACCGCAAAATGTGTTTTGAAGCCACCCAGTGAACCTTCCTAGGCTCACACATAAACTGACTCATCGTGTTGACTGCAAAACAAATATCTGGTCTAGTGTTGACCAAATACATCAAGGAACCAATCAGCTGTCTGTACAATGTGGGATCCACCAACTCGGAATCCGAAGCATGAAGCTTCTTCCGGTTGGTGATCATCGGTGTCGACATGGGTCTACAATCCTCCATGTGGAATCTGCCAAGGATGTCCACAATATACTTCCCCTGTCCCAGGAAGAAATGCCCCTCCTCCTGCCACACCTCCAAACCCAAAAAGTAATGCATCAAACCGATGTCCTTCATCTCAAACTCCGCCGCAAGATCTCTCTTGCAGTGCTCTATGAGTCTCTCTGCACCTGTAATGACTAAGTCATCCACATACAACACCAGAATGAGAGGCTCCTCACTTATCACAATATAGTAAAGGTTCGGATCTGCCTCACTCTTTGTGAAACCCATCTTCTGCAAGTATGTATCTATCCTGGAGTACCAAGCTCTGGGAGCTTGCTTCAGGCCATAAAGGGCCTTCTTCAGTCTGCACACATGGGACTCCTTCCCATGCACCTCAAAGCCCTGTGGCTGCTCGATGTACACCTCCTCTTGTATGAAGCCATTGAGAAATGCGGTCTTCACATCCATCTGGTGGATCTTCCAACCCATCTCTGCTGCTATCGATATAATGGAGTGGATCGAAGTATATCGAGCCACGGGAGCGAAGGTCTCCTCATAATCAACTCCCTCTACCTGGGAGAACCCTCTAGCCACAAACCTCACTTTGAATTTCTCAATGCTGCCATCTGCAGCATGCTTTACCTTGTAAAACCATCTGGAAGTAACCACGGATTTTCCCTCAGGCCTTGGCACCACCTCCCAAACATCATTCTTCATGATAGAAGAATACTCCTCCTGCATGGCCTCTCTCCAGACCTGCTGGCTAGCTGCCTCCTCATAGCTAGAAGGCTCAGAGTCAAGGATGATGGTAGCCATTTCCATATAGCTACAAAACCTCTCAGGTGGTCTACTCTCTCTGACCGGCCTCTTAGGCTCAGCAACAGATGTGGCATCTCTCAAGGTGTCCTGAAGCCACTTGGGCTTCCTCTTCCCTGAGCACACTTCTCCCACTGGAGAATGAAACCCCTCCTCCTCATCATCATCAGGAGCCTGAACTCCTAACTGTCTGTCTGCTGTCCTCCTGCCTACACCTGAACCTGTAGATGCTGAGGTACCGTGTGAATTGTCCATCAATGGACTCCCTAGTGAACTGCTCTGCGGACTGCTGTGCATGCTGCCCGAAGCACCACCTCTCTGACTCTGCGAGCCACTGCTCACTGACGAACCTGACATCGTCATAGATGTACCTCCGGATCCTCCTGATCCCTGCCCACTGGATCCCTGTGACTGACTCAACTGCTGCTGAGGGTCTGGCTGATCCAGATACTCTAACTCCCGTGACCTCCTAAAGGCCCTGTCCTCCTCGAACTTCACATCCCGCCTGAAAACAACTTTCCTCTGTGCAGGAATGTAAATCCGAAAGGCCTTGGAGGTCTCACTGTAGCCCACAAAGATACCCTTCTCTGCGGTGGGCTCTAGTTTGGTCCTCTTCTCCTTGGGTATGTAGGAGTATGTAATGCACCCAAAGATACGAAGATGAACAATATCAGGCTTCTTCCCAGAAAAAGCCTCCTCCGGAGTCATGTGCCCCAAGGCACGATGCGGACTCCTGTTCTGCAAGTAAACAGCTGTGTTGCAGGCCTCTGCCCACAAAAACAATGGCAACCCCCGATCATGTAACATGGCTTTGGCAGCCCCTCCGATGGATCTGTTCTTCCTCTCCGCAACCCCGTTCTGCTGGGGGTTGTAAGGAACAGTGAGCTCCCTCCTAATGCCTGCCTCTGCACAATAGTCAACAAACTCTCCAAGGGTGTACTCTCCCCCATTTTCCGACCTCAGGGACTTGATCTTCCGACCTGTCTGTGTCTCCACAAGAGCTCTGAACTCCTGAAACCGCTTGAAGACCTCACTCTTGGTCTTCAAGAAATAAATCCAGGTCCTCCTGGAGTGATCACCAATGAATAACACATAGTACTCATATCCACTCAAGGAAACATGAGACATCCGACCGCTCACATCGGAATGAATCAAATCAAGTATCCCAGTCGCTCTGTTGTCACTGCTGGAAAAAGGGGATTTGGCAAACTTGCCCATCGCACATCCTCTGCAAGTATCAAAGTGATCAGTACTGAAATCTGGCACACCTGTAGTGATCTCCCGCAAGGTCCTCAAGGCTCCATGATACATATGCCCCATCCTGCGGTGCCAAATCTCACACAGATCAGAACTGCTAGCTCTGCTGTCGGTGCTACTGCTCAATGCCAAAAGGGGCTGAAATGCAAACTTGTACACCTTTTCATGGCGTACACCTATCACTCTAGCTGAATCAGTTGGAGTGCCCCTGGGATACATCAGCACCTGTCCTCCCCTGAACAGTACCTCATATCCTCTATCCTCCAAAGCTGAGACGAATATGAGGTTCTTCCTCATCCCTAGCACATAAAGAACATTTGACACCTTCAAGGGAGGTTTAGACTCCCTCTGAAATGTCAGTGTTCCCACACCGACTGCTCTAACAACTCTATCATCACCAAGTACTACCTCTATATCAGTGCCACTCTCTGAAAGCTCTGAGAAGTACTCACGGACTCCTGTCATATGACGTGAAGCCCCACTGTCCACATACCAGATACCCGAAGATGCTCCGCTAGTCGAGGGAAATGCATGTTCCCTCTGAACCTCTGTGGCAGGTGATCCTGCTCTATAGGACTCACACGCAATGAACCCAAACTCCCGATCAAAGCGATTTGCAAAGTCCTCAACCTTTGCTGAGGCTGCCATGCTCTGGTTCTTCCCCTTCTTCTTCTTCTTCTCCGAACACACAACTGCATAGTGTTCCATCTTCTGACAATTCCAACACTTCACCTTGGAATAGTCCTTCTGTGTGTTACCCTGTTTACCTTTACCTTTACCTTTGCCCCCACCATTGCTTGTGGAAGCCTGCTTCTTCCCTTTGCCTTTCTTGCCTCTTGCCAACAATGCTACATCCTCATCCTGCTCAACTGGCTTGGCTGCCCCAAACTGACCTTTCCTGATCTCTGTCTGAATGCAATCATCCCAAAACCTCTCCCATGTGGGAAGGGTCTCACGTGCACAAACCCCATCAGCAAAGTTCATCCATGAACTGGGGAGGCCATTCACTGCAATCCGCACCAACTCAGTGGGTGGAATGACCTCTCCAATCGCTGCCAACTCATCTCTCACATTAGTAATATTTGTGAGATATCTAGCTGCACTATTAGTCTTACCCATCTTAATGGTCTTTAGCTTCTCCTTCAGGACCATTTTCTGGTTCTCATTGGTACTCTGGTAGAGGTTGGTCAATGTTGTCCACATCTCATGAGCATTTCTCTTTCCTCTCACATGAGGAATGCAATGGTCTTTGATTCCGTCTAGAATCAGTCTCTTACCCTTGTTGTTCTTTTTATTATATGCTGGCAACTGAGTAGCATCAGTAGGCACATTTACAGGGTTCTGTGCGGTATGCACCATTATGTCCCAGACTTCCGCCTCCTCAAAGATACTCTGCATTCTCTCCTTCCAAACACTGTAATTGATATGCCCATCCAACCTATCCTCCACCCTCAATCCCAGTGACATCCTGCTGTCCTAAAAAACTGAAGAATAGCACTGTTGTAGTAAAGGTAAAAATTATGTTTGTGAAAAAATCAGCTTGCTGGAATTTTCTGAGTGAAAAAATCAGCAGGCTGTATTTTTCTCCTTGCTGTCCCAAACTGCACTTCAGCACTCAAGCTCCGATACCATGTAGAAATTTCTTGTTTTTCCCACCCCGGTTTTCAGTTTCACCTTATTTCTCCAAAATAGTTAAATGCCCTTTCCCATATCCATACATTCAACAACTGGAAAATAAATTTTGCTGAAAACACAAATTCTGGAAATATTACAGAATGCTGGAAAATGCAGAAATAAATATCAGCACATACAAACAGCCATTCAACACATTTAAACACAGTGAATTTTGGTCAAGGTGACCATGGAAAAACCCCCTACAACTCTTGGGGAAAACCAGTTCGAAAGCTCCTTCTTATTTCTGGAAAATTCTTTTTACAGTGAGAGAAATATTCAGCAAAAAATCATCAAGTAAACTTTACAACTTACCTCGTTTTCCGTGCTTAACCACCGCCTCGGAAAATGTGCAAATAGAAAAATAGAACAGCATTAAATGTTGTACGGCCTCCTCGATTTTTGTGCCCAAAAAATCTGCAATAAATGTAGCTGTACGGCCTCCTCGATTTCTATGAAAAACAACAATAAATGCTGTTGTACGGATCTCGATTTTTGTGCCAAAAGAACAGCATAAAATTTTTGTACGGAATCTGCCTCGATTTCTGTGCAAGAGGACAGCCACTTGCTGTATGGCCTGCCTAGAAATTTGTGCCAAATAAAACAACCCTCTGCTGCCTCGAAAATTGAGCCAAACTCCTGTACAGCCTCTTGGAAATCGTGCCAAAAAGCTGTTGTACGGTCTTCTAGAAAATCGTGCCAAAAAATGCCTTGGAATGTGTGCCAAACTCTGCTGTACGGACTTGCTGAACCGCTGCCTTTTAATGTGTGCCAAGCTGCTGCCTCCTTCTCCTCACTGCCCAAAAATCTCCCTTGCTCTCTTGCTCTCCTTCTCTCAATCTGCTCATGAAATAATGAATGACCTTTTCCCTCCTTTTCCTCCTTTAACCTAACCCTAAGTGACTTTTGGGGAATCCCTAAATCCAATGGCTGAGATAGATTGAGATCTAGGGCTGAGATTAAATGCTCATTTAAATCTCACTTTCTATATTTTAATTCACCCCACTTTAATAAAGACCCACTTAGTCTTTTATTTCCAAAGTCACTTTTTCCTTTCTAATTTTATATTGACTTTATTAAAGTCACTTTAAAATTAGACTTTAGTAACTTTATCACTTAAAGTCACTTTTAAATTAGATTTTACTTTATAACTTTATAAAGTCACTTTAGTAACTTTATCACTTAAAGTCACTATTAAATTAGATTTGACTTTATAACTTTATAAAGTCACTTTAGGAGAAAAATTAAATTCTTTTGGACACTTTTCCCTAGGCCAAAGATCAAAGCCTTAGGGAACCACCTGTCCTCCGGTACCAAATTTCAACATCCCTTCTCCTCGTATTTGAATCATTACAAAACGATTTTCTATTTATTAACGATTCATCACATGCATTGATTTCAATAATTGTTGTAATTTGATTGAATGTATCATAATTACGCCTGCTTTTTAGTGTTGTACTGCTGCTGAGCCACACATGCTCCTCTCAATTGACGGTCGAGGGCGACCTTTCATTCATTTGGGGGGCGTGGATGTCTGCATACAAAACAAACTCCAAGATTCCCTTACCTGTATAGGAATTAAAATCCCTGCATTTTAGGAAATAAAAAATTTTCAACGAACTGTGTTGTGTTGTTCCATTGTGATTACTGTGTGTTGATAAATTAACAGAACACAGAAATGGGAGGACGGCCTATTCGCACTGAACTGCAAGTATTGATCGTCTCTGATGCTGCATGAGAAATTTTAGAAAGACTGGGGTGGATTACATATTTCTTGAGAATGCAGCAACCCCATGAAGCTGTGGCCACCGAATTTTTATTGAACCTACAGGAAGGATCCTCCATGGTCAGAGGGAGGTAGATAGCTGTATCCGACGAGATAATTGTAAAAGTGTCTGGCATTCCCACGCAAGGGACTATTTGGACTCAGAAGAAGATTAGGATTCGTGAAGCCATAAAAAATTTTCAAGATGATGGACAGACGTTAGTTATTAAAGGTAAAGGAGTCCAGCCAGCGTCATTAGGAGAACCATGGACAGAGTTGTCCAAGATTGTGCAGGCTTACATAACGTGCAACGAAAGAAAGGATGTGGTAAGACCTCGCCACCTTAAGCTACTAGCTGTATTAAAACAGAAATGCACTATTAATTTGCCTGCATTTTTAAAGTCTTTGTTGCATGATACTGCTCGTGGTATAAGAAAAGCCCAGCATGCAGATACGGTGGTCAGCCACATTTTCTAATTCGTTTAATAGTGAGTCGTAGCCTCGCCCAGCAACAGACCAGCTGGGAAGAATTAATATTTTCCATTGACAGAGGGTTAGCTCTACCCGCTCCAAAACGGAAGAGGATGGCTGGCTCAATTGCTGAGCCTTCTACTCATAGACAGTCCCTCCGGTCGAAACAAAATAGAAGGATGGTGGAAGAACTTCCGGGCAGTAGTAGCCAGCCCCTGGAAATGCACAACTCAAAGGAGGAAGAGCCTCCACAATTGGAGGGAGTAAGCCCTCGCACTGACGAGGAAGAGCAATTAGAGGGAGTAAGCCCTCGTACTGATGAGGAAAGAGAATTGTAAGGAGAAATTTGCTACTCGGATGAAGAAGAAATAAGTCGCCAAACCGATAGTGAAAAACAATCCAGTGCAGAGGAAGGAGATAATAAGGAAGAAGGAATCGAAGGAAATTTTGAAGAAGAAGTTGAGGGAGAAATTCAGTATTCAGAGGAAGAGGAAGGAAGTTATCACACATGTGAGGAGGCTGAGGACAATCATAGCAGTAATCAGGATGAAACAGAGTTGGCCGAAAATGTTATCGTAAGTCCTTTACAGGAAGACCAATTGGCCCAGATTTTGGCCAATATGAGTGATTATGCACGACCTCATAGCCCCTTGGATCTCAATATTGATAATAATCAACTACCAGAATACTCTGCTATTGATAAAGAAACAGCTGGAGAAAAACTGAATGAAACAGCAAACCCTAGCGAAGCTAGGGTTTCTTCTCCTGAGGGATGTGAGCAGGAGAAAGAAAACACTGAAGCTGGAAGCCCCCAGGAGACTGCAGAGTTAACTGAGAATATTATTCTAGGAGAATTGAGCCAAGGGCATATGAATATAGAAGAAGAGCCCCAAGGAGAAGAACAAGAAGAGAATTTTACTGAAGGCACGGCTGATATGGGCCAAAATTCTGTTGAGCAAACAGGGTCGGATAAAGGAACGGTTATTCCATTAAGAAAGAAGAAGAAAACAACTGAGATTGAGAAGCTTCGCAGAGAACGAATAAAGCTTCATAAACTAGTAGAATAGCTCAGGCAAACCATTAGGGTTCTGAGAATGAAACACATGCCCAAGCGAGCCCCTAAGAGAAGAAGAATTTCTATCAAAAGAAGCTCGAAAAAGAGAAGAGTGATTGCTGATAGGAACCCCCAAGTTACAAAAGAAACCATACCTGAGCCTAATTATGAGGATGCGGAGCAACAAACAGCTGTTCCAACACAAGTTGTTCCAGAGGAACCGATTTTGAGTGAAAATATGCAATCTAGCAGCCAGCACACTTTCAGTGAGCCGACACTGGTCAGACTTCAAGAAGAATTGACACAGGCCCAAATAGAAAGGCAGAGACTGGAGGAAGATACTGTCCCAAGAAAACGATATCAGGAATTGCAGCAACAAATGAGAACTATTCATGAAGCAGAAGCTGAAGCTCATGAAAAATGACAGAAAGCAGAGGTAAAGGCTGATAAGGTAATGAACCAACTAAAACTAGCCTACACTCAAATGGACACTCTCTGTTCCTTGTATACTGATGTCATAGCCTGTAGATGCCCCGTCAAAAACTATGCTTTGCTTTTACTAGAAAGATATTTACAATTAAATATCAAGGCAGTTAGGGCAGGGAAATCCATAGATCCATTAGGGGAATTGTGAGGTCTAAAATTGGCCTCCTAAGGATTATAAAATAATAGTGGAAAAAATCTAATAAATACTCCGATGACATCATCAAAATTTTAGAGGAAAATGAAAACTACTTTTTTCAACGTTATTTCAACTTCTATCTACCAAATGTTTTACTCAAATTTGTTGTATACTGTTGATGAATTTAATTCCTCCATCCAAGAGCACTATGCTGCACACTTTCATTATTATATCTAAAAATGAGAAATACATAAAAAAAACGTGATTACAATCACGTTTTTTATGTATTTCTCATTTTTCGTGTAGAAGAGTTCATTGAAAGTATACAACATGGGTACTCCTTGGATGAGGAATTAAATTCCGCATCCAACGAGTACTCCCGCTCGAAATTTGAGTAAAAATTTTGGGAGATAAGTTTAAAATACGAGTTGAAAAAGTAGTTTTTATTATTTTATTATTTTTTAATATTTTTACTTTTTTACTCCAAAAATGGTGAATCATCCATTATGGATGACATCATCATCTTGAATCCTATTGGTTGTTATAAAGTTTATTTTTGTTGTACATTTTTCTTATGAGGCCCATTTTAGACCTCAAAATTCCCCTAATGTAAAAACAATAGATGACTTGATATCATGCTGCAAACTTTATGGGATCAAAGTACAGTGCCTGTTATGTGAATCTTACTTGCATAACCTAATACTTGAAAATGACTGTGAATCAAACCCTAGCCCTTCAATGATCTATGGGTTAGAAGTGAACCTCAGAACCCACTTCAATTTTGGGCTAGACAGAAAAGTTTGATGACAAAGGAAGGCGTTACCCAAACTCTCGGGCCTGTCCACAAATCAATCATTTTGAATGGAACAGATTATTTTTCATCCATTAGGAACCAAGCATATATAGCAGCCAAGGTCCGATGGAGAACCTCGAATTAGAATGTGCAAAATAGGGAACCATTTAATTATAGAAACTTTGGGCTAGCTGCAGACCGTTTCATTTCCTATAGCCATCTTGTTTTAAAAGAAGGACCATATTGGTTAGGATGTAGGTTCTGCAGCCCCATTGCATGGTACCCTGCTTCGGACTACAAAGCTATTTATGAACTTCCTGAAGGACAGACAGAACATATTTTTGAGGAATTAGCTGCACTACATGGTTTTAGGCCTGTGGATGACAAACCTTATTCGACTTATTCTTTGACTGCTCTCCATGTGAACTATAGTTTTCATGAGGGCATGAAAAATATTAAGCAGGGGAGTATGTTGGGCAGTGAAAGAGGTATGAAATTATTGTGTATTTACTCATTCTTTACCATAAATATACTCCTGTTTGCCTTAGAAAGGTAATTTATCATAGAATTACAATAGAATTGGAAAGGTTCATGATTAATACGAAAAGATGACTAAAGGCTATTTTTTGATTGACAAACAGGAATTCAGAGAGGTGGGCAGCTGTACCAAAGGCGCGGTTGAGAACAATCTAACTGCTGCTCCATCAGCATTGAATCATATCCAGCCAAAGGCAAGGATATCTGAACGAATAGCCCAGAAAATACAGGGAATAGCTCGGCCTCAGTTAGCACAAACAAAAAGATGACTAAACACAGAGGAGCGAATCCCTCAGGATCTTTCGATCCTGAGGGATCGCTGTTAAAACTTATCTTGTTCCTCGATTGGTCCGTCGAGATTTGATATATAAAGCCACGTCCTTTAGTGACAAGGGGATGGATTATTGTTGAAGTAAAGAATTGGTCAAAAGACTTTACATTTTCTCTGTTCTATTAACTCTCTGTTTTGAGAGAAACCTTTCTGTAAAACTTTATGTTGGTTTAATACAAAGCATGCGTTTTATCTACCTTTTGCAGTTCTAAATTTTCCCAGCAGTATTTCACTGGCGCTAAGGGCCTGGCTCTGGTGGAATAACTTCGTTGTTTGTATTTTAATCTTTGCTCATTATCGTGTGGAGTGCGCTTAATGTTTGTTTTGATGACATAATTGGTTTATTGTTGATCGGATCAAATACAGAGTCATTGTTGTTTCATTTCTTTACAAGAAGCATAATTCGTAGTTCGATTATCTTGCTGTTACTATAAAGCTTCGCTGACTTGTATCTGATTTGAATTGTTGTTCCTTTAGTTTAATCTGTTATAACTGATTGTTGCGTGGTGAGAAGCTATCGACAGAATTGAAGCATAGAAATTTAGTGCCTTGAATATGTTAGAATTGTAATTGCTGTTCATTTCACGTTGTTGTTCCATTTCTGTTCATTACTTATTCATAGTCTTTGATTAGAAAATAGATGAGTTGTAGTTACATGTTGTTGTTCCTTTTCAGATTGCGTTTCTTTTAATTTGCTTTCATTGAATCTTCTTTCGTTTCAATTGCTTTAAGATCTCCAACTGTAGAGGATAGATTCTTTTGCTTCCAAGTCCCCAGATTGGTCATCTTGCATCGATTTCTAAGGGAAAGAGTTACTACTACTGCATCCTTGATCGATGTTCTGCAAGATTGAAGTAGTTTAATCTTTCCATTCATGTCACTGTAATTAGGTTTCTTTCCAAGCATTTTTTACTTTTGTTTTTGTTGTTTTGTACTACATCTTCATAGCATTGCTCTTAGACAATTGCAGCCTCAGACAGAGTACACTCTTGAAATAAAAAGACGCTCCCGGATTGATGATTAATGTAGGCTAATTAGGTGTTCAAAAGATACCTTTTTATGACCCAACAATAATCATAAATACTAGTCCAACTTAGTGATCAAGGAGTCTAAGTATTGCCATCATTTGAATGAATTCAGAAACAAGATAATGAGAAAAAGAGATCCATATGTATTATTAGAAATTAAAAAGAGAAATATTACATCTTGAGCCTTGATGATGTACATATTGCTCCCATATTTCTACGCAATCATTTCCTTTGTTTTGTTAAGAATTCCCTTCTAGAATTACTAGCATGAATTCATGTGCACAAAGATGTGATCTTCAGCTTAGAGTCTACACATATCAGTATCTACTATCTACCCGTCAACCTAAAACTTCAGCTCAATTTACAGAGCGATTGAGGTAGTTTCAGATCCATTAAGAGAGAGATGATTTCCTCCCATGAAGGGATTTGGGTTCCTTTGGCCAAGGGATAATCTCCATGAGTGGAGGGCTAAAGTTCGAACTGGCGCGACTCTGGAGGCTTCCAGTTGGGAGAATATTCGACCAACTAGGCTTCTAGAAGTTACCATTTTATATTTACTTCCTTTTTGTGAGGGTGCATAGGTTTAGTGGTGAATAGAGTAGAGATCGCCGCGAATAATAGAAGAAGTATCAACGCATGCACTGGTAATGGTCACAAAAAGGGTGCAGGTAATCTTTTAAAGGTTTAAAAGAGATTCTCTCTAGTTTCCTAGACTTGGTTTAGGAACATGAGTATTTTTTACCTCTATGGGAACATGATATGGATGGTGATATACCCATAATGATAGTCAAATGACATGGTGAAAAAATGACATGTAACATTTTCCCTATCCTTTGGCACTGGTCACACCTACTAATGTATCTTCCAGCATCCTAGTGAAGTGATTAGGAGTTTATAAATTTTTCTCAAAATTCAAAGTTACAGGATTGGGTTGAAACTAGGATGGTTGCGTAGATCTCATCTTCCTGATTCTGGCACCGTAAATGGTTTGAAAAACCAAAGTCATCTGAGGGATATATCGCATTCTGATCGAAATGCCAAAAATGTAAATTTGCAACAGTTTGACCAAGTTTGACTTGGATGCAAAGTCAGTAAAAAGGGATGCACAATCAGAAAAAAAGGGACATTATAAGGAATATTTCTTCCTCAGAACCAATCGTAGTTTTACAGGTGTCAATTTTCTAGTTGAAAGTATGGTTTTGAGGAGCCAATCATAGGGTGACACATTGCCAGCCCTAAGTCTGCCACGTGTCCCTGAAATGGCTTGATAAAATTTTGTTGGGTCTGCTGGAATTGACCCCGAGACCTCCTGTCGAGCACGCGCGTGGTTTACCACCCGAGCTACACGATGTTACTTAACAGTTAGAGGTTTCGGTTTATATTTATGTTTTATTACAGTCGTGGTTGGGGGTTGGGAACTACTAGCGGTCCCAACCCGCCAGTGGTTCCCATTATATATTGTCACATGGAAACATAAAACCGTTAACAAACAAACTCCTCCGTGCATTCTATACATTAACCTGTAGCTCAACCCCGATTCAACGCAATCAACCATAATTTATAACATGGGTTCCACCAAACCACCGGCGGTTATAACCCGCAGTTTGGGGTGCATGTGCCCAACTGAAACATTTATTACTAAAATTAGATTTGGTGGAAGGTTAACAAGTGTGCCTTTTTTGGCGAAAATTCTATTTTAACTCCAGTTAAGTGGAGTTCTCCACTTTTAGTGGAGCTTTCCTAGGTGAAACTGGGCAAAAGTGTAGGAGGCCCAATTTTCGACCATTCTGAGTGAATGAAGAGCCAGCTCCAAAAATAGAAGAAAAGATATATCAACGCCTTAGAAATAAGCCACTTCAAGGGGACAACCTCCAATACATTACATGAATGAACAATTCTTAGATGATACAAATGAAAAAACCTCCTTTCTATATATAGGAGTTCATGGGGCCACAATGTAATCCTAGTGGGGCCACAATGTAATCCTAGCCGACCTAACAATAATAATGTAAGGGCACAATAATAACAATATGGGGGTTACAGGGGTACAATAATAACAATAAGGGGGGCTACACTAACATAATAAGGGGCTACACTATTAATATAGTGACTTAACATGCCCCTCTCCTTCAAACAAGTGTTGTCCTCAACGCTTGATTATTTCTTGATGCTTCTGTATAAAATTCTCATCCTCCCATGTGAAATATTCTACAGGAAAGTTCTTCCACTTGCTGAGATACTCTGAAATTGATCGTACTTGTCGATTTCTTGTTTTTTGGACTGCTTCAGAACTTCTTTCGATGTGATGTTGATATTCCTGTTGTTTCATTAGATTCTGCACCAAAGTTAGGTTATCCTTCGAGAGTTGGAGAACTTGTTGTTGATGCTCGATGTCATCTTCCACTAATTTATCATCCATATTAGCTATTATTTTATCCTTCAAACCATCCAAATTAGCCTTCATTTTCTCTTTTAAACCATCTATGTCATCTTCGGTTGCTCTTCGTAAGATCGAAATTTGTTGCACTTGGTACCGTAATTTTGATATCTCATACTGCAATTCTTCCTCTTCATGCGTCATAGTATAGCTTTTTGAGGGATTAATGGGTATGGAATTATTTTTTTGAGGCATTATAGAACCCAATACTAATAAAAATTCTAAAATATGCCCTTGGAATCACTTCAAACTGCTTTTTCAAACAAATGTTATGCAATTTTAAAAACCAAATACACACCTTTTTCTTGCTTTTGAGAAGCTCGATATTAAAAATAAATTAACTATGTGATTTTGGATCCTAAATAACTAAAATGTGGCCTTGATGTGGCCCTCCGAATCCTCTTTTGAATGCCACAGGTCTGACCTGATTTGGATTCTTCAAGGAAAAGTTATGTCCAATCTCCCACAATGACCTATTTGTGGACTGGTTCAGTAGATCGAACTTGTACGACTTTCCATGTGTCACTGTATGCTCCTTTGGCTCTGAAATTGATAGATAAGAAACCACAGTCTGTGTAATTCTAGCCACTATTTACATAATTTCAATATGATGCTCAGAGAGAGAGTTATGAAGATTTTCCCACGATCACCTCTTTGAGATGAAATTTGGGAGCCTGAAAAATACCTAACTTTCACAGATCATATCTCCGTAAACATTGCGAAAAAAGCTCTGAATTTTGGCAACGATCTTCTTCAGGATTTTAGCTTTGCTCTCTAAACATTTCAGCTTCTGAAACTTTTTAGAAAAAATTTTATAGCAAAAATTACGCGATGACCTGTTTAGGTTAAATTCAGGAGCCTGCACAAATCCCTAACTTCCACAAACCATATCTCCGAAAATATTGTGAACCAAGATCTGAAATTTTGCGAAGATGTTCCTTAGGATTTCGGCTTCACACTATAACAATTTCAGCTTCTGAACCTTTGTAGAAAAAAATTTTATAGCGAAAATTCCATGATGACCTGTTTGGAGCAGCGAAACCCTAGAATCCACAGCTCTGATACCAAATGTTGTGAAACCAGCTCCAAAAATAGAAGAAAAGGAATATCAATGCCTTATAAATAAGCCACCTCGAGGGGGAAACCTCCAATACATTACATGAATCAACAATTCTTGGATGATTCCAATTACAAAACCTCCTTTCTATATATAAGAGTCCATGGGGCCACAATGTAATCCTAGTCGACCTAACAATAATAATGTAAGGGCACAATAATAACAATATGGGGGTTACAGGTGTACAACAACAACAACAAGGGTGGCTACACTAACATAATAAGGGACTACACTATTAATATAGGGACTTAACATTTTTTGACTAATTAGAGCATTCTGGAGCCATTGGTGTAGAGAAAACAGCCATTTGAGCAATATAAATACATGTAATAGAAATTTTTTGAGAAGAATGAATGATGTACAAGCCATTGGGAGCTGGACCAGTAGATGTAGCCCAGGAGGGGTGAACTTCTTCATCATGCCTGCTGTGTAAATTTCATGTGGTGCTTATTTCTTTGTTTTACACTGCTTCTCAATGTTATTTAAGCTTATTTTATGCTTATAATTCACTAAAAAACATCTACAATTCATGGTCAAAATCCTTAATCCTTATGCAAACTAATTATACAAGTATGCACATGTTTTTAAACTGAAATGACACTTAGCACAACAAAACTAATATAGTCATTTCAGAATAGGTTGGTATGAAAGCTAGAGTTTATTCTCTGGTGTTGTTTAGTACAAATAATTTTGTAACTGTTTGCAAGTTTCAGATGCTTACAAGGCTCAAGCTCAAAAGAGGTGAAGGAAAATTAGTGGAAGCAAAAGGGTCTCAAAAGGAGCCAAAGCAAAGGAGAGAAATATTTCCACACTATCCACCACCTAGATCACCTCATAAAGAATAAGAAGCTCCATTAAGCATGCCTCATGAGGAAGGAGAAATCCATGAAGAAGTTTACCCTAAGGAGGAAGAAAGAGTGTTCAGGAAAGCATTCCTTGACATGACTAAGATGGTTATAATCCTTTATGAAGAAAGTAATGAGAGATTGGAAGGAGAAGGATATAAACTTCTCAAATAAGGACAAGGATCTTCAAGAGTTCACCATGATGATGACAAGTCAAAGAAGGGAAATGGAGGAAATGGAGGAAATGGAGAGGCATCATCCTCAGCCTCATCATCATCATCCTCTACTTCTTCTTCAGTACATCAGCCACACAAGTCAAAGAGCACTGGTAAAAATCCTTTTTTAAAACTTGATGTTTAGTTCGAATTGCCTATGTTTAATGGTGAAGTCAATGCATAAAAAATTGATAATTGGATTAGGAAATTGGAGGTATATTTGAGAATCCATAACCTTCAAGATGATTATACCAAAATTCAATTAGATTCATTGAGAATGAAAGGCGCAGCACTTGTTTGGTGGGAAGCCAAGACAAAGGAGGAAATCAAGAACCATGGAAATATTATTCTATCATGGTTAGATTTCATTACTGCTATTAAACAACGGTTTTATCCATTAGCTCATATTCAGAAAGCCATAATGAACTGACAGAACTTTAGTCAATTAAAGGGACAAAATGTGCAAGAATACACCCAAGAATTTAGGAGAAGAGCTCTCTTATTAGGGGTGGATTTGCAGAGCCAATATACTTTGTTAAAGTACATAGGAGGCTTACATTGCTACCTAAAACATACTATTCTAATGTTTAACCCCACCAGTCTAGATGAAGTTTGTGTTCAGACCACACATCTAGAAGCTAGAGGGAAGAACATTTCTGAAGAGGGTAGAAATAAACATTTTAAGGGTAAATCCAAGGAATAGACCTCAAAATGTAAAAACAAAAAGGATGCATCTATTCAAAAAGAGGGAGAAAAAGTAGTTTGTAAACATTGTTCAAAATAAGGCCATGATGAAACTCATTTTTGGAAATTACATCATGAATTGAGGCCAAATAAGCCCAATAACAAAGGGAAACAGAAAACTGCTACTAGAGTTCAACATGATTTAGGATCGGATTCAATTGATGAATCTAAAATTACATCCATGGAATTGAAGAACATGAAGGGAAAATAAATTGAAACTAAACCCAGTACCGGTACATCAAACTGTCACATAAACACTCCAAATGAAGAAGAAAGAATAGAGTTGTTTCGTGTGAGGGTCATATCCAAGCATACCAAGATTTACACATTGTTTGACAGTGGGTAAAAAGAAAAATTAATCTCTGAATATTTGGTCAAGAAACTTAACCTTGATATCATACCACATCCAAAACCATATCCATTGGGTTGGATTTGTAAGGATGAAAATCTACAGGTTTCAAAGAAATGTATATTGAGGTTTGCAATCACTGCGTTAGCAACCTATAAACATAGGATTAATAATTTTGATTTGACTGATGGTAATTTTGTAAATTTGTTCATACTTTGCATTCTGCAAGTTGTATTCGCATATTTTGTAAAAAATAAAAAATAAAAAATAAAATCAAAAAATCAAAAAGAGGGTGAAAAGTCCTAAAAGAAAAATCAAAGGAATTAGAAAAAATAAGAAACCCCAAAAGAAAAAGATGAATAAAACATGAAAGTGTGCAAGTCTAAATGCCACTACTTTTTACCTTTTGGAGTTGATTATGGCAGAGTGTCAATAAATGCCATAATCCATGATGAGTTAAACAGTTTAATTTTAACTTGTCATGTTTCAATTTCACCTATTATAGATAGAGAATAAAGAATTGTTATATAGTTTAATCATGACAATTCAGTATTTAGGTAGAGAATAAGTGAATCCAACAGCTTAATCTAGATTCCTGGATGAAATAAGTGGAATTAGATAGTTTTATTTCTTTCAGAAAGAATAAACGTTGTAAAGGTTGCTAGCACAAATGCACCTGATCAAAATGGAAGAAAAAATGTTAGCATGTAAAATTGGGTAGGTAGAAGAAGGTGAGAAGCATCAATGTAAATATTATTCACCAAGGCTGCAAATAACTAACTTCCCCTTCCCATAGCCATTAAACATTCTAAGCTATCAGTCAGAAAGGCTCAAGGCATTTCCTTGACTTTTGTTGGGACCGGACCCAAGGCTCTATGGCTGATTAGTTGAAAAATGGTAAATGTCTATATTAATCCCTCAAACTCACATCATTATTTCATGCATTCATACCCCTGAATAATCCTAAGTAAAACCTCATTTTTAATTAAAGATACTCTAATTCCCATTTGATTAACTTCCTACATCATTTGAAAACATTAAACCTTCAAAATTACATTTTATCATAATTTAAAGTGGTGAAATTATTATGATGCAAATTTGCCTTTAAACTTCACTTTTCTTGGTTATGTTAATGTATTTTGAGTATACCTTGTCCCCTTGTCATATTAACTTTAACTTACATAATATCTCCCCATAGAATAACCTTTTCCTATATGATATAATTCCCTTTTATAAAACAGCCCCAAAAACCCATTAATAAAATTTTAGCCAAAGTTATTTATTCCCACATGTTTAAATAAAAAACCCACTTTATACCCCCTTTGGCTAAATATATCGTTATATAAATATCCCTCCCCTATGGTAGTTAAATCACTTTGATTTAATTTACTATATAATAAAAATATGTGAAAATACCTTTAAACATGTTTTGTTATGTGTTTAAAACAAAAATATCGAAGTTTTGTTTAAACTAAACTTCAAAACCCATCCCTTTGTTTATTTCCCGACTCCCTTTAACCAAGGTTAAAACTATAACCTAATCATTTTCCCGCGATATATATCCCATCTCCGCAAATTTTAACCATGGTTCAAAGCCCTTTTACCCCTCCCGGCCACCTTTTTTATGTATAAAACTTGTTTTTCAGCTATCGGATTCAATATTGGCCCTTCAATCCATAACACTCATTTGATCCTACGGCTCCAAACAAACGCGATATTATTATCCCCATATCTCTTCACATCCTATCGCGCTGCTTTATAGCTGTCCGATCATCCCTTCAAAATCCAAATATTCTTGTTAAATGCGATAGTTCTATTCCATAATCTTAACCTTCCCATCGTGTCATATGTCAACCGTTGGATCTACATTTACTATTAAGATCTAACGATTCATATTTAACCCGACAACTCCAGTCCCTGACCCCACCACAGCTCATCGCATGAAGCGATCACTGTTTATCTTCCATCCGCCAGATCAACGGTCAATAATCGATGCCCTGGTCCCACTATACTTTCCCCGCATATTTTCATTTAATCCTAACCGTTCACTTTCCGAACTCAGATTCGATGGCCCGAAACTTATATCACGCAAATAAAGTGCCTGACCCATGTTTTATGAAAATCGTGCGATAAAATGTGTTTTCCAATACAAACCAATGCTACGTGTCCCCTTTTCATTTGATCGCGTTCCAAAAGCAAAAAAAAACTTACCGCCTGCAGCCAACGCGAAAACCACCAGCGGTTTTCCACAGTTCAAACAATAAAAAATTTCCACCAAATATGTAACCCACCAATATTACGTTTTATAAGGTTTATAATAAAGGTTAAAACCTTTGTTATAAGGTTTATGTGAACGTTATAAGCTCCGCCCAACTGGTAAACCTCTGGTAAATCCTTTCCGGCTCCAGAATTCGATGTTTACCCTCTGTGTGCCTATTTTGTACTTGAAAGACCCATTACACGCCTAAAAGCTCCATTTTGACCAACAAAATCTCTGTTTTAAGGCCAAATACACCTTTCAATGGCAACATATTGACATCAAAAGCCTCTATTTTAAGTTCAATCTTCAGTATAAACCCTTGAAAAAACATTTCCATGGCTTGAAAAGGTCTTTGAACCTACAGATTGTTGAATCTTTTATTAAACTGAGAGGGGGGGATGAATCAGTTTAATACATACATAAGCTTTTTAAAATTTTCACCAAACTTATTTATAGCTTAATTTGTGAACAGTGTTAACATGTTGCAGTCACTATTAAATTAATGTGACACCATACTTATGTTGAGAGCAGCAAACAATTAAACAGATTGAAAGAATCACATCAACACATAAGAAATACACACAGAGACAGCAGATGTAAGTGGAAACCCATAAAGGGAGAAAACCACATCTTATTATTGTTGTGATACAAAGGCAAGCTCCAACTCCCTTTCACCACTGTTTTCTATAGGCACCAACCTACAGGAGGCTCTATCCTCAATTCTGCAAGCTACAACTTGCAAGGAAGCACCAACTCCCTTCAATTTTCTGCAGGCACCAACCTACAGGAGGCTCCAACCTCAGTCAGCTACAACTGACAAATATCAAGATGCAACTTGATAGGGAAGCTCCAACTTCCTCAATTTATCAAACTGAATGTTTGCTGATTTACCTCAGATATTAGCTCTATTCCGTAGCTTCTCTTTCTGCTCTTATTTTCTTAATCTTCTCTGCCTCTTTCTTCTGTATTCTGCCTTCTCTATATTTACTCTCTCTAACCTCTCTTTTCATATCAAGATGATATTATTTATAAGGATTTTCTGGTGACTGTTAGCATTCCTTAATGAATTTGGAATGGACATCCATGCCTCTTCGTTTTCTGCCTTCTTATTTATTTTTCAGCTCACTCAGAAAAATGTAATTGTAGGTGCTTATTTTAAACTTGCAGTGGGATTTTGTTTTCTTCCGGAGACTTTACAATGCATCACAAACAATAAAAAATTCAATTACAATGTTCACATTCACATATAATGAAAACTCTAGCTCACTCATTCAGCCTCTTGGCTCGCTGCGCATTTGTCTTTTCTGTGACTGTGTTTTATATCCTTTCAGCTCTGTTTTCTTTTCTGTCCTATGCTGTGGTGTAACTGCTGCATACATGTAACTGTGCTTTTTGTAAATATGTGTAACTATTGACTGTAATTCTGGGAAATTTCCAACCCTTTACATGCAGCAAGTGTCTTGTTGATGTGGAAGTTCCGCAAGCAGAACATTCATACATCACAATTGTATTAAATAAAGAATCGCCCTCCACCTTGAGCCGAAGCCCGTGGGTCTACAGACCACGCGGCATATTTTAATACAACGCAACAACGCGTTATATATATATATACTAGTGCCTTTATATATATATATATATATATATATATATATATATATATATATATATATATATATATATACCAGCGCCTTTTCATATATATATATAACGTAATTTCAACTCTCGGCATATTTATACAACGTTTTAACAAACAAACTTCCATGTCCACTTTGACACTGAAGAATCATGTTTAATACATAACTAATGCCCTTTTGGGCCCACTTTCCACACTTTCTGATGCAATATGCTACTTCTCCAGCGATTTTCGATTGCGATTGATCGCAATCGCAAGCTGCCTTGATCCGATGCGATGGATCATTGTTCATTGTTCTTTGCCGATGCGATTGGAGCTCAAATTCTTATTAATCAAAGTTTATAATCCCATCGGGTCCGGGCTTCAATTGCAATCGCAAGTCTTTTAATATATGTTCCGACGGTCTGTTTCTTTCTGATGCGATTGACCGCTGTTCACTGCTCTTTGCCGATGCGATTGGAACTTAAATACTTATTAATCATAGTTTATAAGCCCATCGGGTCCGGGCTAAAATCGCAATCGCAAGTCTTTTAATATATGTTCCGACGATCTGTTTCTTTCCGATGCGATTGACCACTATTCACTGCTCTTTGCTGATGCGATTGGAACTCAAATACTTATCAATCTAGTTTATAAGCCCATTGGGTCCGGGCTACAATCGCAATCGCAAGTCTTTTAATATATGTTCCGACAATCTGTTTCTTTCCGATGCGATTGGAACTGGACTTCAAACACTTGTTAAACATGATTTATAGACCCATCGGGTCCGGAGCTTAATCACAATCGCAATTCTTTGGTTGCATGTTCCGCTGCCCTTATAATATCCGATGCGATTGGGAAGGGTCCCACCTTATATTACTACATTTCTTTGGATCTCGTGCTGCATATGGCTATACATATATATATATATATATATATATATATATATATATATATATATGTTTTGGTCCTTTGAATATAAAGCAAAATACTTTTCCGCTGGAGTATACGATTCCTGGAATGAAATTTATATTAACTATGCATTACATTGCCGCTTGGGTTATGATTCCTGGAATTATTTTTATGTTATGTGTAACGCCGAGTACGGGTAAAGATTCTCGGAATTGTATACATATATCCTCCAGCTGAGGTAGCGATTCTCGGAATTTAGTTTTATATATATATATATATATATATATATATATTCACCAGGTGGGAACAATGATTCTCGGAATAATAGCTGTTTCTCTGCAATAATAGCTGTGTCTCTGCCTCTGCTACTTCTGTCGCTCTGCCTCTACCTTTACTGCTGTGATAACGGTTCTGCCTCTACTTCTGATAATGGTTCTGCCTCTATTATATTCGCTTCCTCTGCCTCTGCATGTCTCCTTTCTTCCTTAATTTGCTTCTTTGCTTCCTCCATTGCCATGATAACAGCTCTGCCTTTGTATTCACTACTTCCTTTGCATGTCTCTCTCTTTGCTGCTTCCTTTGCCTGTCTCTCTCTTTGCTGCCTCCTTTGCCTGTCTCTCTCTTTTGCTGCCTCCTTTTCCATCAATGATAACATTTCCAACAGTCTCCCCCTTTGTCATTAATGGCAATACACTTTCTCTGTGGTAATACATTTTCTCTGTTTGCCTGCTCTTCCTCCTGTTGCTTGCTCTTCCTCCCCCTTTGACATCAATGGCAAGGGGTTCGAATTCTTAGTGTAGCTTCTATTCTTTGATCCTGTGATTTTATCATTTTCCAATATTTCGTGCATTTTCTCTCTCTGGAATTTTCTTATTTTGTACGCTGCTGCTTCAACTGTTGGATTAGATTTACATCACGTTCACTATTCTTTTGTGTTCGGTTCACGTCGGTTTCACCATTCTTCTTGTGCACCACTACCCCTTTTTCCTTTTTATTGACTCTTTTATGCTGATTGTATTATTGCCATAATCCTTTTGATCCTGAGGACCTGTTTTCATGCTTCCCTTGTTGGCTGATCTCCCCTTGGAATGATATGTTCATTTCCGTTCTCCCCCTAAAACTGTGCTTTCTCTTCATATTAGAGAGTAGCATCTACAGATACTACCCCTAGTCTGTCTCTCAAATATTCAAATGGCTCTCTAGCAAGTGGTTTGGTAAATATATCTGTTGTCTGTTCTTTTGTTGGTACATACTCCATTTTTACTATCTTCTGAGCCACTTGTTCTCGGAGGAAATGATACTTGATTGGGATATGTTTAGTTTTTGAGTGAAGCATAGGATTTTTAGATATACTTATAGCACTTGTATTATCACATTTAATTGAGATAGGTTCATTAATTCTTACCTTCATGTCTTGAAGAGTCTGCTTCATCCACATGACTTGTGTACAACATGCTACTGCTGCTATATATTCTGCTTCTGCTGTAGATAGAGAGATAGATGTTTGTTTCTTGCTTAACCATGCCACCAGACTTTCTCCTAGATAGAAAGCACCTCCACTTGTGCTTTTCCTGTCATCTACACAGCTGGCCCAATCTGCATCTGTGTATGCTGTCAAAGTGAAGCTTTTTCCTTTAGGATACCAAAGCCCATACTGTGTAGTTCCTTGTAGATATATGAATATTCTTTTGACTGCAAGAAGGTGATTTTGTTTAGGTGCTGCTTGATATCTAGCCACTAGTCCTACTGCTAGCATGATGTCTGGTCTTGATGCAGTCAGATACAATAGACTTCCAATCATGGATCTGTAGATTTTTTGATCTATATCAGCAGACCCATCATCAGCACACAGCTTGCAACCTGTGGTCATGGGAGTTGACACAGGTTTGCAGTCCTCCATTTTGAATTTTTTCATCATTTCTTTTAAGTATTTTTCCTGAGAGATGAAGGTGCCTGTGTTCTTTTGTTGAATTTGCAGTCCCAAGTAGAAACTGAGCTCTCCAATCATAGACATTTCAAACTTTGTTTTCATCTCATCAGCAAACCCTTTTGCTAATTCATCTCTGTTGCTTCCAAACATAATGTCATCAACATATACTACAACAATCAGGAGTTCATCTTCATGGGCTTTTATGTATAGATTGATGTCTACTCCACCTCTCTTAAAACCTTGTTTTTGCAAATATTTATCCAGCCTTGAGTACCAAGCACGGGCAGCATGTTTTAGTCCATATAGGGCCTTCTTCAGTCTGCACACATAGTTTTCTTTGGATGTCAATGAGAAGCCTTCTGGTTGTTCCATGTAGACTTCTTCTTCTAAGTCTCCATTCAGAAATGCAGATTTTACATCCATTTGATATACTTTGAAGTTTTGGTAGCATGCAAATGCCAGGAACATTCTGATAGCTTCCATTCTAGCTACAGGGGAAAATGTTTCATCGTAATCCAATCCTTCGATTTGTGAATATCATTTGCAGACAAGTCTAGCTTTGTTCCTGATTACCTGTCCTTCCTCATTCATTTTATTTTTGAATACCCATTTTGACCCTATGACATTTTTCTCAGTGGGTCTAGGAACTAGTTCCCATGTATTTTTCTTCTCAATTTGGTCCAATTATTCATTCATTTCCTTCACCCAATACTTGTCCTTGCTGGCTTCTTCAAACTTCTTTGGCTCTATTTGTGATAACATGGCTATGTATACCTCTTCAGTTTGTTCTGTTAGCTGCCTTCTTGTTTGGACCCCTACTCTCTTGTCTCCAATGATCTGATCTTCAGGATGGTTCTTCTGAGTATATCTTGAGGGAGCTTTCAAGCCCAACTCTACATCTTCTGTTGTCTGGCTTGTTTCATCATCATCTTGGTTTTCTTCTTCATGGTTGTCTGATAGACTGCATCAGTTTGTATCTCGTGTAATGTTTGGGAGTTCTTCATCAAATCTCACATCAATACTTTCTACTATTTTTCGAAGAGTCTTGTTGTAGCACCTGTACCCTTTACTTTTGGATGCATATCCTAGAAATATTCCTTCATCTTCTCTTGCATCAAATTTTCCAAGATTTTCATCATTATTCTTTATGTAACACTTGCTACCAAAGATTCTGAAATGTTTGATTGAAGCTGGATTTCCATGCCACAGTTCGTAGGGAGTCTTGTCACTGCTTGGCCTTAAGTGAGCTTTATTAAGGATATGTACTATTGTGTGCACTGCTTCTGCCCAGAAGGTTTGAGAAATATTATTCTCTTGCATCATGGCTCTGGCAATTTGTTGAACAGATCTGTTTTGTCTCTCTGCTACTCCATTCTGCTGAGGTGTCCCTGCAATAGTAAATTTTTGTTTTATGCCATGTTCATTGCATAGGTCTGCAAAGTCATAATCAGTGAATTCACCTCCTTTGTCTGATCTGATGCATTTCAGCTTGCATCCTGTCTGATTTTCTACTAATGCTTTAAATATTTTGAATTTTTCCAGAGCTTCCGATTTATTCTTGAGAAATCAACCCATGTCATTCTGGAGAAATCATGTATTATTAGCATGAAGTAGGATTCTCCACTTGGTGTTTTAGTTCTTGCAGGTCCACACAGATCCATGTGCACAAGCTGGAGTGGTCTTCTTGTTGACAACTCCTCTTTGGCCTTAAAGGATGTGCGGTTCTATTTACCCAATTGACAAGATTTGCATATGGTATTAGAAGGCCTCTTTATTTCTTGCATGTTTCTGACAGCTTTCTTCTTTCTTAGTATGATGATGTGATCGAAGCTGAGATGTCCCAATATTTTATGCCATAACCATGACTCCTCAAGTTTGCTAAGATGGCATGCTTCATCTTCCTCTTTCACAATGTAAACATTGCTCTCTGTTCGAACACCTTTGAGCAGAGTCTTACCTGTGGTGCTTGATCTAACTTCACAGTCTTGTGCTCTAAATAGAACTTCGCAACCTTTGTCACACATCTGACTGACACTCGGTAAGTTTGCTTTCAGCCCATCTACAAATAGTACATCTTGGGCCTTTCCTCTGCCATTGTCTATGCTGACTGAGCCTTTTCCCTTGATCTTACCTAATTTATCATTGCCAAAAGTAGCATTGCCATATTTCTTTTCATCAAGAGTTATAAACTTTCTTCTATCTCCAGTCATGTGTTTAGAGCAGCCACTGTCCAAATACCATTGGATTTTCAGATCTTGAGAAGTTAGAGCCAGGTCACACTTATTCTCCTTCTTTTTCCACTGGAGGCATCCTTCTGTTTGGTATCTTTTGTGAGGTGATGAATTAAATCCTTTCAGAGGACATTTGGAAGGCATATGTCCAACTTGATTGCATATAAAGCATTTGATCATAGTTTTTGCAGATTTGTGAGTATGAACAAAATTTCTTTGATTCATAAACCTCCTTGAGGTGTTGAACATAAATTTTTGTCCATACTTTTTACACTCAATGATTTTATGGCCAAATTCCTTACAATAAAAACAGTAAACATAGAAACTATTTGCATACCTGATGTAAGGTTGTCTCTTCCATTTGTTTGCTTGAGGCAGTCTCTTCAATGTTTGCATCTTCTGCTGGTTTGAATTACTCCTCCTTGCATGACAATATGTAGCAATGTGTCCTAGCTTGTGGCAAACATAACAGGTGGCATTATTCATAGGCGGGAAGAATCTCCTTTGATGGCCTCCAAATTTGACATACTCAGGGGCATATGATCCTTTTTCTGTTATCTTGGTATTTATTGCATTCTTTGCTACTAGAGGTTTCTTCAGATCTTTGTCTTCCTTATTACAGGTTTCTTATTTTGTAGGAATAGTTTGAGTTGCTTCATCATCCTTCTTTTCTTTTACATAGATAATCTCTCTGTCAAATTTTTCTTTGCCTTTACTTGATTCTCCTTCATAGCCTATTCCAGTTTTTATCATGGGAGATCTTTGAGAAACCAGAATTTCATTCAACTTACTAGAGCTTGTTGTTTGAGAAGAATTTATAATCACTTTCCTTTGTGCATTTTCTAATTTCTTCCTAAGACATACCACTTCTTCTTCCAACTTCTCTTGTTCTTGGGTTTTCTCCTTGATTTGATTAAGTAACATGTCCTCTATCTTCTTGGCTTCTTCAAGCTCTATCTTTAGCTGGTTGAGGACTTCTGAGTTTTGTTCTTCTCTTACATACTTGAGAAGAATGTCCTTTTGTTTTCTGCATTTCAATTTGAGTCTGTCAATCTCTTCCAGAGCACTTCTTAGCTCCCCCTCAAGGTCGACTTCCCCTTCTTCTTCTTCATCTTCTAGTTGGAGTCCTTCAAGTTCTTCTATGGCCATCAATAAGAATTTGGAGGTTCCTTCTTCACTTGAGGGTTCATCTAAATCTTCAGATGTACTGCTGTCTTGTTGAGCATAGAAGGATTTTCTGTTGAACTTATTTCCTTTATACCAATTCTTTAATTTATTTCTCTCTGGCTCTTGAGGCTGATTCCTTACTTTCTTGTGAGGACACTTAGCAGCATAGTGTCCAACTCTTCCACAGTTAAAGCATTTGAAAGGAAGTTTACCTTTGTATTTACTTGATCCTCTATCCAATTTCTCGACAAATGTTGCCTCTTCTTCATCCGAGCAAGAGCATATGTCTCCCTCTTCTTCTTTCTTCTTTTCTGTTTTAAAGGCTGCCTCCCTCGTACTTGGCTTCTTCTGTGGGAGCCTCATCTCGTATGCTGTTAAATTTCCAAGTAGCTGGTTCATGGTCAAGGTCTCCCAATCAGCTGTTTCTTCTATTGCAGACACCTTGGGATTAAACCTGGATGGAAGATATCTTAGAATCTTTTGCACAATTATACTTTCTGGCATGGTTTCTCCAAGAGCTTTCATATTGTTAACAATTTCTGCAACTTTTAGGAAGAAACTGGCAATCTCTTCATCATCATTCATTTTTAAGTTTTCAAACTGGGCTCTATAAACTTGAAGTTTGACAGTCTTTACTTTCTTGTCCCCCTCATGGATGTTCTCTAGAGTATTCCACATTTCTTTGGCAGTGTCTTTGTGCATTACTTTGATAAACTCTGCTTCACACAATCTATTCAGGATGGCATTCATGGCTTTTGCGTTAGCCACAAAATCTTGTTTTGTTTCTTTCTCTGTGTCATTTGCCTTTGGGGCATATCCTAATTCCACAGCAGCCCAGAATTCTATTCCTAGAGACATTATGTATGTCCTCAGTCTGATTTTCCATAAATCATAATTTTCACCAGTGAAGAAAGGGGCTTTATTGGTTGAGCGTCCTTCTTTACTAGCCATCTTGGGAGCCTAGGATCTCCTTTCAGTTGTTAGAATTGTACAAAGGAACCCACTCTGATACCAATTGTTGAATCTTTAATTAAACTGAGAGGGGAGGGTGAATCAGTTTAATACATACATAAGCCTTTTATAATTTTCACCAAACTTATTTACAGCCTACTATGTGAACAGTCTTAAAATGTTGCAGCTAATATTAAATTAATGTGACACCATACTTATGTTGAGAGAAGAAAACAATTAAGCAGATTGGAAGAATCACATCAACACATAAGAAACACACATAGAGACAACAGATGTAAGTGGAAACCCGTAAAGGGAGAAAACCACATCTTATTATTGTTTCGATGCAAAGGCAAGCTCCAACTCCCTCTCACCACTATTTTTCTGTAGGCACCAACATACGGGAGGCTCTATCCTCAATTCTTCAAGCTACAACTTGCAAGGAAGCACCAACTCCCTTCAATTTTCTGCGAGGCACCAACCTGCGGGGCTCCAACCTTAGTCGGCTACAGGCGACGGCTATCAGGCGGTTACCCAACTTGATAGGGAAGCTCCAACTTCCTCAATTTATCAACTGAATGTTTGCTGATTTACCTCAGATATCAGCTCTTTTCTGTACCTTCTCTTTTTTCTCTTCTTTTCTTAATCTTCTTTGCCTCACTCTTCTGTACTCTGCCTTCTCTATATTTACTCTCTCTCTCTTTTTGCATATCAAGATGATATTATCTATAAGGATTTCCTTGTGACTTTTAGCATTCCTTAATGAAATTGGAATGGAAAACCATGCCTCTTTGCCTTCTCATTTCTTTTCCAGCTCACTCAGAAAAATGTAACTGCAGGTGCTTATTTTAATCTAACAGTGGGATTTTGTTTTCTTCCGGAGACTTTCTAATGCATCACAAACAATAAAAAAATTCAATTAAAATATTTACATTCACATATAATGAAAACTTCAGCTCAACTCATTTAGTCTTTTGGCTCGTTGTGCATTTGTCTTTTCTTTGACTGTGTCTGTCTTTTCTGTGACTGTGTTTTATCTCTTTTCAGCTCTATTTTCTTTTCTGTCCTCTGTTGTGGTGTAACTGCTGCATACGTGTAACTGATCTTTTTATATCAGTGCATTTTGTAAATATGTGTAACTACTGACTGTAATTCTGGGCAAATTCCAACCCTTTACACGCAACAAGTGTCTTGTTGATGTGGGAGTTCCGCAGGCGGAACATACATGCATCACAATCGTTTTATATTACAAATCACCCTCCACCTTAAGCCGAGGCCCGTGGGTTCACATACCACGCGGCATCTTTTAATACAATCGCAACAACACGTTATATATATATACCAGTGTCTTTTTATATATATATATAACGTAATTTCAATTCTCGGCATCGTTATACAACGTTTTAAAAAACAAACTACCATGTCCACTTTAACACTAAAGAATCATGTTTAATACATAACTAATTCCCTTTCGGGCCCACTTGCCACGCTTTCCGATGCACTATGCTATTCCTCCAGCAATTTCTGATTGCGATTGATCACAATCGCAAGCTGCCTTGCTCCGATGCGATTGATCACTATTCACTGTTCTTTGCCGATGCGATTGGAACTCAAATTATTATTAATCAAAGTTTATAAGCCCATCGGGTCTGGACTTCAATCGCAATCACAAGTCTTTTAATATATGTTCCGATGGTCTGTTTCTTTCCGATGCGATTGACCACTATCCACTGCTCTTTGCCGATGCGATTGGAACTCAAATACTTATTAATCATAGTTTATAAGCCCATCGGGTCCGGGCTACAATCGCAATCGTAAGTCTTTTAATATATGTTCCGACGGTCTGTTTCTTTCCGATGCGATTGACCACTATTCACTGCTCTTTGCCGATGCGATTGGAACTCAAATACTTATTAATCATAGTTTATAAGCCCATCGGGTCTGGGCTACAATCGCAATCGCAAGTCTTTTAATATATGTTCCGATGGTCTGTTTCTTTCCGATGCAATTGACCACTGTTCACTGCATTTTACCGATGCGATTGGAACTAGAATTCAAACACTTGTTAAACATGATTTATAGACCCATCGGGTCTGAAGCTTAATTGCAATCGCAATTCTTTGTTTGCATCTTCCTCTGCCCTTATAATCTCCGATGTGATTGGGAAGGGTCCCACCTTATATTACTACATTTATTTGGATCTCGTGCTGCATATGGCTATACATATATATATATATATATATATATATATATATATATATATGTTTTGGTCCTTTGAATATAAAGCGCAATACTTTGCCGCTGGAGTATACGATTCTCGGAATGAAATTTATATTAACTATGCATTACATTGCCGCTTGGGTTATGATTCCCAGAATTATTTTTATGTTATGTGTAATGCCCGGCTGGGTAAAGATTCTCGGAATTGTATACATATATCCTCCGGCTGAGGTAGCGATTCTCGGAATTTAGTTAAATATATATATTCACCAGGTGGGAACAACGATTCTCGGAATAATAGTTGTGTCTCTGCCTCTGCTGCTTCTGTCGCTCTGCCTCTTCCTTTACTTCTGTGATAACGGTTCTGCCTCTGCTTCTGATAACGGTTCTTCCTCTATTAGATTCTCTTCCTCTGCCTCTGCCTGTCTCCTTTCTTCCTTCATTTTCTTCTTTGTTGCCTCCATTGCCATGATAATAGCTCTGCCTCTATATTCGCTGCTTCCTTTGCCTGTCTCTCTCTTTGCTGCTTCCTTTGCCTGTCTCTCTCTTTGCTGCCTCCTTTTCCTGTCTCTCTCTTTGCTGCCTCCTTTGCCATCAATGACAACATTTCCAACACATATCTCCTAACAAGTCATCTTTTATAGTCTCAACCATTCAGGAAACCCTTGTTTCCTGTCTTAACCCAGTTTTTCATCTCTCAGATTCCTAATTGAGCACTAAAATACCCATTGAAGACTATATTTACCCAAGAATTGCTCAAAATTCCCTCTTTTAAAGTGAAATGCTCCTTCAAACTATTTAAACTTGCAGAAGTAAGCCTAACAATGCCTTAAAAAACAGATTTAAACCTCTACAGACTGATCTCATTCAACAAATATTTGAAGAATCTCCAATCACCTCCATGCAGCCAAGATTTCATTAACAAATTGTTTTATTTTTGCAGGTTATTATCAGAATATGAAATTTGGCCAACGGTTTCAATGCTAGTTGACAAAATTGTTTGCTCCAAATTCTCATATTTTAATTCAAAAAAGCTTCATTCAAAAAACAGTTTGTATACAAATAAAGAATAAAATCAAGTGAGAGAGATATCAAAATGATGAAATTTTCATAGTGAATGGTGAAAGTGAAATCATAATTCACAATGACACTGAAAACAGAACAATCAAAGAGTATTAGTGGTTAAAGTGTATCAGGTAAAAGTCAGAGTGAAAGGTCAAAACAAAGTTACAGAGAAGTCAAAGGTAAACAGTAAAAGTAAATACAGAGGCAGTAAAATGGTAAAAAGAGATGAAAATACTTTCACCAACAATGAAATTTATCCAAAGTGAAAGTAAAACAATTAAAAGAACAAAAAGGTGAAAAGATGAAAACACAACAAGAAGGAACATTTTGCAGAAATTCATGTTTAATCCATTGTTTTGCAGAAACTATTGTGACCAATCCAAGATGAATTTTTCAAAATTGAAGGAGGTTTATGTTCTTAAGAGGTCTATCTACACAAACCTCTCTCACTTTTCTAACAGCCATTATTTATTGGGAAATATTACACAATATTGGAAAACATTCTTGCAGAAAATTCCTGTTAAGTCATCATTTTGCAGAGAATATTGTGGCCAATCAGAAATACATATTACAAAATGGAAGGAGGTTTTTGTTCCTAAGAGACACATATACAAAAACCAATCTCAATTTTGTCACAGTCATTTCATAATGAGAGATACATGCACATCTTTACAGCCTATTTTTCAGACTCTGTAAAACTTTGTTTTACACATATGTTTGCAGAGCCTATTGTGCACAGCTGGAGAGGAATTGTAGGAAAATGAAAGATTTTTATCTCACCAACCTATTTATCTACAATAACATCTTTCATGTTTTACATATCTATTATGGATTGATAAATAAAAAGATATCATTGGACCCCAAGTTTGCAGAATTGTTGGAGTAGAATGCACAAAGAAAGGAAGCAGTTAGTGACTTGGATGCCTCATCATCAACAAAGAGTTGGATCAAATTCGAATTCTCCTCTTAGTCATCACCTATCCATAAGAAATAGTGCCAAATATATGCATTAGTCTTGAGTGTCCTTTACTTAAGTTTTATTTATGTAAAACAGTTAGAGATATTTTGTAAACCAATGTTGATATTTTTCAAGATATTTTAGTTTAGAATTTGTATAAATACTTCACTCCTTGAAGTATTTTGTGTGGAATAAAATTTATCAAGACTACTATAGTCATTTTTCTGGATATATTGAATTTGGTGTGAGTCAATTAGCAAAGCAGCGGACTGGAATTGAGATTAAAGACATCATAACTCAGGATTCTTGTGCTGACCAAATAAGTCTAGTCTTTTTCCTATTTTCATTTTTTTTCTTTTCAAAAGTTTTCATAAATTCATTTTAATATGCTTCTATCTTTAATGATCAACTAGGATAATTTAGACAGGATTAGTGATAAAAATCTCCCTATTTTTTACTAGTTGGCATTGTTATGTTTTCTGCTTGATATCCAGACTATAGAATTATTAATTGCTCTAGGTCCCTGTTTGATCCCCTCCTTCAATCTTATTTTCTGTAACTTAAGGATTATTAAGTTCCCTTTTGTTTAGATTTCATCCATTCCATCAACAGATCCTATTCAAAGCCTTAGAAGGTCATCTACCCTGCCCTTAGTACATTTGCATCTTTAAGTCTTATTTCCTAGCTCTGCTTGCCTAGAAAGTTGACTCCATAGCCCAATGTTCTGGTAGATCCCTCTGGTTTACCTTGAAACACTTTTTACTCCCACCACACTTTCAAAACAAGTCCTACTGTCCACTCATAGCTAGCCTAAAATCAAATTATAAAACAAAGTTAAATCTTTAGGAGAGATCCCTCTCCGGAACTCAGGAAGGCTAGATCCTGAATTCTAAAAGAGGTTCTTGGTTACCCCTAGTTTTCTTAACTACAAAATCCTCATCCTACAAACTGAGAATTACTAGGGTGATAACATACTGGCGACCATACTGGGGAACTAACCACTCTCTAGTTTTAAGTTTAATCTTGAAGGAATATTTTTAACCATATCTTTTCTACTTTAAAATTAAGTTTAAAGGTTGTGGATAATATAGTGACAACTCTACTGAGGAAACTAACATTTTCTTCAGAGATATTTTACGGGTTCAGAACTTATCTATGATGGTGGAAATTGATCATACATATAAAGGTTAAAATCATCTACCTGGCGACTCCACACCAATTTCACAATCAAGACTCCACTGGAGGAATGCACCTGAAAGAACAATATGGAAAGGTCAGGCTTTCAACTTGGATCTTAATCCAAGATATTATGTTCTTTCTCGTTAAGAAATTTTTTCAATATGTATTGTATTTTATATAAGAATCTAACTTGGTTTTACAGATACCGTGGTCTTTCTTTATGGCTTATTTTCAAGATGATCCAAGAATAAAACGAAAATATTCTCCCATGATCAGATATCACATTCCTGGATTTCCACACAAACTACCGAAGGTAAATTGGAGTGATAATCTGCCCATGTTTCAAGATGAGAATATTGATGATCCGTCACTACATCTCATTAAATTTCATATACACTCCTCAAGATTGAAGGGTGATTGGCATGAGGATTTCCTCATGAAGATATTCATGGCAACCTTAGAAGGAAAAGCAAGAGAATGGTATGAAGCTCTCAAACCTACAAGTTTGTTTTCTCTAAAATATTTTCATAAGGTATTTTATGAGCATTACAAAGAAGATTTTCCATATTTATCATTAGCTGAAAATTTTTGTGATCAAGCTGAAGATATTATACATTACCTTAAAAATATTGATGAAGATTTTGGAAATTGGTTTCCCGAAGATTTATTAGAAGAAGTCCAGAATTTTCATTCTCAAGTTAAATGTCATAATAATGAGGAGGAGTTAAACAAAGATGAAATAGATCAGGAGATGAATAAAGATCCACAAAGCCCCTCTGTATTAACAAATGATGTTTCATTTAATGTTTTGAATGAATTTAAAGAAAATATTCAACCTCATGATCAACTTTTAGATAAGAGAAAAAAAAATTGTCATTTCAATCTAAGAATTCAGAGATTCCCACCCCCCCTCACTGAAGAAGAAATCAATTTTCATCTAAACATGCAACCATCCTCAAAATATTTACATAACGAAGAAATTGTTTCTACTTCTTTTAATGTTGATGAATGTACTAAAGTTTTTATCCATGAAGAGACAGAAGAACAGGTTGATGCTCATGTTATTCTACCCTCCCAAAAATACCCATTTCTTGATAGCACTCCTATTGAACAAAATAATGACTTTCAAATAGAATGCAATCAAACTAATCCAGATCTATCAAGATTTCCAGAAAGAAATTCTACTGATCTAATGTATGTGATTGATGACATTCCTTTTTTTGAGTATTTGCCTAAGTATGATCGGTATGATGATAATTATGTTCTTCAAATTCAATATAAATTCACAGAACAAACACTAGCTAGTTTGAAGGATGAGATATTAAATTTTCAATTTGATGAGGATTTTCTAAAAGTTCTCTTTCTTATTTTTAAATCAAGAAAATTTTCTCCTCAAATTAAAAAATGGCTTCTTGATATAATTTTTGAAAATATTCCTTCTCCAAAGAAATAAGAAATTGTAATACCTTTTGACTTGCATATTGAAGATGATTATTCTTTCAAATACAAGACTGAAGAAATAGTTTCATGGTCTACTATTAATAATTCAACTGAACTATTAGTCATTGAAGGCCTAGAAGTAAATAACATACATCATGCTTTTCTTGATACTATATTAGATTATATGGAGAATCTTTTTAGCCCAAATCTGCAAACATGTTTTCTCTATAAGGATCAAATACATAAAAAGTGGCCTTTACACATCATATCATTTATTATAAAGGCACGTGATCATAATATACTTCCAATTTTGATCACAAGCAATCAAGTTATCCATTTGTTTTTACAGCTACTTGATTAGCTTCATTGGCCTTTTTGTATTACCTGATTCAATAAGATTTTTAGTAGATTAGAGTAGGTAGATGAGTGCCAATAAGCTCATAATTTTGAGCATTTTTTTTTATTTTGTAATTTTCCCCTAGTTTTTTCATTAAGATTTAAAGTCAAGGATGAGGTCCTAAAGAGTTTAAGATATATAAGTTGGTTTGAAAATTTTTGAGTGTTGTTTTAGTTTCAGATCAGATTTCAGTTTGCAAAAGACAAAAGACACTTACTAATATCATCAAAGGTCAAAGATGAAGGCTACTAGTCAACGGTGTTCTTGACATTTCACCAGGAAATGCCATCCCCAAGTGAAGCCGATGTTAGCAACCTATAAATATAGGATTCATAATTTTGACTTGACTGATGGTAATTTTGTAAATATGTTCATACTTTTCCTTCTACAAGTTGTATTCGCATATTTTTTTAAAAACAAAAAAATCAAAAGAAATCAAAAAATCAAAAAGAGGGTGAAAAGTCCTAAAAGAAAAATCAAAGGACTTAGAAAAAATAAGAAACCCCAAAAGAAAAAGATGAATAAAACATGAAAGTGTGCAAGTCTAAATGCCACTACTTTTTACCTTTTGCAGTTGATTATGGCAGAGTGTCAATAAATGCCATAATCCATGATGAGTTAAACAGTTTAATCTTAACTTGTCATGTTTCAATTTCACCTGTTATAGATAGAGAATAAAGAATTGTCATACAGTTTAATCATGACAATTCAGTAGTTAGGTAGAGAATAAGTGAATCCAACAGCTTAATCTAGATTCCTGGATGAAATAAGTGTAGAATTATATATTTTTATTGCTTTCAAAAAGAATAAACATTGTAAAGGTTGCTAGCACAAATGCACCTGATCAAAATGGAAGAAAAAATGTTAGCATGTAAAATTGGGTAGGTAGAAGAAGGTGAGAAGCATCAATGTAAATATTATTCACCAAGGCTGCAAATAACTAACTTCCCCTTCCCATAGCCATTAAACATTCTAAGCTACCTGTCAGAAAGGATCAAGGCATTTCCTTGACTTTTGTTGGGACTGGACCCAAGGCTCTATGGCTGATTTGTTTAAAAATGGTAAATGTCTATATTAATCCCTTAAACTCACATCATTATTTCATGCATTCATACCCTTGAATAATCTTAAGTAAAACCTCATTTTTACTTAAAGATACTCTAATTCCCATTTGATTAACTTCCTACATCATTTGAAAACATTAAACCCTCAAAATTACATTTTATCATAAGTTAAAGTGGTGAAATTATTGTGATGCAAATTTTCCGTTAAACTTCACTTTTCTTGGTTATGTTAATGTATTTTGAGTATACCTTGTCCCCTTGTCATATTAACTTTAACTTACATAATAACTCCCTATAGAATAACCTTTTCCTATATGATATAATTCTCTTTTATAAAATAGCCCCAAAAACCCATTAATAAAATTTTAGCCAAAGTTATTTATTCCCACATGTTTAAATAAAAAACCCACTTTATACCCCCTTTGGCTAAATATATCATTATATAAATATCCCGCCTCTATGGTAGTTAAATCACTTTGATTAATTTACTATATAATAAAAATATGTGAAAAAACCTTTAAACATGTTTTATTATGTGTTTAAAACAAAAATATCGAAGTTTTGTTTAAACTAAACTTCAAAACCCATCCCTTTGTTTATTTCCCAACTCCCTTTAACCAAGGTCAAAACTATAGCCTAACCATTTCCCCGCAATATATATCCCATCTCTGCAAATATTAACCCTGGTTCAAAGCCCCTTTACCCCTCCCGACCACTTTTTTTATGTATAAAGCTTGTTTTTCAGCTATCGGATTCAATATTGACCCTCCGATCCCTAACACTCATTTGATCCTACGGCTCCAAACAAACGCGATATTCTTATCCCCATATCTCTTCACATCCTATCGTGTTGGTTTATAGCCGTCCGATCATCCCTTCACAATCCAACGATTCTTGTTAAACGCGATAGTTCTATTCCATAATCTTAACCTTCCCATCGCGTCGTATGTCAACCATTGGATCTACATTTACTATTAAGATCTAACGATTCATATTTAACTCGACAACTCCAGTCCCCGACCCCACCATAGCTCATCACGTTAAGCGATCACCGTTGATATTACATCCGCTAGATCAATGGTCAATAATTGATGCCCTAGTCCCACTATACTTTCCTCGCATATTTTCATTTAATCCTGACCATTCACTTTCCGATGTCAGATCCGACGGCCCGAAACTTATATTGCGCAAATAAAGTGCCCGACCCATGTTTTATGAAAATCTCGCGATAAAAGTTGTTTTCTAATACAACCCAATGCTACGTGTGCTCTTTTCATTTGATCGTGTTCCAAAAGCCAAAAACAGCTTACCGCCTGCAACCAACGCGAAAACCACCAGTGGTTTTCCACAGTTCAAACAATAAAAATTTTCCACCAGATATGTAACCCACCAATATTACGTTTTATAAGGTTTATAATAAAGGTTAAAACCTTTGTTATAAGGTTTATGTGAACGTTATAAGCTCTGCCCGACTGGTAAACCTCTGGTAAATCCTTTCTGGTTCCCGAATCTGATGTTTACCCTCTGTGTGCCTATTTTGTACCTGAAAGACCCATTACGTGCCTAAAAGCTCCATTTTGACCAACAAAATCCCTGTTTGAAGGCCAAAGACACCTTTCAACTGCAACATATTGACATTGAAAGCCTCTATTTTAAGTTCAATCTTCAGTATAAACCCTTGAAAAAACATTTCCATGGCTTGAAAAGGTCTTTAAACCTATAGATCTCCTAACAAGTCATCTTTTATAGTCTCAACCATTTAGGAAACCCTTGTTTCTTGTCTTAACCCAGTTTTTCATCTCTTAGATTCCTAATTGAGCACTAAAATACCTATTGAAGACTATCTTTACCCAATAATTGCTCAAAATTCCCTCTGTTAAAGTGAAATACTCCTACAAACTGTTTAAACTTGCCGAAGTAAGCCTAACAATGCCTTAAAAAACAGAGTTAAACCTCTACAGACTGATCTCATTCCACAAATCTTTAAAGAATCTCCAATCACCTCTATGCAGCCAAGATTTCATTAAAAAATTGTTTGATTTTTGCAGGTTATTATTAGAATATGAAATTTGGCCAACAATTTCAATACTAGTTGACAAAATTGTTTGCTCCAAATTCTCAGATTTTAATTCAAAAAAGCTTCATTCAACAAACAATTGGTATACAAAGAAAGAATAAAATCAAGTCAGAGAGAGATCAGAATGATGAAATTTTCATAGTGAATGGTGAAAGTGAAATCATAATTCACAATGACACTGAAAACAGAACAATCAAAGAGTATCAGTGGTTAAAGTGTATCAGGTAAAAGTCAGAGTGAAAGGTCAAAACAAAGTTATAGAGCAGTCAAAGGTAAACAGTAAAATTAAATACAGAGGCAGTAAAATGGTAAAAAGAGATGAAAATACTTTCACCAACAATGAATTTTATCCAAAGTGAAAGTAAAACATTTAAAAGAACAAAAAGGTGAAAAGATGAAAACACAACAAGAAGGAACATTTTTGCAGAAATTCATGTTTAAGCCATTGTTTTGGAGAAACTATTGTGACCAATCCAAGATGCATTTTGTAAAACTGAAGGAGGTTTATGTTAGTAAGAGGTCCATCTACAAAAAATTCTCTCACTTTTCTAACAGCCATTATGGATTGGGAAATATTACACAATATTGGAAAACATTCTTGCAGAAAATTACTGTTACGTCATAATTTTACAGAGCATATTGTGGCCAAGAAGAAATACATCTTACAAAACTGAAGGAGGTTTTTGTTTCTAAGAGACCCATCTACAAAAACCTATCTCAAATTTGTCAAAGTCATTTTAGAATGAGAGATACATGCACATCTGTACAGCCTATTTTTCAGACTCTATAAAACTCTGTTTTACACATATGTTTGCAGAGCCTATTGTGCATAGCTGGAGAGGAATTTTAGGAACCTGAAAGAGGTTTATCGCACCAACCATTTTATCTATAATACCTCTTTCACTTTTTACATATCTATTACAGATTGAGAAATACAAAGATATCATTGGACCCCAAGTTTGCAGAATTATTGGAGCAGAATGCACAAAGAAAGGAAGCAGTTAGTGACTTGGATGCCTCACCATGAACTAAGAGTTGGATCAAATTCGAATTCTCCTCTTAGTCATCACCTATCCATAAGAAATAGTTCCAAATAGATGCATTAGTCTTGAGTGTCCTTTACTTAAGTTCTATTTATGTAAAACAGTTAGAGATATTTTGTAAACCAATCTTGATATTTTTCAAGATATTTTAGTTTAGAATTTGTATAAATACTTCACTCCTTGAAGTATTTTGTGTGGAATAAAATTTATCAAGACTACTATAGTCATTTTTCTGGATATATTGAAGTTGGTGTGAGTCAATTAGCAAAGCAGCATACTGGAATTGAGATTAAAGACACCATAACTCAGGATTCTTGTGTTGACTAGATAAGTCTAGTCTTTTTCCTGTTTTCATTGTTTTTATTTTCAAAAGTTTCCATAAATTCATTTTAATCTGCTTCTATCTTTAATAATCAAATAGGAGAATTTAGACAGGATTAGTGATAAAAAGCTCCCTGTTTTTTACTAGTTGGCATTTTTATGTTTTCTGCTTGATAACCGGACTATAGAATTTTTAATTGCTCTAGGTCCCTGTTTGATCCCCTCCTTCAATCTTCTTTTCTGTAACTTAAGGATTCTTAAGTTCCCTTTTGTTTAGATTTCACCCATTCCATCAACAAAGCCTATTCAAAGCCTTAGAAGGTCATCTACCCTGCCCTTAGTACATTTCCATCTTTAAGTCTTATTTCCTAGCTCTGCTTGCCTAGAAAGTTGACTCTGTAGCCCAATGTTCTGGTAGATCCCTCTGGTTTACCTTGAAACACTTTTTATTCCCACCACAATTTCAAAACAAGTCCTACTGTCCACTCATAGCTAGCCTAAAATTCAATTATAAAACAAAGTTAAATCTTTAGGAGAGATCCCTCTCCGGAACTTAGGAAGGCTAGATCCTGAATTCTAAAAGAGGTTCTTGGTTACCCCTGGTTTTCTTAACTACAAAAATCCCCATCCCACAACCTGAGAATTACTAGGGTGATAACACACTGCAAGCTTTGTTGACACAGTTGAATTAGATGTGGTTCAGCTTGACATAACTGGTATTGTATTGGGAAGTCCTTACTTGTATGACAAGAAAGCGGTCTTCTATCACCATGAGAACAAATATAATTTATTCAAAGATGGCAAGGATTTCATTGTTAGAGCACATCACAAGAAGCCAAACGTTGATATGGTAAATGTTGGATAGGTAAAGAGGTTGGTAAATTCAGGTAAGAAATTTTTTCTTCTTATGATTAAGCCTAAATCCGATATTAATCACGAATATTTTGAAGGATTTTATCCTAAGTTGAAATCCGATTTATATGATTTTGTTAATGGACATCATGTGATGCTTCAGGAGCCAACAAGATTGCCTCCAAAAAGAGAAATTCAACATGAGATTCAGTTCCAACAAGATTGTCCTCTTCCAAACATCGGTATGTATGGCATGTCGATAATGGAGAATGATGAAATAAAGAGGAAAATAAAAGAGATGTTGGATAAAGGAATCATAAGGCCAAGCACCTCGCCATGTGGTTCACCCATAGTCTTGATACCAAAGAAAGATGGGACTTGGCACATGTGTGCAGATTTTCGAGCTTTGAACAAGATTACGGAAAAAAATCGCTACCCACTCCCAAGAATAGATGATTTTCTTGATCAGTTAAAGAAGGAAAGTTTTTCACTAAGTTATATTTACGAAGTGGATACCATCAAGTAAGAATTGCAGAAAGTGATATATGGAAAACTGCATTCAAAACCAAACAAGGACTCTTTGAGTGCCTAGTTATGCCTTTTGGTTTGTGTAATGCACCGACAACTTTCATGCGAGTTATGGATAGTGTTTTACGACCATTCCTTGATGAATGTTTTATTGTGTACTTAGATGAAATTTTAATTTTCAGCAAAATAAGAGAAGATAATGTCTTGCATGTGAATAGAGTGCTTGATACATTGAAGAAAGAGAAAATGTTTCTTAAGATGTCAAAGTGTGAGTTTGGAAATAATTCTTTGGTATATTTGGGACATATTGTAGGAGGAGGAGAATTGAGAATTGATCCTTCTAAAGTGGAGGCCATTGTGAATTGGCCAACACCCAAAATAATTATCGAGGTAAGAAGTTTCTTAGGTGCAGCTCAATATTGGAGAAAGTTTATTGCTAACTTTTCTTCCATCGCAGCTCCAATGCATGCAGTGACAAGTGTGAAGAAAGGCTTCCAATGGGGAGGAAAATAGCAGCAAGTTTTAGAAGTGTTAAAATACAAGATTAGTTCAGCTCCAGTCCTTGCATTATGAAATTTGAGACAACCATTCGAGATTCAAACCATGCTAGTGATTATGCCATGGGCGCAGTACTTTTGCAACATGGTAATCCTATCGCCTTTCATTCTGAAACTTTTAATGGTGTCGTGACTAATTATCCTACATATGACAAAGAACTATATGCATTGGTACAAAGTGTCAAGAATTGGAAACACTACTTTATGGGTAAAGAGACTATTGTACACACTGATCACTAACCACTACAGTACTTGCAATCTCAAACAAAATTGCAGCAATCAAGACATTTCAGGTGGATGGGATTTCTTCAATAGTTTCAATTGGTTATAAGGTACAAGAAATGTATATTCAATAAATTTACAGATATGCTTTCGAGACCAATCATTAGTGATTCTACTTTACTCAAAAATGATTCTATTGTACATGAGAGTTACATAGAACAATATGCACATGACATTGATTTCCAAGATGTTTATGCTAGTTTGAGTGAAAGGAATGAAGTTAAAGAAAAAGATTATCACATGCATACCAATTTGCTGTTTCATTTGGGCAAGCTATGTATTCCACAAGGAGAGAGGCTAAGTGTAATGAGAGAAGCTAATTCATCTCTTATTGTTGGACACTTTGGGGTAAGAAAAACAGTGGCGCATCTACAAAGGTATTGTTATTGGCTTCACAATGACACTATTACCAATGAAATAGGTAACCTGACATCAAAACGGGAACTCTAACCCAAAAAGACTCAAAAAACATGAAAAAACACCCCAAAAACAAAAAAAAGTGTATTCAGAACGCACTTGGTTTTTTTTTAAGGTCAAATTTCACCATTTTATAAAATTATGCTAAAAACAAAATTGTTTCTTGAAAAAAGGATTGAAAAAACACACTCAAAACAAAACCAGTTGATGCTGGAATAACAAAAAAAAAAAATTTTGTCATATTTTTGACATTTTTAAAAATAGAAATAACATTTTTTAATTTTTAAAATTCAAACATTAAAAAAAACATAAAATTTAAGAAAAAAAAATAAATTTAAAAAATAAAAACATTTTAAAGCTTAAAATTTAAAAATATATAGGAATAAAAAAATTTAAAAAAAAAAAAATTAATTCAAACATTAAAAAAAACCTAAAATTTAAGAAAAAAAAATAAAAAAAATTTAAAGATTAAAATTTCAAAATATATAGAAATAAAAAAATATATATATAAACAAAATAAAAATATTAAATTAAAAAAAAAAAAACATGTTAAAAAAGGAAAGAAATTATAAAAAATAAAATATACAAATTGAATTTAAAAAAGAAAAAGAAAAAGAAAAAAAAAATTAAATTTAAAGAAATATATTAAATTTTAATAAATTTAAAACTTAAAAAAAAAAAAAAAAAAACATTATTGAAATTAAAAGTAAAAAAATGAAAAATTAATTAAAAATAAAATATGAAAAATACAATAAAAATATTAAATTTAAAAAAATATATATTAAGAAAACAAATAGATTTTAAAAAATAAATTAAATTTAAATTATAAAAAATAATATATATATATATATGAACTTAAATTAAAAATATATATATTAGATTTTATTAAATTTTTTAAAAAATATGTTAATATTAAAATAACAAATTAAATTTTAAAAAAACACCCCGGATGCGGGTGTTATTGCAGTTAATGAGGGTGAAAGGACGCAAGCAGTCGGACGGGAGGCCACATGCCATCCCTCACGGCTGCATTGAGACCACTTGCCCGCAGTAAATACTCCTCCGCATGCTCTTAATGGCGTTTGGTATGAAGGCGATTCTCACTATCGCAGGGGAGGTTCGAGGCAGCCTCGACTGCCGCAACAACATCTCGCATAAGATATGCAAGCCTGGTCATTCAATGCGGCGTTCTGAGTGTTGCAGGAAAGGAATGATAAAGGCCATGGAGCCGCTAGTCCCCCAGCCGATGAATTCGCGATGTAACTCAGTTATGGACAGAGCCAGAGAGCGCACCACCACAGGGAAGCGCAACCGTCTAACCTGTTGCCTGCAGCCCGATGACAGCATTCACATTTCTGTAGCTGGCTCTTGTTTGTCCGCGACGGTGGTTCTGGGCATTCCTCCCGCGACGTGCCCTCAGTCGCTTCAGAGTTCCAGTCCGGTTAAAGCTGCTAATATGCCAAGACTTCGGCAGAGGATGAGGTGCAGGAGGGGGTCTTCTCGTTCTACCAGAAGGCATCCTCCTTCCTTTTCTTCTTCCCCGTCTGACACCTCTGCTCATTCTGACAGCCTCCCTCGCCTCCTCCGTGGGCGCTTGCTCCGCTCAGGCCGCAGGTTAGATTCGCCTTCAGGGGATGCGCTGCCTACTCAGTCGCATACAGCCCTCTTCTCGTTCGATTGTGCTCTCAACAGACCACGCGTAACTGTGGCCATCTCCGTGGTCTTCTTGGAAGATCCCCTGCCGGAGAATCCGCCTGAAGAGCTAGCTCCAGTCGACGGCGCTCATTTGGACATGATGCAGCAGGACACGAGGGGTCAGCCTGAGGTTTCCAGGGCGTCTTTGCAGGATGAATCAGTTCGCGTTCAGGCAACTGTCACTGAGTCTCCCACTGTTGTCCACCACAATGTTGAATTCTCCCATGCTCAAAGCGAACCAGAAGACTTCGGATGCAGGATCGAGGAGGTTGCTCCTGATGAGTAATCCAATCCTCCTTTCTTGTCTCTTTCGTTTTTTCTCGGCCCTCTCTGAGGGAGTGTTTTGCTGTTTCAATGTTTCTCTCAATTCTGGTCCAATTTTTGTCAAAAACCAGTTTCAGTCTTTACAGCGGTCTAGTCTTGTTATGGTCCAGTGTTATAGCTATGCTCCTAGTTTAAAGTTAATGACTTTCCACCTCGATCCCCTGCGTGGGATTTTTTCTGTCTTGGGTTTTTCAAGCTGGTGCCCCTTGCAGGGCAGCCAAAATCTAGTCACTGTCAGCTCAAATTGCCTCTTCGTAGGCACAGTTATGGCCTAGGCCAGATGTACTATATTTTTCACTGTTAATAGATTACTCTAACTTAGAAAAAAAAAAAAATTTTAAAAAAACAAATATTAAATTTTAATAAATAAATGAATAAACAAATAAATTTTGAAATTTAAAAAAATAAAAATAAATAGAAAGAAAAAAAAAAACCATTGTTAAAATAAAAAGTTAAAAAACTTTAAAAATCAATTAAAATTGAAAATTTGAAAAAAATAAATTAAATAAAACATAAAATAAAAAACAAATTAATTTGAAAATATTAAGTTTAATTAAAATATATATATATATATATATATATATATATATATATATATATATATATATATATATATATATATATATATATATATATATATACAATTTTAAATACACAATTTTAATTGAAATAAAAAAAATATAAAAATTTTATGTAATTAAAAAAATAATAATAAAAAAATTTAAAAAGAAAAAAATATTAAATTCAAATAAATTTAAAAAAAATACAAAATTTACTAAATTTTAAAAAATTAAATGAAAAAACTAAACATAAAATATAATAATAATAATAATAATAATAAAATTAAAAAATTAAAAAAAAAATCAATTAAATAAAAAAAATACAAAATTTAATAAAAAAATTTAACAAAATTTAGAAAAAAAAAAAATTAAAAACAAAAAAAAATTGAATAAAATTATAAAAAAAATAAATAAATTTAAAAATTAAAAAAAAAACAAAAAAAATTAAGACAAATTAAATTTCATATATAAAAATTAAATTTAAAAAAAGAAAAAAATAAATAAATTTTTGAATTTAAAAAAAAAAAAATTAAAAATTAAAAATTAAAAAAAAAAAGGAATTATTTGATCGTGGTGGCGCCGCCAATCAGCCTCCCGCCCAGGTGGCGGCGGAGGCCAGTCGCTGGGCGGGAGGCCGATTCCGAGAATCGCCCTCCTGCGGTGGGAGGGCAATTCCGGGAATCGGCCTCCCGCGATGGGAGGCCGATTCTGGGAATCGGCCACCCGCCGTGGGACAGTGATTCCTGGAATCGGGCTCCCGCGCCGCGGCAGGGCGATTCCCGGAATCGACCTCCTGCCGCGGCAGGGCGATTCCCGGAATCGGCCTCCCGCCCAGCTGCCGACTTCCGCCGCCACCTGGGCGGGAGGCCGATCGGCGACGCCACCACGATCAAAAAATACTTCTTCTTCTTCTTCTTCTTCTTCTTCTTCTTCTTCTTCTTCTTCTTCTTCTTCTTCTTCTTCTTCTTCTTCTTCTTCTTCTTCTTCTTCTTCTTTAATTTGATTTTTTTTTTTTTTTAAATTCAAAAAATTTAAAATTATTTGTTTTTTAATTCAAATTTTTTATTTTAAATTTAAATTGTTTTAATTTTTTTGTTTTTTTTTTTTAATTTTGTTTTTAAATTTAATATTTTAGATTAAATATTTTTTTAAATTTAAAATTTATTTATTAAATTTATTAAATTTTAATTTAATTTAAATTTTTTTTTTAATCTTCAAGGTTTATTTAGTTTTTCATTTTTAAAATTTATAAATTGTTTCATTTTTAAAAAAAAAACATTAAATTTATGGATATTTGTTTTTTAATTATTTGCACGTGGTTTTTTTCATTTTTTTTTGTTTTTTAATGATTTTTTTTTTTTTTTTTATTACTATTATTTTAATTTAAATTTTTAAATTTAATTTTTTCTTTTTTGTATTTTATTTTTTTTATCTAAATTTTAATTTTGTAATTTAAATTATTTTTAAATTTTCTATTTAAATTTTTTTTTTTTGGTTAATTTTTGTTTTTTTTCTTTAAATTATGTGTTTTTTTTTCAAATTTTGTCATTTTTTATAATTTTCGAATATTTTTTTTTTTTTTAAATTTATTTTTGTTTAAATTTTTTATTTTTACGTGTTAATTTTGTTTTTTGTTTTACGTTTTTATTGGTTTTTTTTATTGTTTTTATATATATATTTTTTATCTAAATTTTGTGTTTGATTACCAACATGAAAATCACCTCTAAAAAAAAAAGGTTGATGTTGCAGCAATACGTTTCAAAATTAGCATGAAAATCACCGCTCTAAAAAAAAAAAGTTGATGCTGCATCAATACGTTTCAAAATTAGCATAAAAATCACTTACATTTTAAAACAAATATTCATACTTCATAAATAAAAATATTAGTGTCGAAAACGTGCTCAAAAAAAAAAAAAAAAGGTGATTCTGCATCACCACTTTTCAAAATCGGGTGCTTTTTATGCTACCAAAAAAAAGTAGGTAACAGTGTGGTTACCTATTTCATCGGTAACAGTGTGGTTACCTATTATGCTAAAAACAGAATTGTTTCTTGAAAAAATTATTGAAAGAACACACTCAAAACAAAACCAGTTGATGCTGGAATAACAAAAACAAAAATTGTGTCATATTTTTGACATTTAAAAAAATAGAAATAACATTTTTTAATTTTTAAAATTCAAACATTAAAAAAAACCTAAAATTTAAGAAAAAAAATAATTTTAAAAAATAAAAACATTTTAAAGCTTAAAATTTAAAAATATATAGGAATAAAAAAATAAAAATAAAAACAAAATAAAAATTTTAATTCAAACATTAAAAAAAACCTAAAATTTAAGAAAAAAAATAAAAAATAAAAAATAAAAAAAATTAAAAGATTAAAATTTCAAAATATATAGAAATAAAAAAATAAAAATAAAAACAAAATAAAAATATTAAATTAAAAAAAAAAAACAAAACATGTTAAAAAGGGAAAGAAATTATAAAAAATAAAATATAGAAATTAAATTTTAAACAAAAAAAAAAAATGTTTATTAAATTAGAAAAAAAAAATTTAAATTTAAAGAAATATATTTTAAAAAAAAAAAAAAAAATATTGAAATTAAAAGTAAAAAAATGAAAAATTAATTAAAAATAAAAAATGAAAAATAAGATACAATAAAAATATTAAATTTAAAAAATATATATATTAAAAAAACAAATAGATTTTAAAAAAAAATTAAATTTTAAATTTTATTAAATTAAAAAAAAAATGTTAATATTAAAATAACAAATTAAATTAAAAAAAACAAATATTAAATTTTAATAAATAAATGAATAAACAAATAAATTTTGAAAAAAAAAAAAAAAATTAAATATAAAGGAAAATAAAAACATTGTTAAAATAAAAAGTTTAAAAACTTTAAAAAACAATTAAAATTGAAAATTTGAAAAAAATAAATTAGAAAAAATATATATTAAATAAAAAATAAAATAAAAAACAAATTAATTTGAAAATATTAAGTTTGATTTTATATATATATATAATTTTAAATACACAATTTTAATTGAAATATAAAAAATATAAAAAATTTTAAGTAATTAAAAAAATAATAATAAAAAATTAAAAAAAAAAAAAAAAATATTAAATTCAAATAAATTATAAAAAAAACAAAAAAAACAAAATTTACTAAATTTTAAAAAATTAAATGAAAAAACTAAACATAAAATCTAATAATAATTAAATAAAAAATCAATTAAATAAAAAAAAAAATACAAAATTTAATAAAAAAATTTAACAAAATTTAGAAAAAAAAAATTAAAAACAAAAAAAAATGAATAAAAAAAAAAAAAAAATTAAAAACAAAAATTAAAAAAAAAAAACAAAAAAAATTAAGACAAATTAAATTTCAAATATAAAAATTAAATTTAAAAATAAATCAATAAATTTTTTGAATTTAAAAAAAAAAAATTAAAAAAAAAAAATCAAATTAAAAAAAAAAAAAAAAAAAAAATGATCGTGGTGGCTTCGCCAATACGGCCTCCCGCGGTGGCGGCGGAGACGGCCGTGGGCGGGAGAAAGCATTCCGAGAATCGTCCTCTGCTGACGGGAGGGCGATTCCCGAAATCGGCCTCCCACGCCGTGGCAAGACGATTCCTGGAATCGGCCTCAGGGCGATTCCCGGATTCGGCCTCCCTCGCCGCGGCACGGCGATTCCCGGAATCGACCTCCTGCCACGGGAGGGCGATTCTCGAAATCGACCTCCCACCCAGCTGTCGGCCTCCGCTGCCACCTGTTCGGGAGGCCGATTGGTGGCGCCACCACGATCAAAAAATTCGGTTTTTTTTTTTTTTTGGTTTTTTTTTAAATTCAAAAAATTTAAAATTATTTGCTTTTTAATTCAAATTTTTTATTTTAAATTTAAATTGTTTTAATTTTTTTTTTTTTTTTAGATTAATTATTTTTTAAAATTTAAAATTTATTTATTAAATTTTAATTTTAATTTTAAATTTTTTTTAATCTTTTAGTTTATTTAGTTTTTCATTTTTAAAATTTATAAATTGTTTCATTTAAAAAAAAACATTAAATTTATGGATATTTGTTTTTTAATTATTTGCACGTGGTTTTTTTCATTTTTTTTTGTTTTTTAATGATAGTTTTTTTTTTTTAATTTTATTTTTAAATTTTTTTTTTCTTTTTTTCTTTTTTTTTTTCTTCTTCTTCTTCTTCTTCTTCTTCTTCTTTTCTTTTTTTTTAATTTGTATTTTTTTTTCTTCTTATTACTATCATTTTAATTTAAATTTTTAAATTTAATTTTTTCTTTTTTGTATTCTTTTTTTTTTTATCTAAATTTTAATTTTGTAATTTAAATTATTTTTAAATTTTCTATTTAAATTTTTTTTTTTAATTATATGGTTTTTTTTAATAACTTAGAAAAAAATGTTTTTGATGATTTTTTTTTAAATTATTTTGGTTAATTTTTGTTTTTTTTCATTAAATTATGTGTTTTTTTTCCAAATTTTGTCATTTCTTTTGATATAATTTTCGAATATTTTTGTTTTATTTATTTATTTTTGTTTAATTTTTTTATTTTTACGTGTTAATTTTGTTTTTTTTTTTACGTTTTTATTGGTTTTTTTTATTTTTTATATATATATATATATATATATATATATATATATATATATATATATATATATATATATATATATTATCTAAGTTTTGTGTTTTATTACCAACATGAAAATCACCACTCTAAAAAACAAAGGTTGATGCTGCATCAATACGTTTCAAAATTAGCATGAAAATCACCGCTCTAAAAAAAAAAAAGTTGATGCTGCATCAATACGTTTCAAAATTAGCATGAAAATCACTAACATTTTAAAACAAATACTCACACTTCATAAATAAAAATATTAGAGTGTCGAAAACATGCTCAAAAAAAAAAAAAACTGATTATGCATCACCACTTTTCAAAATCGGGTGCTTTTTATGCTACCAAAAAAAAGTAGGTAACAGTGCGGTTACCTATTTCATCGGTAACACTGTGTCACTAGAATGATTCTTATTACTAGAATGATTCATGAAAGATAATGTGTCACATTTTATAAGAATTTGCTCTATGTGTAAGAAGCTTGGATTGTACACACCACTACCGATACCATCAAGGCCATGGGAGAGTGTCTCCATGGACTTTTTTGGAGTTCTACCTATATCAAGAAAGCAACATGATTGTCTTTATGTAGTTTTGGATAGATTCAGTAAAATGTGTATACTTATGCCCTGTAAGAAAACCATTGCTACTGAACAAACTACTGAACTTTATTTTCAAAATGTTTGGGTTCATTTTGGATTACCCACTTCTATTGTTAGTGACAGGGATTCTAGGCTCATTGGGAATTTTTGGTCAAATCTATGGAGAATGATGGACACAAACTTGAAAAAGAGTACCACTTTTCATCCACAAACATATGGACAAACCGAGGTGGTGAACAGAAAATTTGTGCATATATTGAGAGGATATTGCAGCAAACATCCTAAGTTGTGGGATGAAAAACTACATTACATTCAGCACACTTACAACTAGGCAAAGCACTCTTCCACACAAACCTCACCTTTTAAAGTATGCTTTGGGTATTTTCCAAAATCTCCATTAGACTTCATCTTTGGGAAGGATGTTGCAATTGATGGCCATAGTGACATTGATAAGGCTCGAAAGTTGATTGAGAAAATTTAGATTATACATCAACAAGTTCAAGAAAAACTTGTGAAAAGTCAAAGAAAACACAAAGAGAGGCATGACAAACATCGGGTTGATCACAAGTTTCAAGAGGGAGATGAGGTATGGTTGGACATTAGCAAAGAAATGATGCAAGGGGAAGGTAAAAATCTCAAACCCATTCGCTATGGTCCTTTCAAGATCATAAAGAAAGTTGGTAATAATGCATTCCAATTTGACTTGCCTTCTTACATGAAAATGTATTCAGTTGTTAATGTTGAAAACTTATGCTTGTATGAGCCACCTTTGATCGATGATCAAGGAAGTGATGTTCAACTACATTCTATTGAATATTTCTTGCCAAAATTTCTGGATGAGCTCAAAGAAGATACAATTCTTGACAGGAGGACAAGAGCATCAAAGAGGGGAAGTTTTGACTACCTTTCAGTTAGGCTCAAAGGCACTAAACCAAGCAAGGAAAAATGGATGGAGTTTGGAAAGGTGAGGGAGTTGTACCCTCGTCTACTGAATAGGTAATCAAGTCTTTTGGGGTCCAAAAGCCTCCCAATGGGGAGGAATGATCAGGAGTTCATAATTTTTTCTCAAAATTAAAATTTATAGGATTGGGTTGTAACTAGGATCGTTGCAGAGATCTCATCTTCCTGATTCTCGCGCTGCAAACGGTTCTCAAAACCAATGTTGTATGAGGGAGATATCACGTTCTGATCGAAATGCCAAACAGGTAAATTTGTGACAGTTTGACCAATTTTGATTGGGATGCTCAGTCAGCAAAAAGGGAATATTTTGAGGAATATTCCTTCCTCAGAACTAATCGTAGTTTGACAAGTGTCAAGTTTCTAGTTGAAATTAGGGTTTTGAGGAGCCAATAATAGGGTTACATGTGGCTAGCCCTGAGGCCACCATGTGTCCCTAAAATGCCGTGATAATTTTTTTTTGGTTCTGCAGGAATCGACCCCAAGACCTCCCGCCGGGCACGTGCATGGTTTACCACCAGAGCTACATGATATTACTTAATAGTCATAGGTTGCAGTTTATATTTATGTTTTATTTCAATCGTGGTTGGGGGTTGGGAACCATCGGCGGTCCCAACCCGCCAGTGGTTCCCATTATATATTGTCACATGGAAACATAAAACTGTTAACCAAACAACTTCACCGTGCGGTCTATTCATTAACCCGCAGCTCAACCCGAGTTCAACGTAATCAACCATGGTTTATAACATGGGTTCTGCCCAACCGTTGACGGTTGTAACCCGCGGTTTGGGGTGCATCTACCCAACCGAAACATTTATTTCTGTAGTTAGATTTGGTGGAAGGTTAGCAAGCATGCTATTTTTGGCGGAAATGCTATTTTAACTCCAGTTAAGTGGAGTTCTCCACTTTTAGTGGAGATTTCCTAGGTGAAACTAGGAAAAAGTTTAGGAGGCCCAATTTTGGACCATTCTGAGTGAATGAAGATTCATTTTTGACCAATTGGAGCATTCTGGAGCCATTGTTGTAGAGAAAACAACCATTGGAGCACTGTAACTACATGTAATAGAAAAAATTTGAGCTTAATGAAAGATGGACAAGCCATTGGGAGTTGGACCAGCAGATGTAGCCCAGGAGGGGTGAACTACTTCATCATGCCTGCTATGTAAATTTCATGTGGTGACTTATTTCTCTGTTTTACACTACTGTTCAGTGTTATTTAGGCTTATTTTATGCTTCTAATGCACTAAAAATGATCTACAATTCATGGTCAAAATACTTAATCCTTATGCAAACTAGTTAGACAAGTATGCACATGTTTTTAAACTGAAAAGACACTTAGCACAACAAAAATACTACAGTAATTTCATATCATGAAGGGTAGGACAATAGTAACATGTCTGCAAAGCTTTGAAGGTTGTCCTTTTTGCAGAAAAGTGGCCTCCACAAGGGCTCTCGTGACATGTAGATAGGATGCCACAAACATCTGCCTACCTCACACATCTTCTGATAATTTTATGAGGGCCTAGCTTGAAGAGATTTCCCCCAATCCATGTGAAAGGTGTGGTTTTTCAGATGATCTTTCTCTTCTCCTTGGATGAGAGGTTAGGAGGGAAATGTTTAGCAACCAAGTAGTTAGCTATGCCAGTAAACCATGGTGGGAGTGCTGAGATAGCGAAGCAATGTTCATCCGATAGCTGGTCATCCACCATTCCTTCTTCATCTACAGATAGAGCTAACCTAGATAAAAAATCTGCAACAACATTCTCCTTTCCATGTCTATCAACAATGGTTAGGTCAAACTGTTGTAATAGTAACAAACATCCAATTTTTTCATTAAATATTTGATGGTTTCATGTTCAGTGTGTACAAAGGTCTGATAAACATTGGCTAACATTTCCTTCTCTATGACAGTATAATTGAGTTTGGCCTTAGCCAAGTTCTTACTAATGAAATAGATTACGTAAGGTAATTTGTATTCTAACTGCGCCAAGGTTGCCCCCACAACTTTTTCTGATGCATCTATGTGGATGTGGAAAGGAAAATTTCAATTTGGACCTCAGAGAATGGGGGAAGTAGTTAAATTTCCCATAATGAGCTTAAAAGCTTCTTGAAAGAGACTGGACCAATTAAACTCGGAGTCTTTGGCCAACAAACCAAATAGTGGCGAAGCCAACTTGCTGAAATCTTTGATGAACCTTCTATAGTATCCAACTAAACCTAAGATGCTCCTGACATATCTCTGCTTTTGAGGAGCAGGTACCCTTTTGATGATGGTGATTTTTTTGGGTCCACCTGTATTCCTGCTTGGGAGATTGAGTGTCCCAATACTACTCCTGCTCTTTTTAAGAATTCACACTTTTTTGGGCTCAGGGAGAGATTCATCTCAGTGCATCTTCTCAACACTTTTCCAAAATCAGAGAGAGCTTCCTGGAAGTCATCCCCATAGGGTGTGAAATCATCCATGCAGATTTCAACCGAATCATGGAATAGCTCATGGAAAATGCTCAAGACATCTCTTTCGAAGGTAGCTGGGGCATTGCACAACCCAAAGGGTAGGAATTTATAAGAAAAGGTACCCAAGGACATGTGAAAGTTGTCTTATCCATGCCTTCCGAGCTAATTTGGATCTGTTTATACCCACTGAACCCATATTAGAAGGAAATAACTTATTTCCTACAAGACCATCCAGGATTTGATCTATAAAGGGGAAAGGGAAATTGTCCTTCTTGGTGGCTTTGTTGAGTTTCCGATAATCAACACAGATTCGACATTTTCCATTCTTCTTTAGGACTAGGACAAGAGGAGATACCCACTCACTATCTGATATAGGATAAATGAAACCTACATCCAAAAATTTCTGCAATTCTTCCTCGACTATGTCTTTTAGAGTTGGGCTCATCCACCTTTGGGGTTGGCGCACAAGCTGGAATCCTTCTTTAATGTAAATATGATGTCTACATACCAAGGGATGCACCCCTTTCTTTCCCTTGTAATCCCAAGAAAATGCATCTAGGTTTTCTTTCAAAATATGGCATAGATGCTCTTTTTCTCTATATGAGAGGTTTGAGTTAATTTTCAAAGATTTTGATGGGCCAAATTCCACAACCTTGGTGACTTCAGAGGTTGAATCAACTGAGTGCAGTTCCATCCAAGGGTGGCTTTCAGATTCTTTGACTAGGTTTTCAAGCGGGCTCTCAGTGAGGGACTAGTTGTGAATGACTTGGTCAATGAGTTCATCTTCATCAAGTTGCCCCCCTCTAAGAACAACATATAAGGTACAAATGGTGTTAAGTCCCTATATTACTAGTATAGTCCCTTATTGTTGTTAGTGTAACCCCCTTATTGTTATTATTGTACCCCTGTAACCCCCATATTGTTATTATTGTGCCCTTAAATTATTATTGTTAGGTCATCTAGGATTATATTGTGGCCCCACTACGATTAAATTCTGGCCCCATGGACTCCTATATATAGAAAGGAGGTTTTGTAATTTGTATCATCCAAGAATTTTTCATTCATATAATGTATTGGAGGTTTCCCCCTCGAAGTGGCTTATTTCTAAGGCGTTGATATCTCTTTTCTTCTATTTTTGGAGTTGGTTTCACAACATTTGGTATCAGAGCTTTGGATTCTAGGGTTTCACTGCTCCAAACAAATCATTGTAGAATTTTCGCTATAAATTTGTTTATACGAAGGTTTAGAAGCTGAATTTTTTTGAGTGCGAAGAATAAATCCTGAGGAACATCGTCGTAAAATTTTAGAGCTATGTTCGCAATATTTTCGGAGATATGATCTATGGAAGTTAGGACTTTTTGTAGGCTCCTCAATTTCACTTAAAAAGGTCATCGCGGAAATTTCGCTATAACTTTTTTTCTACGAAGGTGCAGAAGCTGAAATTTTTAGAGAGTGAAGCTGAAATCCTGGGGAACCTTGTTGCACAATTTCAGAGCTTGTTTCACAATATGTTCAGAGATATGATCTGTGGAATTTAGGTCATTTTCAGGCTCCTAAATTTCATCTCAAAGAGGTGATCGTGGGAAAATATTCATAAATATCTCTCTGAGCATCGGATTGGAATTATGTAAAAAGTGACTGGAAGTACATGGACATTATTTTCCTGTCTATAAATGTTAGAGCCAAAGGAGAAAACAGTGACACGTGGCAAGTCGTACAAGTTCGCTCTACTAAATTAGTCCATAATTAGGTCATTGTGGGAGATTGGACATAACTTGGTCTTGAAGAATCCAAATCAAGTCAAATCTGTGGCATTAGAAAGAAGATTCAGAGGACTACTACAGGGCCAAATTTTAGATATTGAGGATCTGCAAGTATAGAGATAAGTCAAATTCAATATCAAGCTACTCAAAAGAAAGTAAAAGGTGTGTATTATTTTTTCCGAATTGCATAAGTCTTGTTTGAAGAATAAAGTTGAATTGATTCCAAGGGCATATTGTAGAATAGATAGTAGTATTGGATTCTCAAATGGCCCCTAAAAAGAATTCAACACCCATTAAGCCTTTAGAAGGCTCTACTATGACTCATGAAGAAAAAGAATGGCAACGTGACATATCAAAATTACAAGAGCAAGTGCAACAAATTTCACTCTCGCAAAGAGCAACAAAAAATGACATGGAAGTTTTGAAGAAAGGTGTGGAAACTAAGATGGATGGTTTGAAGAAAGGCTTGGAATCTTAGATGTCCTCCTCCCATCATGAAGTACCAAGTGACAACCATATGATTTCCAATATCATCATCAATACATAAGGTGCATAAAATAAGGTGGTTCTATTCACAAAGGAAAAGCTCCATCACATAGTACATATCTTCATCTCATGTCTCATGAATTATATTGAGCATTGAGGCGCTCTCATACTTAGCCATGTTGGCCTCGTTGGATCCAAACTTCATCATTCCAAGGTGATGCAAAAGAAGAAGGGAAGAATTAATATGGGTAGACAAATATTTCAAACCATATTATCCCAACAATAACCACTGGAGTAAGGCCCTTTGTTGCTGTCCTCCATCTCCTCCATGTAAGATGGACAAGCCAAACTCCCCCAAAAGAAATCCAAGCAACAAGATATCTTGCTGCTTTCTCTCCTCCTCCTGTGCATCATGAAACAAAAGCATACTAATGGATATATGAGATGTCACATCAGCCCCATACAAAGAAACATCATCAATGCACATCATGAGATCATTATGCCAAGTTTTACACAATACAAAACACATAGACATAGGAGATGCCATGTGGCGGCCAAACTCTCTCAAGTGAAACAAAAATGAACATGCCTTCCCTTGCTGCAATTTATTATTGAAAAACAAGGCATGATTCAGAAAATGATGAGCTATTGGGTGGTATCCATACTCACCCAAGAGAAGCTAGCGCAGCCATGCCTCCTCCTTCATTTCATACATGTTTTTCAAGGCATAGATCAGAAAAATAGGTGCCCTTGGAGAGTGACAGAAATCTCCCAATGGCAACCAAAATAACCAAGCATGCTGGCCCATAAAAATCTACAAGTGGCTTTGCAACCCCTTGCTTATCATCCTTACCCATTCACTCCTATGGGGATGATGAATGAGGTACTGCATAATCATGGCATCCTCCCTTTGTAGAATGCCATCCTTCCCAATCTGCTGAAGACTTTTTCATTCATGAAATGTTGAAATGCATCTCTAATGAGATCTCTTAATGAGATTCTCTCTCCATCAAAGGCCCTCCAAAACCAAAGAAGTTTTGGATTTAATGCAAGTAGAAGTTTCTCTTTGAGCAATGAGAGGCTCATTGAGAAAGGGTCATCTACAAAGGAGAAAAGGTTTCTCATTTCAAGATGTCTACCATTTGTCATCTTTGCTTCCATTGTTTCATGAGTGAAGCTACCTCTAGAGTGCTCCAAGAATGATGAAGCCCTTTCTTTGTCACAGCTACTAGGGGACAGCACTGTAGATCTGCAGGGTGATACATGCACTGTCTCAAAGCAAGTTACAACACTGATCTCACAATCAGTCATTGTACATAGGATAATGCTAATCCCATTTTTTGAAACTCTACATCTCAACCCAAAGGGTTGAATGTGTTGATCATAATCAGCCTCCTATAAATTTTTCACAAGCAATCTGGCTTAAAGCTCTCAAATCCCCTCTTTCAGCCTTGAAAATTCATTTTTATGCCTACCGTTACCATTTCCTGCCTCCAAATTACATTATAAAAGGCAGAAAACCCCACATGTGAAAATATTTAAGGCCTAGCACCTTTCAGCTAGACTCCTACACCTTTTTCTTCCGCGTAACCCAATGTTGGAACTGAGCGCAAAAGCACTAGGCGCTTATCATGTAAATGACCGGGAGAAATATTAGCAGTCGATCTTCGCAGATCAGACGATCTTCGTGAATCAACACTGTGCTTGTGGCCCACTCCATTCATCGCTCAAATCGTTTGCGCACTGTCCGATCATCCTGCCAAATCAACGGTTCGCAGTCTATTTACCCTTGTGGTCCTCGCACCCAAAAACGCTGTCCAGAAACTGGTGGTATTCATCGCACCACCTTTCGAAGGCGGGCGGTATTTCTCAAATCGGAGTGATTCCATACATCACTCACCGCGTGTCTCTGCGTACGGCTCCAAAACCGCCCTCCATCACGCATTATTTCTCGATCAAAGTCACGACGCGATATTCATGACAGCCGTCCGATCTGGAGGTCTTTATCCAACGGCTGTCGCTCTTTGAAGCTACACGGCATTTAATCACAGCATATCCAACCCCTAGCCCACTATCCGTCGCCCCCCTACGCGTCCTCCACCGTCGATCTCCGCCGAGATCGGACGACCCTCATTAAACCCACACCACGCCATTGACCCGGTCCCCCTCCATGTCACCATTCCACGTGCCATTCGACGCATTCTCTTCCACTTTCCTTATAGCTCATTCTAAAGGTCAAATTCAAAGTTGTTCATCTGCTACGTTCCGCCAACCTTCTCCACTGCCACCTCCCACCGTCATGCTGCATTTCCTATCATCGCCCTGCATTTCTCGACCTGTCCACCATGCCGCGCCATCTCACCATGATCCCCACTTTGTTCACCTTCCCGTGCATGGTTTTTTTTAACGAGTTTGCAGATTTTGCAGGTTTAGAGCGGCGGAAAACTATTATGATTCATAGTCTCTATTACTGTGATAGAGAGCACATCAAAGGACCATTTCTAAGAGTTGAAATTATGAAGAAAGGCTCAGGAAGATATGCCGACAAGACTTCCATTAAAGATGCAGGGTTAAAATCTGTCAAACCCTACAGAGCCATTCAAAGCACAGATTGTGTAGATGAAGGTATTAATGTTGCGGGAAAGAGTATCAGTGGGAGATCAGAGGAATTCAAAATTCAGCATTAAATATTTTAAGCCGTAATTCAACATTTTGAAGGCAGAGGGTACCATTCGCAGAAGACATTCTCTAAAACTTTATTTTCAGCACCATTTTTCTTTTAGGAAAGGACGGAATTTTTATGTGATTTCACTGCTCTGCCGTGTTCCTGGAGAGATTTCTACCCAGTGCATTTATTTTAGTTAGCAGGCCACAAAGTACAAAAAACATTACAAAGTCATCGAGCATTATGGGCGTGCACGTCTCCGCCATTTTTTTTTAATGATACAATAAAATGTTCATCACCTACTCCCTTTTTGGATTTTTCTTGTTCTCCTATAAAGCTCCCAAAGAACAGATGATTTAGGGTTCCAGATTTTATCAGAAAATTATGCAGTGAAAGGATTTTTGTATACATTTTTTAAAACTCTTGTATGAAGGCTCAGAGCCCATAGGGTCTCAGTGAGAAGGAGTTCCATCTGTTAAAGAGGATTCTGGTCTTTGGTATTTCACAGTCTGTAACTTTCTCTTATGTGTTATTTAAATAGATCATTTCATTTCATTCATATTTCCTGTATCATGTTTTGGAATGCGAGTGGCTCACTGATTCTTGGTATGGATTTATCCTAGTTGATACCCATATTCGAATTAGTCAAGCGCTTTAAATATGGCTCATGCATGATATTCTGTTTCACTATTCATCTAAACCATGTTTCTGCTATATTAGTTTCTCTGGGGGGGGGTGTTTTTAAAACGCTATTATCATGTATGGATTCTTAGATTGGTAAGCCCATGCATGGTGATATTGTGTATCTGGATATCAGCTCAATGTTAACTAGTATCTTCTCAATATTTCATTCACTACATACAACTTCTGATAACTTATTTCTGTGAGGTATTTCTGAATCGGCCCGCTTTACAGTAAGTTGTCTCTGAATTGTATTTTGCTTTTATATTGGAGTTTTGCATGTTGCCTCTGCAATATCCCTATTTCTGTGTCAGTTTTTGAAGGTCTTGGTCCCATCCAGATGAATTTTACTTGTTTTACAAGAGATAGCATGAGAGCTTGTTATTGATAACTCCCTCTGTTATACCATATTCTCCTTGCTATATAATATGTCCTAGGCACTGGTCTATCACAACTCTAGGCTATCTCTAGGAGCGACAACATATTTTTGGCGCCGTTGCTGGGGAACGAAGTTGAGAAATTTTAAAATCCTTGGGCCTCGACAAAATCTAATTCACTCTTCAAGTAGGTGAGTATGGAGAGTTGAGAGTTGTAGATCCCTCACCTTGGCGACTCCACATTTGTTATTTGATAAATCTATTTGCAGTCCTGGCTCCTCGTAAGCCACACCTGAGGTCAGATATGTCTAAGCCAAAGACACCTTTAGTGTCTGACCCTGAAAATATCATACATAGAAGAAATTGGAGGGAAAGAAAATCAGTCCACTCTGAAATCCCTGAATTGTCTATAGAAGAATTTCCATCCTCTTCTTCTCAAGAAGCTCAAGAGCTAGTTCCCGACTCCATTGTGGGAGATACCGATTATTACTATTCAGATAGCCCACCCCGAGGAGGTTTTAAAAATAAAGATTGTTTTCATCCTACTCCTGAGGTTGAAGAGGTTAAAGAAGTCACTGAAGTATCAGCTGTTAACAGACCATTATTCCCGTCAACACCTTAGCCTTATGTTCATTACATTCCTATTAATATTCATACTCCACTTCCACCTCCTCCTCCTCTTACTCATAAAACTATTGCACTACCTCCACCCCCTCCAATGGCAAATGTTCCAGGCTTCTTGCTAAATAAATATGCTCCTCTGGCATTACCCCAAGTGTTGAATGATTTTCCACAAGATTATTTGAATGTTTTACCCCGTTTCAATGGGGAAAATGAGATTGATGCTTAAAAACATCTTGAGGTCATTCTATTACCACTTGGGAAATAATGGAAGATACTTTTCTTAGAAAATGGGGAGAGAAGAAAGACCATGGACATTGTCTTACTGAGTTCAATACACTCAAGAAAAGATATAATGAAGGGGTATCAGAATTTATCAAAAGATTTAATAAGTTGTATTTAAGCCTTCCTGCTGATATGAAACCTCATCAAACTGATGCTAAAGTTGTTTTTGTAGCAGCTTTTGATTCAGAATTTGGTTTTTCTCTCAGAGAAAGAAATCCTGCTACTCTGGATGATTCTCAGTCAGATGCACTAGAGTTGGAAGCAAACTTTTCCTCCACCAGTAAATCAAAAGGAAGATCTGAACAAGATACCAGAAGAAGGGGCAAAGAGGAGGTGTCCACCTCTTATCAAGACAGAGATTCAACTAATGACAGAATTGAAGAAATGAGAAAAATGATTAAGAACCTTTCTGGTAAACTGGTCAAGCTTGAATTGGAGACCAAGAATTCAGCCCCCAAGAATTTCCACAATGCTCAAAACAGAGGTTACAATCCTCAGTATAAGAAACCACCCCTGCAAATATTACCAAGGGAAGCAAAGGAGCAACGGGATCAAGTACCACACCCATTGTACCTAGAAGGTCCAGTAGATGATTCTAATGAAGACATTGCCTATGAACTGGAGGATGAAAATCTTGCCTTTTCAAATAGTGATGGGGAAGAATGTACTTTGCAAGGAAATGAAGGAGTTGAGTGCCCATTACAAGAAGAAGAAAAGACCAAAGACACAGAAGAAGCAGAAATTGATCATTATTGTAAACAATTTGCTGATTTCATGAAAGCACAATTCAATAGAAGATATGATCTCAGATCTTCTAGGAAGAGGACTCGTACTCAAGATCAAGAAGAGGAGTCTCCCCAGAAGGAAGCACCTGCTCAGAAGGAGTCTACAATGCAGAAAGTCACAGACAAAGGTAAGGGACCTCTAAACAAACCTTTGCAGTCTAATGATAAGATTCCTTCCCCTTCAAAAGTAGTATTTCCTCCTAATACCAAGTCTATGTCAAAAGAAGTTAAACCCTCAGCTGAAAATAAAGATCCAAAAGAAGTTGTAGTAGAGAAATCTTCCCCTGTTTTTAGCCTGCAAAAGGAACTTGAGAAAGTCAAAATCCCAGTCCCCTTGACTGAACTATTAAAGCAACATGCATATCAATCCCAATTCACCTCTTTCATGCTCCCTCCAGAAGCTGCACTCACCCCAGATAGTCTCAAACTTCAAGAAGAAAGACCCATGGTTGTCTTTGGTCCACATGTTGAGGAATTAGATGCTGCTACTCCTCCCTTTTATGTGTCTCTAGTGATTCATGACCTGCTATTACATAATTGTATGCTAGATTCTGGAGCTTCCCATAATCTATTGCCTTTTTCGGTCATGGAACAACTAGGATTACAAATTACCCGTCCATACAACGACCTCTATTCATTTGATTCCAAAAGAGTTAAATTCTTGGGGATGATCAAGGATTTGGTGGTTATTTGGCCCAAATCACAGAAAAAAGTGTGGTAATGGACATCGTGGTGGCTGACATCCCAGCTCGCTTTGGCATGTTACTGTCAAGATCCTGGGGGACAAAAATTGTTGGGTCAATTAAGTTAGATTTAACATATGCCACTATCCCAGTCTTTTGTGGCTAGGAGAGGAGGTTGTATAGGGAGACTAAATTTTTCAAGATGGTGACTAAGGCTGACAACTCTATAAATTCACCAGTCTACAGTAAGGAAGGATATTTCTCATGCTTGATGCTGGAAGAAGATCAAGATTATGCACATGAACCATCCTTCTGTCAGATCAAGACTGAGCAACCCTTAGAGAACCATGAAACAGGGATCTGGACACTTCATTTTGATGGAGAAAATTCAAAATAAGGTAATGGAGCTGGAATATTATTGATTTCTCCTACAGGAAAATGGGCTCCATTGTCTTTCAAACTAGAATACGAAGCTACAAATAATGTGGCTGAATATGAAGCACTTCTGTTAGGATTGCAGACAGCTAGGAACATGAACATACAAAGTTTAAAGGTTCTGGGAGATTCAGAACTGGTGGTAAGGAAAGTCACGAACCAGTGTCAAACCAAACATCCTCGGCTGAGGGGTTACATGAATGAAGTTTCGGACATGGTGGAGAATTTTTTCTTGGCATTTAATATCCATTTTATGCCCCGAGAACAGAATAGGATGGATAATTCCCTTGCTGTGGCTGCTAGCACATTTCGTCCACCTCAGAACCCTCTTTTAAGATATGAAGTTGAGGTACGTTATCGACCATCAATCCCAGATAATATTAAGCAATGGCAGGTATTCGAAGATGAAGAACAGATGAAGAGATTCCTGGAAACAGTGGGGGAATTCTCCAATATGGAGATCGATGCTAAAGAAGAGGTTGAGTCTGAAGATACTTCAGAAAGAAATTGGGAGAAGAAAGTGGCAGGTAATAAAGTGTTGCAGTTAAAGGGAAACATTATACCTAGAGGGCTGGTGCCTCTAGAAAGATTATTTGACAAGAATGATGTCCCACTGCAGCCAAGCAAAGGGGTAGAATAAAATCAGGTGGAAGACCTGAATCTTGGTACTGAGGCTGACCCCAAAATTGTAAAATTGTCCAAGAAGATCCCAGGAGAATATAAAAGGCTATATCAGAAATTTTTTCAGTCTTACAAAGATGTGTTTGCATGGTCCTATCAGGACTTGAAAACTTTTGATATCAGTATAATGCAACACAAAATCCCACTTAGGGGAGATGCCAAGCCCCATAAGCAGAAGCTCAGACAGATAAATCCCCTGCTGCTTCCTTCTATTGAGAAGGAAATCAAGAAGCTGTTAAAGGCCAAAATAATTGTGCCATTAAGGTACTCTGAATGGGTGGCAAACCTAGTCCCTGTCTGAAAGAAGAATGGAGAAATAAGGCTGTGTGTGGATTTCAGAAATTTAAACAGAGCATCCTTAAAGGATAATTATCCACTGCCTAAAATGGATCATATCCTGCAGAAGGTGGTTGGAGCTTCTAGGATGTCAATGATGGATGGATTCTCTGGTTATAACCAAGTGGTTGTGCTTCCAGAAGATCAAAAGAATACTGCTTTCACCACACCATGGGGTACATTTATGTATGCCAGGATGCCTTTTGGATTCATTAATGCAGGGGAGACTTTTCAGAGGGCCATGGACATTGCTTTTGCTGGGGAGCAAGATAAATTTCTGGTAGTCTATCTTGATTATATCACTGTATTTTCAAAGAAAGATACTGAGCACATTGAACATCTGCGCAGAACCTTTGAGAAATGCAGAAGGTATGGTCTCTCTCTAAACCCTCAGAAGTCTTTATTTGCATTAGAAGAGGGAAAACTTTTGGGACACATTGTAACAAAATATGGGGTGAAGATAGATCCTAAGAGGGTAGAGGTTATAAATGGTATCGCTTTTCCCAGAAATAAGAAAGAGGTACAAGTATTCCTAGGGCGTATTAATTTCCTGAGAAGGTTTATTCCTAACTATGCTGAAATAGTTAGACATATAATGGACATGCTGAAGAAAGATAATGAAGTTAAATGGTCCCAGGAATCACGAGAGGCGTTTATCAGGATAAAAAATGCTTTTGCAGAAGCCCCTGTGCTAGTTGGGCCAGATTATGCTGAACCCTTCATGATCTTTTCTTTTGCATCACCTCATTCAATAACAGAAGTTTTATTGTAGAAAAATGAGGAGGGGTATGAGCAGCCCATTGCCTTCTTCAGTCAGGTGCTCCGTGATGCAGAATTAAAATACAACATATTAGAAAAGCAAGCATACACCCTAGTGAAATCCATCAAAGAATTCCGCATATATATTTTGCAGTCTCATATCACTGCATTTGTTCCAGCAGTTGCTGTAAAAGATATCCTTATTCAGGGGGATAGTGAAGGAAAAAGGGGGAAGTGGATTTCCAAGAAACAGGAGTATGACTTAGACATCCGCCCTACTAAGCTGATCAAAGGAAAAGGGTTGGCCAAGATCCTATCCGAATCAAACTATCAAGATTTGGGTATAAACTTGTCCATAATAGAAAGTGAGGTGTCTGAGGAGAAAGAAGAGCGACAGGGAATTGGAGTAGCTACTCCAGAAACCCATATAAAGTACCTCACCAGTCAGTGGTACAAAGAGATAGTAGAATACCTCCTCACACTCAGCTGCCCTCCAAGCTGTGATAAAGCTAAATACAGAACGTTAAGATTGAAATCACAGAATTACATAGTCGCTAATGGCCAGCTATATTGGCATGATCCCTCAGGCATCATACTCCTATGTCTCATAGAGGATGAGGTAGAGAGTATCATAGCTGAATTTCATGAAGGAATCTGTGGGGGTCACTACAGCTGGAGGTCCACTGCTCACGAAATCCTAAAGGCTGGCTTTTACTGGCCCAATCTTTTTGGAGATGTTTTTGCCGAGGTTAGAGCATGTGAAAAATGTCAGAAATTTGTTGAAAGGCAGAAGTTGGCACCTCTGCCCATGATTCCTGTGCACGTGGATGAACCATTTAGACAATGGGGAATCGATTTTATAGGTGAAATACATCCTCCATCAAGTGGTCAGCATAAATGGATATTAACTACCACTGATTATTTCACTAAATGGGTGGAAGCCATACCTTCAAGGAATGCTATTGATGCTGTGATAATAAAATTCATGGAAGAAAACATCATATCCAAGTTTGGTTGTCCTGCCAGAATAGTAACTAATAACGCACAAGCTTTCAAGTCTGCAAAATTTGTGAGTTTCTGCCAGCAATATAACATCACACTAAGTCACTCTATAGCCTATTATCCACAGGGAAATGGCTTGGCAGAGTCTTCCAATAAAACCCTGGTGAGGGAATTGAAAAAGGCTATAAATGAAAACCAAAAAAATTGGGATTCCCAGTTAAAATTTTCTCTGTGGGCCAATAGAATTACCAGCAAGAGACCAACTGGAAAATCCCCATACGAATTAGTATATGGGAGGGCAGCAGTATTTCCTATTCAATTAGCCCTACCAGTATCCTGATTCATGTAGGAAATTCAAGAAGAGCCTGATGATATGATCAGGAGAATAAACGAGCTGGTGGAATTGGAAGAAACACGCAATCAGGTGAATCAAAGGCTGACGGAATATCAGGAGAAAATGAAATACCTTTTTTATCAGCATGCTAAGGACAGGAATCTGTAAATTGGTGATCTGGTGCTCAGGTGGGATATCCAGAGGGCTGAAAAAGGAAAACATGGAAAATTCGACCCACTCTGGTTTGGTCCTTTCAAAATTGTGGAACAAGGAGGTAACAATACTTTCAAGTTGGAAAATTTGCAGGGTGACTTGCTTGATGCCCCTGTAAATGGTCAATTTCTTAAACCCTACTTTCAGTTCTGATTCAGGCAAAGACCGTCTGGTGTATTATATTGTATATTAGTTTCTTGTTTCGTTTTTGTTTGAATAATGTGGGTGTCGTGATGAATCATGAAGTTAAAAAAAAGCAGAAGCGCCAAAGGGCAGGGTCTGCATAAGAGATTATATGGTGGTCTATAAAGTTCTCGACATGCTCAGGGATGAGCATGCCGTCCCCAGGTGGAGCCAATGTTGATCATAATCAGCCTCCTATAAATTTTTCACAGGAAATCTGGCTTAAAGCTCTCAAATCCCCTCTTTCAGCCTTGAAAAATCATTTTTATGCCTATCATTACCATTTCCCACCTCCAAATTACATTATAAAAGGCAGAAAACCCTGCATGTGAGAATATTTAAGGCCTAGCACCTTTGGGCCAGACCCCTGCACCTTTTTCTTCCGCGTAACCCAGTGTTGGAACCGAGCGCAAAAGCACTAGGAGCTTATCAAGAAAATGACCAGGCGAAATATTAGCCGTTGATCTTCGCAGATCGGACGGTCTTCGTGAATCAACACTGCGCTCGTGGCCCACTCCATGCATCGCTCAAATCGTTTGCGCACTGTTCGATCATCCTGCCAAATCAACGTTCCGCAGTCTATTTACCCTTGTGGTCCCCGCGCCCAAAAACGTTGTCCAAAAACCGGTGGTATTCATCGCACCACCTTTCGGAGACAGGCGGTATTTCTCAAATCGGAGCGATTCCATACATCGCTCGCCACGTGTCTCCGCGTACGGCTCCAAAACCTCCCTCCATCGCGCATTATTTCTTGATCAAAGTCACGGCGCGATATTCATGACAATCATTTGATCTAGAGGTATTTATCCAATGGCTGTCGCTCTTTGAAGCTACACGGAATTTAATCATAGCATATCCGACCCCTGGCCCACTATCCATCGCCCCCCTACGCATCCTCCACCGTCGATCTCCGCCGAGATCGGACGGCCCTCATTAAACCCACACCACGCCATTGACCCTGTCCCCCTCCACGTCACCATTCCACGTGCCATTCGACGCATTCTCTTCCACCTTCCTTATATCTAATTCTAAAGGTCAAATTCAATGTTGTTCATCTGCTACGTTTCGCCAACCTTCTCCACCGCCACCTCCTACCGTCACGCTGCATTTCCTGTCATCGCCCTGCATTTCTCGACCTGTCCACCATGCCGCGCTGTCTCACCATGATCCCCACTGTGTTCACCTTCCCGTACATGGTTTTATTTAACGAGTTTGCGGATTTTGCAGGTTTACAGCGGCGGAAAACTATTATGATTCACAGTCTCTATTACTGTGATAGAGAGCACGTCAAAGGACCATTTCCAGGAGTTGAAATTATGAAGAAAGGCCCAGGAGGATATGCCGACAAGACTTCCATTAAAGATGCAGGGTTAAAATCCGTCAAACCCTGCAGAGCCATTCAAAGCACAGATTGTGTAGATGAAGGTATTAATGTTGCGGGAAAGAGTATCAGTGGGAGATCAGAGGAATTCAACATTTAGCATTAAATATTTTAAGTCATAATTCAGAGTTTTGAAGGCAGAGGGTACCATTCACAGAAGACATTCTCTAAAGCTTTCTTTTCAGCACCATTTTTCTTTCAGGAAAGGACGAAATGTTTATGTGATTTCACTGCTTTTCCGTGTTCCTGGAGAGATTTCTACCCAGTGCATTTATTTCAGTTAGCAGGCCACAGAGTACAAACATCATTACAAAGTCATCGAGCAGTATGGGCGTGCACGTCTCCGCCATTTTGTTTTAATGATACAATTAAATGTTCATCACCTACTCCCTTTTTGGAGTTTTCTTGTTCTCCTATAAATCTCCCAAAGAAAAGATGATTTAGGGTTCCAGATTTTATCAGAAAATTATGCAGTGAAAGGCTTTTTGTATACATTTTGTAAAACTATTGTATGAAGGCTCAGAGCCCATAGGGTCTCAGTGAGGAGGAGTTCCATCTGTTAAAGAGGATTCTGGTCTTTGGTATTTCAAAGTCTGTAACTTTCTCTTATGTGTTATTTAAATAGATCATTTCATTTCATTCATATTTCCTGTATCATGTTTTTGAATGCGAGTGGCTCACTGATTCTTGGTATGGATATATCCTAGTTGATACCCATGTTCGAATTAGTCAAGCGCTTTAAATATGGCTCATGCATGATATTCTGTTTCACTATTCATCTAAACCATGTTCCTGCTATATTAGTTTCTTTGGTGGGGGTGTTTTTAAAACGCTATTATCATGTATGGATTCTTAGATTGGTAAGCCCATGCATGGTGATATTGTGTATCTGGATTGTTAGCATATGTTTTGAGCCTTCAAAGAACAAATTTCATCACTAAAAATTGTTGGCTTTTGAAGACTCCTTGCAAGGCCTCATGCCTCTGCCCAAAATCCTCATTGCAGTTGCCATCTCATACTCTGAAATTTCTGCTGAAATACAAAGAAGAAACTGCTACAAAGCCATCCCTTTTCCCTTTCTCCCACTCGAAATTAACCTTCTTTTCCTTTCCCTTTTTCCCATATTTTTCCTCTATTATTCATCTTTTCCTTTCTCCCCTTCATAAATCACCCTTCCCATGGTTAAAAACTCACTTTTTAACCCTTTCGGCACCCTTTGTTTCCATTAAAAAACCGTGAAAAATCATAAAAATACAAGTCTTTTTATGGACCTAAGCCCCTTGGGCTAAGCCCTAAACCACTTCCCCAATACACCCTCATCATAAGAGCCAAGCGCCAAAACCCATAAAGCGCTAATCGGAATCGAAAAGATTTAAGGGGGCATGTTTGTTAACCAGTTCAAATTATCGATTGCGATCGGGCCCAAAATTTCGATCGCGATCAGGCCCAAAGTCTCGATTCCGATCAAGCCCGCAATTTCGATTGCAATCCGTCGATCGGCCAACCCCCAATCGCACAAATCACATCGGTAATCCTCTGCAGTTCCCTCCGATTGTGTTTTATTCAAACCTCCGATCGAGATCTTTCGATTGAATCTGGACCGTCCACATGTCCAGATCGGACGGCCCAGATTTACCACACCTCATTTTTCCCCCCCGCTCCTCTTTTGCCCCTTTGCACAGATCTCCACCGTTGGTTGTCTTCATCCAACGGCTACGCTCCTCCACCGCCATCTGAAGCAGTTTAAACCCAAAAAACGCAGGATTTATTAATTGTTTTGTGTTTTGTTGCAGGAAATTTCAATGGTTTTCTGTGTATTATAAAGAAACGTCGGAGGTGGGAATGACGATTGTTGCGCCCATGATCTACCAAAGGAAACCATCCGCGGGCCCTATTCAATGGGTTATTAAATGTTTCATGAGCATTGATAGCGCGTAAAATGGCCTGCGCGGCCCTGCAAATCGACAAGACACTGTTTTAATTCGAAACAGTTAAAGAGTATCAGTTTTGAAGAACATAGCGCAGCAGAGCAGAGGATTGAAGACAGATATGGGAATTACGGCTAAGAATGCTTATCTAGAGCCTAATCCCCAGATTAAACACAGTCAATAGAAAATCATAAGTGTTTCGCTGACAAAAAAGGCTTCCACCGTTTCAACTAAAGGCGAATTAATTCCTCAGCTACCGTAAGGGCCACCTGTTGCCTCAAACTATTCAAACCAAAGGCTGAGTTATTGAAGAAAATCAGATATCCGCCTCCAGCACAGCCAGGGAGTTACTTCTGCAAGGAAACCAATGAATAAATATCTGCAGAGGTACTCCAAAACATGCACAGAGCCTCAAAGTCAAACAAAGCTTCCACCGAGCTTTGATATTTATTGTGAAACAGTTAATGTAGTGATCCATCTGTAAATTTCTCCCTCGAGCCTCTCAAAGGGCCGAGAAGTCTTCACTCTGCATTAACTGTCCTTGAGATATTTTGTTAAAAACTCACCTCCTCATCTTCCTATAAATACTTCTACAGAGGATGAGAAATTGTTGGTTGCAGAACTTTGAAATACACTTGAGCTCGAGACTTCTATTTGTACATAGTGTTCACTGGCCCTTGAAGCTCTGTTTGCACTAGAGTAGTTAGGATTGAATAGTGAAGATGATTGCTGAACTGAAACATTGGACTTGAAGATTGTAATTGGTTTGACATCAATATAAAAGTTGTTTCTTGGGATCCTGGTCTTTATCACTGGTGAAGTGCTTCTTTCTTTGTTAATCATTTTCCTTCTATGTATGCCATATTGTTCATTTTCCCTCTGTAAAGAACAGTTTAAACAGGGTTAGGATTTTCTGTATAGCAGTAACCTTCTCTGGCTGAGAAATCTTTATCTTAATGTTTTCTTCAGATTTGTTTATTCAAGAATGATTCAATACAGTTTAAACAGTTAGGAATGTTGGCGTTCCCTCGTCCTTCTGTTTGCTCAAACATTGTTCTCGAATGTTATTTCCATTATTTGCTATTAAAGTTAGACTAGAGAAGATATGGTTTGCCCCGATTCCTAGATTCTTTTCTCCAAAGGCAGATTCTGAAAGTTTCCCTTGGTGTTGACTGAAAGCAGACTAGGTTTAAAAGTACTTTATCTGATCTTAAGTTACACTCTGTTTTCCTTATGTGTTTTCATACTTTCTGAAGGTAATTATGTGGATTACTGGATTGTTTGTCAATTAAGCTGCTTTAATAAGAACTTGCCCAAGAAGTCTATGGTTAGCCCTGTCCTTGGTTGGTTTTAAAACAGCTACTTAAGAGGCTTTTCTTGTTTGGACTGACTATAAATCCTCTGAGAAATTATTATCAGTTTCCACCCCTCCAACATTTTAATGTTTCCATTCCATCATTATAATCTCAATAATCTTGTGGTATAGATAACTTTCCCCTTGGATCACACTTGATGTTGTTGTTCAATTAAAGCCCAGATATGACTCCATAGCCCAATGGACTAAAAACCAACGTTATATCTATCTATTTGCCAAAACTGTTCTATTTTCTTGCAACTTCTCACTTTTGAAACTTTTTGCACTTAGGACTTTCCCCTCAAGTAACATTTCATGCTCAACCATCCAAAACAAAACAAAACCCGTGGCCTTCATAACTAGCCTAATATCATTACCCTAAACTTCAAAGACAATATCCATCTTTGTACATATTGGAGAGATCCCTCTCCGGATTCAGGAGGGCTAGATCCTAGAATCCCAAAGTTTGGTTGAAATGATGTTAACTCTGTGATTGGACTCTCCCAATCTTGCTAATAAATTACAGAGACCTAAAATTTCTGGCGACTCCACTGGGGATCGAACCCAGAATCTCTGGTTTCGCAGACCAGTGTTCTATTTTGCAGCTGAGCCACCAGAACCTAACATTTCTGGCGACTCTGCTGGGGACCCTTACCCAGAATCTTCATAACATCTTGTGAGTCAAAAGTAGCCTTTTCAAACACTATCAAGAAATGGTAATTAAGATGAAGCTCAATTGAATCAGTGACAAACTAGGTCAACCCTAGGATTCTTTTAAGTTTTTTATCTAACCTTGGAAAATCAGCTATCTCAGCCATAAGAGTAGACTGCCTTTGTCCCACGGCCTTAGCTAAGTTTTGAAACAAAGTTAGGATATTCTTAACAACCACAAAACTGAAAAATGATTTAGAAAAACCTAAAAATATTTCAGATTGGAATTAAATAAACATGGTGGTGGACCATAAGACCTTTAACCTCTGAAAGGAGCTAAAAATTTCCACTTGGCGACTCCAAAATCCTAGAATACCTTAAGACTCCACTGGGAAGAACCCTTATCATTATAAAATCAGTCAAACTCAGTTAGAGGACTGTAGGATTAAGATTTGTGTAAACAGTTTAGTTGACCCTTCAAAGATTGTCATATCTGGTTGAACTTTTCTTGTTTACTTGGGTCTTAAAACTTAGCATAGTGGCTTCCAAAAAGATTCACACTAGAGCCCATCCAGACCCTAACCCGCCTGAGATAGTTGATAATCCAGAAAGTATCCTTTGGAAGTCTCCTAAGGTTAAATCATTAACTGTTTTCAGATCACCCTTGAGAGCTAATTCAGTCCCTGAAAATCTTTCAGCTCTGCAACAATCACTCAGTTCCTGAAAATCTTGTAGCTCTACAAGAGTCATATGGTGGTGGAACCATAAAACATTTTACCTCATTAGGAGCTAAAATTTTTCCACCTGGCAACTCCACACTCTGAAACTCCCAGAAGACCAAATGACTCCACTGGTAGAAGACTCTGAACTGGTTGACCAGACATAGTAACCTCTTTCTTGATTTACAAACATGATTCCAAGAATACAACGAAGATATGCCCCAATGAGTAGAGATCATATCCCTAGGTTTCCACATAAGATGCCCCAGGTGGATTGGGATGACAACCTGCCTATTTTTCAAGGTGAAAAGTTTGATGACCCTCGGCCACATGTCATCAGATTTCATATACATGTATGGAGGTTGAAATTTGAATGGCATGAAGACTACCTAATCAAAATGTTCATGTTAACATTAGAAGGAAAAGCTAGGGATTTGTATGAATGCTTAAAATCTAGTAGTTTGTTTTCTTTAAGAGACCTTGAATATGTGTTCTATGAGAACTATGAAGAAAACGCTACGTCATTATCATGGGGTGCAATATATTATGATCCATCACAAAACATCACCCAACACATTGTAGATAATGAGGAAGCTTTGGAAGAGATGCATCCTAAAGATCTTTTAACATCCATTCATGAGTTTAATATCCTATTGAAAAATTTAAAAAAAATAGATGAATCAGTTGAGGAAAAGATGATCCAAGAAGTAAAAAACATTCCTCAAGATATCCCTAAAAACTCAAATATTGATTCATCATTCCTTATAGCCGAGGCTCAAGAAGACATCCAGCCTCAAAATCATTCTTCACAAAGAGCCATTGCGTACTCTGTTCAAAGGAACATAGAAACATCCTTCCTTTGGTGACGAGAAAAAGAGATAGATCGGACTATTTATAAACGGTCGGTCTACGGGTTTTTTGCGAAACAAACACTCTTACCCATTCACATAAAGAACTTTGATGTACTTATGTAGATTTAGAAAGTTATCTTGCGGATCGATTGAGAAGAAAAGAAAAGCGCGTGACCCAATATGTTTGGCTGACGAAATTGTTTATTCTGATAAATTTCCAAATTTTGTTCAGTCTGATGATGATGATGAGTTCCAAGAAAAAACTAATCATGCAAGGCAACTAATGTTTGATTGGTGTTATCATTTTCACCATCACCAGCTTGAAAGCCAAAAACATCCATTTCGATCCATCACTAATGGCTTTCACATAATTGAAAATCAACATCCTTTCAACTTAGAAGGTGAAGAGAAGAGCAATAAAGAAATTTTTGAGCAAAAGGAGTTTTCTCTTGAAAAAGAGGAAACCTTTAAATACTCCCCTGCTCAAGAATATAATAACCTCTTCACAGAGTTTAGTCCACTGAATATGAGCATACAAGGGCCACAAGAGGACAACACTGCCAAATATGATGAGTCCTCCAGTTCAGAAGATGATGAAGATGAAGGAGAAAAACAAATAGAAGACTATTCTGCTGTGGATATATCATCTTCTCAAGAAGAAAATTCTCCCTTCACTAATATTAGTCTGTCATTTAAAGAGCCTGAATTTATATCAGAAGCAAGCATAGATTCAAAGAAAGAAAATATTTCATTGTTTGCTATTTTGCAGGTTAAGAATGATGATACTTCCAAGCTACATACTGAAGAGATAGTCCTCAAAACTGATGTCTTGGAAGTAGATGATCTACCAACTGTGGAGGACCAAAAGGAAGAGAATTTTCATCTTTTATTTGTTGATCCTATGGAAGAATGTGTGGAAATCCCAACTGGCTCAAATTATCAAGCAGTGATCCTTTGCAAGAGCCAGAGACATGAGAAGTTGTCACCTTCTGTGATAGCCTTGATATTAAAGGTTAATCTTCAATATGTCCTATGGATACCTCTGACATGTAGCCAGAGTTACTACTTCTTCTTGACATTACTCAGCTCGCTGCATTGGCATTTTTGTATCATATGATAAATGTAAATACTCCAAGTTAGAATAGGTTAGATAGGAATTTCAATAAATCTCAGTTTTGAGCATGTAGTTAGTTGTTGTTTTCTGCTTTGAAGAAAAATAAAAAATACAAAAAACAAAAGAAAGAAATAAAAGAAAAGAGGCCGAATGAAAAACAAAAACGGCACGGCCATGCCCAAAAAAAGAGAAATAAATCTGAAAGTGTCATGACTTAAATGCCACTCCTACAAAACACACTTCTAGTTAGTCAAAGCTGACTTCCAATCTTGACTAATTAGTTTTTCAATTTTCTGGCGATAGGGTAGTGAATTTGATTTTTTTCCAAACATTTTAATCTTGGATTATCGGTAGATAGATTAGGATAGAAATTAAGGTTCAAACATGTTCAAAATCTGAACCAAAGTTTCCAAAGAGAGATGACTCAAAACTGTTTTTTTTTTCTGAGTCATAAAGGATAAAAACTGGTTCTTATTTGCCCAAAATCTGAATCAGATATCAAGAAAGAGACAGCTCAAAACAAAATTAAAAACATAGCTGTAAAGAAAAAGAAGGCCATAAGGAGAAACTTTCGGGTCTTAAGCCTTCCATTTTGATTTAATTTTCTGCAAATAACAATCTATGTGCAGCGTGTTTTTATTCCATAGATCATAGCAAGTCAAACGACTCAATCTTGACTTGATCTTGACTATTTTTAGAGAATGAAGAGAATTCTGTTATTAAATTTAGAGAATGAAAGTTTGTTAGATACATTTTAATCCCAACAGACAATAGATTAGGTAGAGAAATATCTAAGCTCAACTGTTTAATCTGAGCTCAGGGAGAAATAAGGAGTAGAATTAGATTAGTTTTTATGCTTTCAAAAGAATAAAATGTTGTAAGAGAGTTTGCCAATCCAAGTGCACTATAAGAAGAAAAAATGTTAGATCTGTAGGATTGGGTAGGTAGAAAGCTTGTTGATGAAGGTCCCTCGTTTTCATGGCTGCCAAATATGTTTTTAGAGAAGATCATTCAAATCACAGGAAGGTAGCTCGATGGATGAGGCAACTAATCAACCTCCCAGAAGATGCAAGTCTGAAGTTCTTGATGCCTTCAAGAAGGCACCATCCCCAAGTGGAGCCTTTGACCTTCACCTATAATATTTTGTTATACCAAAAGGTGGCTAAGATCTTTTTGAGCCTCCAAGGAACAAATTTCATCACTAAAAATTGTTGGCTCTTGAAGTCTCTTTAAGGCCTCATGCCTTTTTCCAAAATCATCATTGATGTTCTCATCTCATACTCCGAAATTTCTCTTTGAAATACAAAGAGAAGCTATGCACTTAAAGCCATCCCTTTTTCCCTTTCTCCCTTTTCGAAATTAACCTTATTTTCCTTTCCCTTTTTCCATATTTTCCTCTGTGTATTCATCTTTTCCTTTCTTCCCTTCATAAATCACCCTTCCCGTGGTTAAAAACTCACTTTTTAACCCTTTCGGCACCCTTTGTTTCCATTAAAAAACCGTGAAAAATCATAAAAATACAAGTCTTTTTATAGACTTAAGCCCCTTGGGCTAGGTCTAAACCACTTCCCCAATATGCCCTCATCATAAAAACCAAGCGCCAAACCCATGAAGCGCTGATCGAATCGAAAAGATTCAAGTGTGCATGTTTGTGAGCCATTTCAAAAATATCGATTGCGATCAGCCCCTTTTGTCATAAACCGCAGATCATATTGTTATTTCATTTACCCATGGGCCCGCAATCGGGTGCTAAACCATTGAAAAATCCCTCGTCGATCAATATTTTCCTTTGGAAACCCAAAAACCCATTATTCCAAAGTTTGTTTTAAAATGCCAAAATCACGTGTTTAAATAAAAATGGGTTGATCAAAAAGACCGATCGCGCAATCGCGATCGGAAAATTTAAAATGGGTTGATCAAAAAGACCAGGCCCGAATGTTTCGATTACGATTGGCCCTAGTTATATAAAGCCCAGGCCCATGGTACTCCATACACCCAGTGGCCCCGCAATCGGGTGCCAGCCTATCATATATATATTCCGCCCATTTCACTCAAAACCTTGCTTTTTATTGAAATTTATGGGTTGCTTACGAAGTATAAGGGTCCCGCCGGTGCAAGAAAACAAAGGATCTAGGCCGTCGATCTGATCTGCAGATCGAACGGTCATCGCCCAATCGAAATGTTCCAATCACGATGTTTCAATCGGAATGTTTCAATCGCAATGTTCCAATCACAATGTTTCAATCGAAATGTTTTCAATCGCCTCTCCCCTCCCGATTGCGCAATCGCATCAGAGTTTCATTTTCAATCGCATCCCCTTTTCTGTCACCTCCGATTGAGATCCTTCGATCGAATCTGGACCGTCCACGTGTCCAGATCGGACGGCCCAGATTCACCCCAACTTATTTCTTCCCCCCGCTCCTCTTTTTCCTCTTTGCGCAGATCTCCACCGTTGGTTGCCTTCATCCAACGGCTACGCTCCTCCCCCACCATCTGAAGTAGTTTAAACCTATTTCCGCAGGATTTCTTAACTATTTTTGTGTTTTGCAGGCGTTTTAATGGTTTTCCATTGTTTAATGAAAGAAAGCCGAGGGTTGGGAAAGACGTTTCCTGCGCCTTCGAGCTGTTAAAGAGAGCCATCTGCGGGGTTTCGCTCCATTATTTTCTCAATGCTTCATGGGCATTGATGCCTTTAAAAAGCCTAGTGCGGCCTGCATATCGACAAGACACTGTTTTAATTCAAAAACAGTTAAAGAGTATCAGTTTGAAGACAGAACACAGTAGATGAAGATTGAAGACGGTTTTTATGGGGATTACGGCTAAGACCGTTATCAAAAGCCTAATCCCCAATCTAAAACACAGTTTAAAGGAAAAACCTAAAGTGTTTCATCAGACAGAAAGCCTCCACCGCCACATCTGAGGCAAATTGATTCCTCAACTACCACCGAGCCACCTGTCGCCTCAAACCTTTCAAACAGAGGCCGAAGTTATTGAAGAAAACCAGATATTCGCCTCCAGCGCAGCCAGGGAGTTACTTCTGCAAGGAAATCAATGCAGAAAATATCTGCAGAGTTACTCCAAACGTTACATAAAGCCTCAAAGTCAAATAAAGCTCCCACCGAGCTTAATCCATAAATGTAAAGCAGTTAATACAGTATTCCACCTGTGAAATACTTCATCGAGTCTCTCA